>CM068545.1:20883778-21358038 GCA_035048495.1 Euptelea pleiosperma | reverse complement strand
GTCGTTGTATTAGTCTTTTTCATGGCTTTTTTCTACCATGGATTTCTAGCATTATTGGAGTACTCAGATTCAAAGGTTAGGAATCACTAATCAAACCCATTTTTGTCTTTCTAGGGATAGGCCAAACATCCGTACGGTCAATAGCCTCTAATATATGCCACGTGACTCACATTATTGGTCTGTCATCAACTTTTATGATGTACACCATCAATTTTTTTTCACAAGTTGGAATGTTAAAATCTTGAATGACCAAAACACCCTATAAAGTAAAAAAAAATTCAAAAAATGAAAGAAGCAATGTGTAAATTTAAGAAATTTGAGGGCCATATTAGGACTAAGGATTTTTTATTTTAATTTAAAAAAAAAAAAAAAATAGGAATTTTAGTGAGGCGCGAGACTAAGGCGCGCACCTTACTTAAGGCGCCTCGCCTTAACGATTTCAAGGCGCCCTAGGTGCGCCTTGCGCCTTAGGCGCACGCCTTGACTAC
Organism: Euptelea pleiosperma; assembly: GCA_035048495.1. NCBI lineage: Eukaryota > Viridiplantae > Streptophyta > Magnoliopsida > Ranunculales > Eupteleaceae > Euptelea > Euptelea pleiosperma. Next base: position 21,357,550 of record CM068545.1, on the reverse strand, counting down.
AAAGATTCAAGCTTATTGAGTTTGGGGTACGGAGATTCTTTTTCTTTGCCAGATCTGAGGATGATGTGCTAAAAATATGTAGGAGGGGCCCAATCGAGTTGGGGACAAGGATGGCGAGCTTCCACCAATGGTGGGCCCTCATTCCATACTTTCCTACTGAATCCCTCACCAAAGAGCGTTGGATTACCCTCAGAGGTGTGCCCTTTCCCTGCGAATCTCAACGTTATCGAAGTTATCAGTAGCCTTTGCAGTGGGGTATGAATGAAGTAAGAAGCACTGGACTGTCTTCAGAGAATATTGGACTTCATTCGTCTGAAAGTGTTAAACAACCATTTACCCCAAAAGATCAACCTGTTGGGGAAAGGTGAGACAACTATGTATACCAACGGGTCTTCGGGCTAACATAACACGAGCGCGGGAACACAACATCTGCTAACACGCCCCCTCATCGGTATACACTCCGTTGGAGACTTGAACCCAGCGACCTCTCAGGCCTTAAGGCTCTGATACCATGTTAAACAACCATTTACCCGCAAAAGATCGACCTGTTGGGGAAAGGTGAAACAACTATGTTACCAACGGGTTGTTCGGGCTAATATAAAACGTGCGCGGGAACACAACATCCGCTAACAGAAAGTAGCTGCCGAAGGTCGGCGTCTCATTCCTAGGGTGGTTAATCTCCGTGATAGGGAAGTGTTTTTCCCCATCCTCATCGACGTTGAGGATTCTAGGCATCCACGACCTCCGTTCCTCTCAGAACCAGCGTTTTGTGACGCGCGAACGTGCTGAGTCATCGCTAGGTGGACAGGTGTTACCTGGGTGGGGGGGGCTTCCGAAGTCTTCAATACTGGGATCGACCGAAAGCCAAAAATCCTTTAAATCCCATATATTCCTTTAAGTCGAAATCAGGGCAGCTTCTGCGGAGGCAGGGGGCGGGGCTACGTGTCATACGAGGATCAGAGGTGTTTGGATAAGGGCACAAGGGGAGGCACATGTAGTCGAGCAAGTGAGGGGCTCCTTTTCGTACAAGTCTAGCATGATGTGCGACCAGTCCTCGAGCAGGAGAGAGGATACATGACATCGTCGCTTTGGCGCATCGTCCTTGCCCCGTGATATGTAGACACGGTGAGGCATTCCGCCTATCTAACTCAGCTAGTATTAGACACGTGGGAGTAGATAAGGGATGGGTTGAGGATACTCCCACAGAGCACAGTGTCAATCCAGTTTCTCGTCATCTTGGGACCCATCCCGCAGTCGAAACTGGGGAGTTCTATACTGTGATGCCTCTGTTTCACATCGTAACAAGTCTTTTTCAACCAACCCCCTGATCAGGGAGCCCCTTTGGCCCATTCGGGAGAGTGGTGTTCTCTATGGGGATAGACGAAGAATCCCACCCCTTGGTGGTAGTTCAAATAAAGTAGGTCAAGACGGATTTGGATCGAGGGGCGGATATGAAAAGATAGGGAATCGTAGCATGGGTGACTGCTAAAACCTTCATTTCTGAATGAAAGGAGGTTTTGAGGCTGGACTTATCGTAGAATCCTCACACCTTCAGCTCCCCCCGTCCTCTTAGTGGTGCCATGACCACATCAGCGGTGGTGGACATTTTGAGGGATGGTTGCCTGGTGGATTATGGCTTCTCAGACGACTCTTCTTCGTCAGCTTCTAGTAGAGAGCTCGGAGGGTGCACAGACGAAGACCATTTTGAATCAGAGTTCAGTGGGGAGGAGGCTATTCTGATTCTGAACCTGTTCGCTCAGTGGGGGTCCCCTACTTCCGTTGTGAAACTCAGTAAGGATTCTGAGATAGTTCCAGAATCTCCCTTGCCCATGGGAACCTATCACAAGTTAAAAAAACAAAAAGTTTGGACCATGCAAAATTCTAAGGAAATTTGGGAGAATGATATGAACTTGAGCTACCCAAGGGACATTTATATCTCTTCTATCTTTAATGTAGCTGACCGGGTGATTATCAAGGAGATGTGGGGAAAGAAAGTGAAGCAACAGAGGTAGAATGCGTCAGCAACTTCCAATTAGAACAACTAACCAAGTTGAACGTGTCATTGAGGTAAGGGAGATGAAGACACGAATCAAAACTTACTATCAATGCTTGGTGAAATGGCATGGAAGACACGAATCACTAGATTGTCCACTAGGATAGATTCTAGGAAAGTTGATTGATTGGATTAAAAAGGCATAAAAAGGTGGAGGATGATGTAATGAGGAAGAGAATTTCAAATATATTTAAGAGGACTTCCCCCTCTGAGTGGACTTTGCTTGCATTTTTATTCGAGCAGAAACCTAGATAGATTGATACTAGGAAAGTTGATTGATTGGAATGAAGAGGCATCAAAAGGTGGAGGATGATGTAATGAGGAACAAAATTTCAAATCTATTGAAAGTTTTAAGAGAACTTCCCCCTCTGAATGGACTTTGCTTGCATTTTTATTTGAGCAGAAACCCACTAAACACATTGTTATCATCCCTACCTTAGAATATATAGTAGAACTCAAAAGATATCCAATTATAATCATCATGATCATTGTCATTATTATACAAAAGATTACTTTTTTCGTTACTAAAACAAATGTCAAACCCACTCATCCTATTTTTCAGGGTATACCATCCAAAACCTTACCCATTAACCATATCAATGGACCCTGGAATTAAAGCAAGCCAATTGAACCAGGCAGAGACCTGCACATCGTCCCATGTCAAGCTCAATTGCAGGAGTCACACAACAAACCCACATCCCAATGCCATGTCCCACCACCTATATGAATCTGAGAAAATTAAAAAATTAACTATCTATGCTTCGTTGCAACTTCCAAATGAAAATGCCATTTTTCAGGGAACAAAGTTTATGATGAGCATTTTCTGGGTTGACAATTAACAAGGGCATTAAATCTTTGAAATTGATCAACCAAAAAGTGCAACATAAACAACAGAGGAACAAGAGAAGCTCTCCATTTCTTACTCCATGTAATGTAATAATAATAAATGAATGAACTTCAACTAGAAAAAAAAAAAAAAAAAAATTTATTCACTTTGTAACCAAATTGTGAATCGAACATACCGTACTACCCCACCGATCCTTTGGATCAATCTCAGCGCCCCTCCGGAGCAGCAATTCAACAACATCAGTACGGCCCTGGCAAGCAGCGATATGCAGAGCCGTCCGTCCATCAATGTCCGTGAAATTCACGTTGGTTCCTGAATCCAATAGCTCATTGATCCCTTCAAGGTCACCTCCATTCGCAAGATACATGAGCCGAACAGTGGGATCAATGGCTTCCGGAATTTCAACTTCATCAACAACTTCCGATCCATCTTCGCGTTCCGGCGCAAGCGATGATTGCCTACCCAGAGCAAACCTCACCGGCGGCTTTGCTTCCATACCAAATAATTCAAGAAAATAACCGAAAATCTACTGTTCGCTCCTCAAAAAACTCTGAACTCAAACCCTAATTTTTCAGGAAAAAAAAAATTTAACACTTTAGATCTTTTCTATATGTTCTCCCGATTTGTAGGATTTAATAAGCGAAAGACAGATGTATTAGAACTCCAAAAACCGAATCTTTGGAAGGGTAAGTGGAATCTTTTGAAGAATCTTGAAGATTAAAGAATTGCAGGCAAAGTGGAAAATCTTGTACAGAGAAAGAAATGGAGAATTCGATTCGAATGAGATAAGATTAAAAGGAGACTTTAATACATTTGAGTAATTTTTTAAAATAATGAAATTTTAAATTTTTAAAATAATAATTAATTAAAAGGCAAGTGGATTTAATTAATTAAAAGGCAATTGTGAAGGAAAAAGATGTAATGCCTGAAACTGTTTCATTTGCGGAAGCGGCATTTTTGGTAGTCACCGACTCACCGCTGCCATCTGGGCCCACTGACCGCATGGATGTTTATCCCACAAATTGTGAAAGCACTTCGCTAACCGCCCACAATGACCGCCTCCGATCCGCCTACAATAGGAGCCACGTGGCGTACGTTTAGAGGACACTGACCGTATGGATGTTTGGCCAATCCATGAATGAATGGGAGTAACACTTTGATCAGAGGCCTGTCATCAAGGCCGATGATTGGGACACAATATGAGCCACGTGGCACACTCGTAGAGGACTCGGACCGTATGGATTTTTGGCCAATACCTAGGTGGACCCACAAACCAAAAATCAGTCTGATTAGTGATATCTAGGCGTTGGATTGGAATTATTTTCATGGATTAATTTTAACCGCGCGAATTTGAACATTATTGACCATTATTTGAGATGCAAAGATCCAAAGGTTTGAAATCACTAATCAAGATGATTTTTGGTTTCCAGGTCCAGCTAGGGATTGGAAAAACATCCATACGCCCGAGTCCTCTGAGAATATGCCACGTGGCTCATAAGCGCCCTGTCATCAAAGGTTTACTCCATGAATGGGCCTACAAAATAAGAAAATCATCCTGATCAATGATTTCTATACCTGACGCCAAACGCCTTTGGTGTCGGGTCTACCTTGTTAAAAGAATTGGTTAATAACTTAATATTACTGTTGGAGTTGATTTAGGTTTAGCATGTTCTTGCCTTGCGTCGGTGGTGGGGTGGCGTGTGAGCGGGTTTTGGGATAAATACGCGGCGCAAATATTGTTTAGACTGAAATAACTCACACACGCATGTATGTGCTGGCGCCTATAGAGGAACCACGACTTATGATTATGTTGATATTATTTTTTTCATTATTTTTAGTAAGGAAATTTTAGTGGCACCACTTGAATTGTGAGGGCACCCAAACTAAACATTCATCGGGACAATTTTCTTTTTGTGCTAATCCATCCGACAATTATGTTGACAAATAATTGATGTGATTTTTTTAGAATAGAAGTTTGATGACAGTGCACAATATGAACCATGTGGCACACTCTTAGAGGACTCTGACTGTATGAATGTTTTTCCAATCCTTAGATGGACCTACAAACCAAAAATTGGCCTGATTAGTGATTTCAAACCTTTGGATCATTGTACCTCAAATAATGGTCAATAATGTTGAAATTTCCACGGTTAAAATCAACCCGTGAAATTAGCTCAAATCCAATGCCTGGAAATCACTAATTCGTGGGATGCCATCACAATTCATAGGTGAAATTAAAATTTTCCCTTATTTATTATTACTAAGGGTGGCACTGGCATCTGCGTTGCACGTGAGTGAGTGTCTTGTGAAGCCCGCGTGAGGGGGCATGCCCCGTTGTGGTGACACTACTTGATCATTTAGGTCGCCCCCCCTCCCAAAAAAAAAAAAAAACCATACATCTCCGTTGTGGTGACACTACTTAATCATTTAGGTTGATTTATTTATTTTTGTACGGCAATGGAACTTTACACTGCATCGCCAGTCCCCAAGCTCAGACGAAGGAAGAGGGTTATGTTAGTTTGACAGCCAGTGTAAAACTTTTGCCAAATAATACCATGAATCTTGATAACTTGGTATGATCAACAGACATTTCCTAATGATTGTGTAAGTGAAAATGTAGAAGATTTGTGGAAAAAAATGTTCCAGTGGATTTAAAACTGTGAAAAATAACACACCATTTTCTCAAAAGCATTTTATTTTTCCAAGAAAAATCACACTTTTAGAATAATGCACATGTTGGCGGCTGCGTCATTTACAAATCCATACTATTTTAAAGTGAAATCATGAATTCTAGCAAAGGCTTCACCAACCCACTATTATTTTTTTTGTAAACAATATATTTTATAAAAACAAACAGAGGCCACACACCTCCCAGAACAAAACCAAACACATCATAATGTCAGCCCTTTGCCTTGATCACACGTTTATCTTCTGCAATGGCATCACGAAACCATCTAGGAGGGAAGTCTGACCAAGTTAATGGTGACCCCAAAAAACCAAGTCCTACCAACCCACAATTAGAAAAACGTATATCTATATTAAACTCCCACACCAAACAACCCCTCATATTAATTTATTCTTAAATTTTTAAAACTACTCTTTATGTTAGATTTCTAAAACAGTCCCTTGTATTAGATTTAAAGGTACTAGGGGAACGCCACGTGCGATGCACATGCACCTTACACGTGGCACCCTCGTAGAGATCATTGACTGTATCGATGTTTGGCCCATCACTAGGTGGACCTATATGCAAAAAATCAGCCGGATTAATGGTTTTTGAGGATTTGATTGGAGTAGTTTTTATAGATTTCAAGAATTATTCTAGGGTACTCAGATCCAAAGGTTTTAAATCACTAATCCAACTGATATTGGGTATATAGGTCCACCTAGGGATGGGGACAAACATCCATAAGGTCAGTGGTCTCTAAGGTTTTGCCATGCGTCTTATACCATTGTCCCTCATCATCATTGATGAGGGACGTGGGCGTGTTGGACAACCTGAACCGTAAAGGCAAAATGGCATGGGAAGTAATTATGTGGCCCTAAGGTTCGTTTAGTTTTTCTTTTCACTTTTGTGTGGGTGTGTGTCGTGTGGGCATGCCCCAAGTTCTGGCTTTATAATAGTAACAGATAGATAATAGATGAAAAATAACTATTTAATTTCTTCACTTCCCCGATCATCCACCCATGCATGAATCTACATCCCACTTGGCATACCTAATATAAAATGGACATGTCACCCACTAGATCGAGGCATTGGATCACTAGATCAAATTTTGACCTAGCAATCATGGTCCAAGAAGTGATTGGATCACCTCTAAATGGACCCTAATTATGACATAGCTTATTGACATTCCATTTGACACGCCTTTGTGGGCTACAATGATCATCCTTCACCCCATTCCAACATTTCTAACCCTATGAAAAGTGGATTACAAATTGATGATTTCCATGACAAGGAAATCCACTATTCATAGGGCTAGAGATTTTGTAATAAATCCGCTTTATCAGTCAAATAGATGGTCGAGGTTTTCTTTTTAAATAATATTTGACACGCCTTCGTGTAATTGATTTGCAGCAATAGGAATCATACTCGTTTGGTTACCATCTTGGTTGCTGAACTAGTTGCAATTCGAGCTTGGTCTTATTCTGATTATCTTGGTTTCTACCATTATCCAAGTTTTTAAAAAAATATTAGTATTTAATTTTGACCACTTTTTCTGCCTCCAACAAGCCATGCATTTAAAATCTTGCTAAAAATTAAAAAAAAAAAAAAAAAGTATGCGCCCAGATTTGATGTACCTTGGGACCAGGGCTTCTTGATACAAGTTGAGGCCTAAGAAGAAAACTCTATCTGAGGCCTTTTTGATATTTAATATATTGATCTATGCTATTTTAAAGTCAAAACCTGGGTTGGGGCACGCCCCCTCACATGGGCTTCACAAGACGTTCACTCACATTCATGTTGCCCCTGGTGGGTCGGGCTTGGGGGACACCCATTTTGGTGTACCCACATAGAAGATGAATCAATGGCTGATTTTTTGTGGGGATGATCCCCTTGCCATATAGATCACCCCAACAAAAAATCAGCGCAGTCTGAAATTTCTAACCCCATCAAATGTGGTTTGCAAATTACAAGGAAAAAATCGACGGTCCATAATTCTTCAGCTTCTAAACCAGTTTATGAATATCAGAATGATTTGAATTTTTGTGAGTATGATCTCCTCACCATAGAGATCACCCTCACCAAAAGCCATTGATTCATCTTCTATGTGGGTATGCCAAAATGGGGGTCAAAAATGGGTGACCCCTGAGCCCCGACCCATATAATATATATAAATTTTAAAAATTAACTCACTATATAATAGAAATCTTTATTTATTCTTTTAATAATTCTATATTATAGTTTCTACTGAACAATCTTATTTATCATTGTTATCAAGTTAAGTATTGTTCATTTTTTCTATTTTGAGAAGTTTTGATCCAAATTTTAGAGACTAACGATACATTTACCTACAAAAAAAAAAAGATTGTAGAGAACCATTCCAAAGAAGCAGAAGTCAAATTATGATATCAAAAGCCCAATTTTCAAATAGAATTCCCCCCCAAATTCTACTTTTAAACAACATTAGCAATGGAACTGGTCACCCAACTCGCTCCAATAATCCAAACAAATTCGATCTGACAACATTTAGCATGGATGTAAGAATTGGGACCCGTTAATGACCCGATCCGATATTTTTATTGAAATCTATATAACACCATATATAAAACATTATAGAATAGATTATTGATGAAGTATACTATATCAAAGAAATGTATGTCGATTATTTGAATTAAGTATTTTTGAATATGTTGTAAAAATTAATGTACCTAATGAATATAATTTAGATTAAGCAACACAAATATAAATCTACTCACAAAATACAAATCCACTTGTAGATATGTACCGGAAATAGAATAAGGTAGCAACAATAAACTGTAGAATGATAAATAGAAAGCAACTTATCGATAATGATGATCGAGGTTCGTGCCTAACACAATGTTCATATAAAGGTGAAAAATGTTGTCTTACTATAGGTGATGTTGGCCTCTCAGAGTGTACACCTCCCCAGGATTCAATGACCAACTTTTCCAATACCAGCACAAGACAAAGAGACGAACTCATAATGTAGTACTCAAAATAAAAGATGTAGGAAAAAGTGAGACGGAAATAAAAAAGAGGAGATGTTATTGCATTCGAATACATGAAGAAAAACTCCAATTACATAAGTTCTCCCAATAAATGCCTCACATCTGTGGGACACATTACCCACAAACAGGCGCATGGGAAAGTTACACAACGGCACGAAACAATGGTAGGAAAATGTTCCACAAAAGAATCAAAGGTGGATAAAAACATGTTCTCGAGCATGTGTGTGTATTTTTGGCTATGCAAAGTTGTGTCCAACGGGCACAAACAAGGGTTCCACCCTTTGGTTCAACTCTCCTTCTTAAATACTCAAAGAGTCTCACTCTCTCGAGCAATGTGGGAATAAAACTTTACACAAACTTGAATCCAAGAATAAAGGTAAGTTTTGATTTTCCTTCCAAAAAAATCATTTCAAATACTTTAAAGGTTTTGAAATACACAAGCTAAAAAGCAAAAAGGTCTAAAGTTCAAAACCTTTTAGGATACTTGCTAAAAAAAATCCATTTTATTCAAATTTTATATAAAAATCCAACAAAATCAATTTTAATAGGTTTATTGATTAAATCAACTTAATTTTGGGTCTATCCGATTTAATAGGTTCTATTAACTTAATGAATCGGGTGTAGAATTGGAATCATGATTCAATAAGCTATTGGATGGGTTCCAAATCGATCTCAATCTATTGGGAGCCGTACTTCTAACTATTACAGACATGAAGTCTCCAAAAGCCTAATGCCATTGACTCATGGAAAATATGCGGGATCTATAGTTCCGCAATTCAATAGGTCCCAATTAGAAGATCTGTTATGAATCAACCTAACTAGTGACTTTTCCTATATAGTTGGGACCCATTAAGTCAGAGGCACCAATCTTACCTGTATGGTATATGTTTGATGTTGCTCTTATTGACGATCACTCATGTACTCAATACTCCTTATTGATGATCACTACTTCCTATAATACTCAATACTCTAAGGGCGTGTTTGATTTGCCAAGTGAAAAAATTACACAAACTGTCCCTTGTTAGATATCCATTTTAAATCGGTATAATTTTCCCTACCAAGTCATTTAAATCTGGATAATTTTTCCTACTAAACCCGGAATTCATTTCCTATCCAAATAGGTGAGAATTAATTTCCCCCTGAAAATACGCCTTTATTTTCTCACGTGATCGAAATATGTGTTCTCAATTGCTATCAATCAACCATTTAAGGCATTTCCTAGATGCATTTTGTCAGGAAAATTTTCTCTACAATCAAACACGCCCTAAGATTTACTCTTTTTTTAATATTCAAAACTGGGAAAAAAGATGTTAGCAATCTTCTTCCATCTTTCAAATTGCATTGGACATGTTTTGCAAATAAAAAAAACTCTAAAAAAATAAAATAAATAAAATCAGAAAACAAGGAAAAGCATACTTATAAATACTCAATTTGATGAGAATTAAGTGCCATTGACTTCACATTGACTTACATGATCTCTTTACCTATCAGAAGAAGTGATCAAATACCTGGGGGCCTTCTCTCACCAAGGGACCTTAGGCGACCGCCTTAAAACGAATAGCCTTAAGGTAGAGACGTTGTGCTTGGGACTTCTAAGTTTGAAGTCTCCCGACAAAATTTCAGGTGAGTACTCTTTAGGGCCCACTGACCTTATAGATGCTATAGACATCAAAAATCAGTTTAAGTGGTGATTTCTAGCTGTTTGATTTAACAATTTAATATCGTAGTTTTTGGCTGTTGGATTTGAGCATTTTTTTTTGGATGTTAAAACTTAAAACATAACTGTTCAGTGGGTCCTAAAGTGATCTCCACTTGCAAAACATAGCTAATTTTTTTGCAAGGAAGTTCAGTGGGTCCTAAAGTGATCTCCACCTGCCATTTTTTTTTGCCAAGACTTCAAATTTTGAAATACCCGGGGACGGCAAATATTTTGTCGTATGGGGGGCGACCTCGACTTTGATGTCCCCATAGGACTTCAAAGTTTGAAGTCTCCCACTAAAATGCCACGTGCCACTTTAGGGCCACTAACCTTATGGATGTTTGGTCCACCTCTTGATGAATCTACGTCAAAATTAAGTTAAGTGGTTCCACCAAAAGTGATCTCCACGTGTCATTTATGGATGGTTGGTCCACCTCCCCCATGTATTGATCTTGGCCCTTGATTTGCGTGACGCCCTTTGGGTCAAGCAGTGCGTGAGGCGAAATTTTCGATTTCTTTTTGATAAGTCGGACATTGGGGTGGAACCTTAATGCGTAATTATCGTCCCCCTCTCAAACACAAACTCAAATACCTGCCACCCATCTCTCTCTCTCTCTCTCTCTCTCCGACCTGCATTTTGTTCAAGAAAATCATCCATTGCCATGAAAGATGATTGGGGATGATTCTTAACTGCTGAGACGAATCAAAAGGAATCTCAGACAATCTCTGCAAAAGAGAGAAGGAAGGAAAAAGTGGTGGGGGAGAAGAGAAGGATATTTTAGATGTCGAGGCGGCGACTGCTTGTGCTGCTGAAGCCTTTCAACGTTTTCCCATCCAAGCGCACGGACGGCCTCTCTCGTATCACAAACCCTCGGGTACTCACCACCATCTCTGTGTCTATTTCCCAATGTATCTGCTTTTGTTTGGCCTTCACAGCTGCCCCCCCCCCCCCCCCCCCCCCCCCAACAATTTCAAAAAGCTGACATACCCCCTATGACTCTGTCCACTGTCATTTGACCAGTGTTGACCCGAGTTGACTACCTAAATTTTTATTAAAAGACGAAAGTGCCCTTGTCTTCAACTTTAGAACAAGGGTTTGGGTTTAGGCAAAAACCTAAACCCCAAATCATATCAACAAATCAAACATGAAAGAGTGAGATTAAAAATAAAAATTAAAACCCATGTAGGTAAAGATTACTTGGTTTTCTAAAGAATTTAAAGATATAGAAGGAGTGAATTCTAAATTTCAAATAATGAAGGAATGGTGGGGCAGGCAATTACTTTGCATTAATCCAAAAGAAAATGATCTCACAATTTCCGCGATGTGATAATTCTTACCAACAACACATTTATAGCTCTAGATAGAGTTGTGGCAAAATAGGTTTTTTTTTGTGTGTATTATTTGCACATTTGAGGGTTAGTAAGTTTTGTCTGATTTAAAATTTATAACTTTTTGAATGAAAAATTTGGAGGGAAATTTATAGTGTTACCCAAATTTGAATTGTCTTTTGGTTAGCTACAAGGATGTTTGTGAATTTATAAGGATGTGAATGGCGCCATAAGAGCATAGTTTTCAAAATTGGGTCTTGAGAGTTGGGCCGGGGTACAATGTGAAAAATAAAGAAGTGGGAGATTGTTGCGACCCCAATTGAGAAAGAGTCAAGGACTTTATTTTAGTTAAGAATAAAGAGTCTTCATTTGGGTGGGCTTTTGGATTGTTTGAATTAGTTTCCTGTTTTAGCTAGGATTTGAATTAGTTCCTATTTTGATTAGGGTTTGATTTAGGAAGGTCTCCTGATTGAGAGCCTATAAATTATAATCGACTGTTGAGGAATGGATATCAAGAAGAATAACCTTTAAAGCATGAAAGTGTAGAGTGTGACTCCCTTTAAGAGTCGAAAATAGAGTGTGACTCCCTTAAGGAGTCGAACGTTGGGAACCGGGTTCCTAACATTTGGTATCAGAGCTGTCGATCATGGATGAGCTTATGAAGCAAGTATTAACCGACGTGCTTGCCCTTTTAGCGCGCATGGACAAATGATCTGCGGAGATGGAAAAGGCATGTATGGATGCCCGTTTCACATGCATGAACCAACGAATTGATGAGTTCCAATGTGCTGGGAATGAGAGCTTCCGAGATTTTAGCAGATGCACACGGACCTGAAAGAGATTCACCAACCTTTTTAGGCTACTCACGTGTCGCCAACAATTAGTGTCACGAAGGAGGAGTTTCAGTGTAGGCGTATGAACCCACAACGTATGGCAAAGCCCAAATTTGCTCTGACCAAGCCAAAGGTTGTAGCGAAGCCAAAACCTGCCAACAAGCCGAAGTCCATGATCAAGAAGAAGTCTAAGCCGACGCTAAAGGCTAGGCCAATAAAGGTTTTGAGACTTACGACAAGAGCTTCATGTGGGAAAAAGCGTCAATTTCAAAGTCGCCGAAGGCGGCAACACGAAGCCCAACGCAATGACATTCATTTCAGCAGGGGAACAACCTCAATTCCGTCAAGCTCAAGATTCAAGTTACTCGTACCACTATGGTTCAAAGTACACGGTATCGTTCCAGTATTGTTCACGGGCTATACCGAAACATATGGGAAGTATTGTTCGGTTTCAGAGGAAACCAACCGAAACGTATGCAATTTTGTCCTATAGCGAAATCGAAACGAAACGAACGAACCGTTTCAGTTTCGACTTGAAACTTTGAACTATGCGTACCACGTCGAGATTTGCATGGACGATGGTATTGTGGACCTTGGTGGATGTGCGGACATCAAATGCGATTTGGGACCTTGGTGCGTCGACCTTGAGGACAAGGTTGCTTGCAAGGGTGTGGGGATGTTGCGACCCCAATTGAGAAAGAGTCAATGACTCTATTTTAATTAAGAATAAAGAGTCATGATTTCGGTGGGATTTGGGACTGTTGAATTACTTTCCTATTTTAGCAAGGATTTGAATTGGTTCCTATTTTAATTAGGGTTTGATTTAGGAAGGTCTCTTGATTGAGAGCCTATAAATTATAATCGCATGTTGAGGAATGGATATCAAGAAGAATAACCTTCAAAGCATGAAAATGTAGAGCATGACTCCATCTAAGAGTCGAAAATAGAGCGTGACTCCCTCAAGGAGCCGAACATTGGGAACCGGGTTCCTAATAGATTGTCTCGGGCAAATCAGTCCCTCTGAAAAATTTAGCTCAGTCTACCCCAAATCTGCCATTTTCCAAGTAGGCCTCATTGATAACTTAAGAGTTTCACTATAAAGTGTATCATCCCAAATACTAGTCAAATCCTTCACTGTAAAAATCGTGGAAGTCCTTCAAGATGAGAACCAAATTAAACTTCCAAGATTGACCTACTTTTATCTTCAAATTTCCATCCTACATACCCCAACAAAAAGCATAAGCTCGAGTTGTCCAAAGAATTTTCCCTTGAGGACAAAAGGGGCCAATCAGGCAACTCGAGAAATGTCAGCTGTCTTTCTAGGTGAGACCCAAGCCATACCAAATTAGAGTAAGAAAAAGCTCCAATTTACCAAACAACTTTGCAACCGATCGGTAAGTAGTCAAACACTTCTTTTGCTCCTTGCACATTATGCACCTATTTGGTAAATTTTGCAGTGGTTCCAAAAACAAATTTAATTTAGAATTCGTACATTGTCGATCCCAAAGAACCCAAACTTGAAGCCTCACATGGGTGCACCCATGGGGGGAATCCATGTATTGATTTCACATTTTGGGCATTCCATGCATCCCAATGCAGGGATTTAAGAATGATTTCATTTGGAACTAGAGAAGTACTCTGAGTAGTGAGAAAAATGTGGGGAGGCTGTGTTAGTTCTTATATCTGGAATTTGCATGTTCTGGTGTAAAGTATAGGCACACAGAGCATATACACAAGTAACACTAATACGAGCTTATTGCTTTACAAGTTTTACTTGCAGGGTTTGTCACACATAAGGAAACAGGGAAATAGATTCTGGTTTGTTACTTATTGGTTCCTTGTGTAGGATCTTCAGATCGGGATCCAATTTGATCAAGATCCACATCTGGACATCACTTTGATTTCCTCAATCAAGAAGAAGTGAGACAAGAAAGGGAAATTAAGGAGGGAGATTTGAGATCGTCTGATTTGGTTGCTCTATCTGTTGTTTGGCTGAAAATCTGAATCGATGTTGATTAGATAACTTTAATTTTGACAAGCTGGGGTTTTTCAATGATATGTCTTACCAAACATTGTTCTTAAACCAGTTAAAAGATGTTATAGTTGGATGCTCAACTTTGAAGGGCAGGCGTTTGTGAATTGACTCTAGATTTGTCTCCATTGAGTCCACATTTTTCATCTCTTATCCTAAAGGTAGGGTACATAAAAATTTTCATGTCAATATGACATTCTTATTTTGGTAGCCATTAGTCTAGGTTAAGAATATTTATAGCAAGGAAGAGTGGTCGTACAATTCCGTATCGAATTTCATTATTATGTATTTGTCTTCCAATTCTAGTATCTTTCCATTTGGAGTCAATTATTACAGCATTTTAATTCGATTTCTCTTGAGGGCCATGCAGGTTTTAGATTACTTGGACAACAGGCGTAAGGTTCACAAGGATGCAATAAACTTTTGTCAGGATATTTTGCGGCGCAAGTCACTTGTTTGGGAGCCCATTTTTCGTAACAATCTGTCGCAACCAATTCGTGATGTAGACATGGTCATTACTATTGGTGGTGATGGCACTCTTCTGCAGGCCAGTCACTTCATGGATGACTCAATTCCAGTTCTAGGAGTGAACTCTGATCCCACACAAGTCGAAGAGGTTGCTTCATTGGCCTATCTGAGCTTTTAACTTATTGCCTTTATTTCAAGATATAGATTGTGTTGATTTCTCTTAGTTATTTGTTTTAGTATTGACACATACAAATATTGAAAAATCCCTTTATTTTCTTTGGTGTAGGTGGATGAATTCAGTAATGAGTTTGATGCTACAAGGAGCACTGGTTACCTCTGTGCTGCAACTGTCAGAAATTTTGAACAAGTAAGATAAACCTCGTTAAAGTAGCATAAAAGGAAAAAAGAAAAAAGAAAGATCACACCTAAGTAAGATAATTGCTTCGTTTTCAGTCACACTCATAGATTGATGTTATTGATGCAATACGAGTTTATATATGAGAAAGCTCTACTTTAGTTGCATTCTAACTCTTCGAAATTGATCCAAGTTATTGCATCTTTTTGATATTCAATACAGTGCACATTTTTGGCTTATTCTTTGACTTCAAGTATTTCTTTTAGGTGTTAGATGACATTCTCGAGGGCGGCGAAGCTCCGTCTGAAATATCAAGGATATCAATATCCTTGAACAGTCAACGGCTGTCAAGATATGCTCTCAATGACATTCTAATTGCACACCCATGTCCAGCAACAGTTTCTCGGTTCTCATTTGAGTAAGGGGTTTCCTGATGAGCAATAGTATTGATACCCAGGCATTATTTAGAGATAATCTGTTTAATCTCAAACTTCCTTTTGTTTGTTAGCAGAATTAAAAGGGACGGCCAATTGTGCTCCCCCTTAGTGAACTGCCGATCAAGTGGTCTCAGAGTATCTACTGCTGCTGGATCAACAGCTGCCATGCTCTCAGCAGGAGGATTTCCAATGCCCATTTCTTGTCAAGACCTCCAGTATATGGTAAGAGAGCCCATATTACATGGAGCAGCTAACTCTAGCTTAATGCATGGGTTACTTAAGTCTGATCAATCCATGCATTCCACGTGGTATAGTAAAGAAGGTATGATATATATAGATGGTTCGCATGTCTTCCATTCAATTCAACACGGAGATGCCTTTGAAATATCTTCTAAGGCTCCAATCTTGAAAGCTTTCTTGCCCCCACACTTGTTATCATAGCATGTGTGAGAAAATTGTAAATTTACGATGGAAATTTTGTAAATGTGAAGTGACAGAATTTTGACTGAATGCCAGTGTAGTTATTTTTTATTTTTTTTAACGACTAAAGGGAAGAATTATTAATATACGAAATAAGAATTTGGTCAATAATAGGTGGAACATGAGGTTTCTTCAAATTATTGTAGGTAGTAGACATTATACACAAATATTAGCTCTCACAAGAGAAAACTAGAATCATTCTTAAATGGAGTTCTCTCCTCTTATCCAAGAACCTCAGTTTCTTTGTTCATTCTTTTGTGTTTCCCATTGTAGAAGTTGGAGGATGCTGTTGCAATTACCATCTGTTTTTTTGTAGGGATCTAGCAGGGAACAAATGTAAATCCCCCTGTGGAAAGTACATTTCCTTTTCCTCATTTCGTGGTCATGAGTTGACATGTGGTCATTGTCTCGATTGATGTTATAAATTGAGAGTGAGATGGGTGTACTGATCATCAACATTGGAGCTTGAAAGTTGTAATTCAATTAGGTTAATCTTGGAATTGTCACACAGTTTCTTTGTTCCTTTCTATTGTGGTATTTTCCCTTAGCAAACCTGACATTCAGTCATGCATCGGAGAAGTTATACACGCGCCATACTCAATTCACACATGTAGCAGAGTTGACACCACCATAACACCGTTTGATGGGTCCCACCTAGATCTCCTACGTCAAGAAGCTAATAAGATGTTTAGTTTATTATGTTTCAAGAAAATAAAAAATACAAGAATATTCATTGGGATTCAACAAGTTGGCTTTTTTGGTCATGAGAAGTGTAACATTTATCCTTCTAGGTCCCCAATGGCTGCTTAATATAATGTGTTTTATTTTGGGCTTGTGTGAAAGTGACAACTGATATGGCAACATGCAAGAAGGTGGAACTGAGAAATTTCAGGGTTTTCAGAGAACAGGTCTTAGGAACTACAAAATAAGAATTCCTATCAACTCGAAGAAAAGCTTACGGCTAATTTTTGGAGTTCAATGAATTAAGACACCATTTCCCTGTCTCTCTATGTCTATACAGGTAAAAAAAAATGAATTAAGACACCATTTATGAAATTTTAAAATTGCGATGTGAGTCAATGCAGGTGTATTGCCACTATATATTGTATTGGCTAATCTATCCCCACCTCGCCTGTCAATTGAAGAACACATGAGCATCTTTTTGGTGATATCGTTATAAATTGATGACTCTTTTCTCGAGTTAAAAGTCTCACTTGGTATAAGAGTTCCATATGGAGAACTTGGGACATGGAGTATATTCTGGATTTATTTCTACACTTTCATGGTTCCAAACCACAAATTAGGTGGAACAACTATTTATTCTTTTAATCAAGCATGGAAGAAAAAGCAGTGACAAAAGGGTAAATCATCTTCTATGATGGCTTTTCCATCTCTCTGAGGTTTTTTCTTCCTTAGGGTTCATCTTGTGTAGTCAGCTAAAAGGGTATTTGGAGAAGTTTCTACAATCTCTTGGATCACCTTTACTGATCGATCAACAAAAGAAACAAAAGGTCAAGGAAGAAATTGTGATCGTCAACTTTTTTGGGCGTGCTTAGAAATCGGGGGAAGACCATTCAGTGTGACTACAACAGCACAAGTCCTCCATCTTCAAGCCTACAATCTGAAACCATGAAGCTGTAATTAGATGAGATTTCTTGGATTTCAATTATAATGCTGTTGTAAATTTCGACAGAAAAAAATGATTGGGATGTGCGCACTGGACCCCAAGTTTGAGTTTTGGGAAATATTGACAATGGCGCTGAAGAAGTTGTGGATAGTATAATGAGAATAAAATAAACAGCATAGGAAGGATATGTCTTACGTGAACATATGAGGGCGGCTACGAGAGAGCTGAGGCCGCTTCATTGGTGAAATTATGAGATTCCTTAAAGTCATGGAGGGGTTACCGACTCCAGCTCCGTAAAGAGGACGAGGAGCGGCCCTTCTGTTGCCAACATCCCCAGGAACATGTACTTGTTTTACTGGTGAGCCACCGGAGACATCGAAGGGTCCAGAGTTGGACTTCTGTCTTGTCGAAGGCCAGATATCCTCTCTCTGTCCTGGAGTGTCAGGAGTGAAAATCGACCGATCTGCGACAAATAAATCAACTGGTATTTTTGGAAGGGCTTAATGAAATGGGGTTACTAAGCTCAGCTCAGTGTCACAATAGGATAAAAAAGCTAGAAGGATATGAACAGGTTGCTTAAACACAGTACTTTGTTGTTCAAAGATTTAAGAAAATTTGCTAGAAAAAATATGAAACCATTTTTATCCTGTGACACTGAGTTGGCCTTTTTATTGTCATTTCAATTACTGTTGCGGGATTACCTTGTCTAAGGGGATCTCTGTTATCCATCATATTAGCCGGACTTGAGAACAAGTCGGGCTCAGCCCTTGAGAATAAATTGCCTGTAGGCTGGATGGCAGATCGCTTTGTTGATTCATACTCACTTCTCAATTGATCATACATCTCGTCGAGTTTTCTCTTCTGCCTGGTGTTATGTAATAATATAGTAATCAAGATTCTAATCTACATGCTATACATTCAGGAAATATGAAAGAGTATGAATTAGAAAGTTGAAAGGTAGGGAGATTGACCTGGATTTTTCTGAAAATTTTTCTTGGAGTTCTTGCTTATCCTTGGACAAGCTTTCCATCTCTTGCTCCATCATTTGGCACCTTTTGGCCATTTTCTGGTATGCAGTATGAACCTGCTCCAGTTTATCAGTGAACTTTTCTTGCATTACCTCGCATTTCTGCCGGCACTGAGCTACTATCTTGTTCACTTTGTATTGCATCTCCAGTTCCTTCTGCCCAATGAAGAACATCACACTTCTGTATGCACTCTTCATCACTGGTTTTGTTCAAGGAAGATACATGGCCCAACTTGTCTTTTTACAGAACCTTTCCCTATTGTTGCAACATCCCACACCCTTTTGGGGTTGGTCATTTTCCCAAAATTAAGAAAAGGAAGTATGACCACTGCACCAAATATTTTACCATCTTTTGTAACTACCCCCTAAAGAGCTGACGGGTGTTCTAAAGAGGGAATAATACCAAAATGAATACATGAGAAAACAAAGGATACATATCTGCGGAGAAATTCCAGCCATGGCCATCTGCAAGAATAAGTATAGTAAAATTTAGAACACTTTTTTCTTCTTAAATAACAGTTCTATGTAAATGGAGGAACGGTTTCTTACATTTGTCCATTCATCGTTGGGATTGATGTCCACAGGTTTCATGAGGCTGATGATTGAAAGCCATAATGCGTAAGTTTAATGATAATAAACCTTAAATGTTACTTATCAAAAAAAAAAAACCTTAAATGTTATATAAAAGTAAAAATAACCAAAAGTTGGCTGTGCAGCAGATAATGGCTAAAGCACTCCTAGTAAATAATTGAAGGTCAATGGTACATGTATCAGATAACATTATACATTTATATTTACTGATTCTTTGTTAATTGAAAAGTTTAATGTGAGGTATAGGCATGGTTTAAAAACACAGTTATCAATCCCCATAACCCTGTTATATTGTATTTAATGCTCTAATTAGCGTCTGTTATGATAAAAATAATGGCCTTTATAATGATTTTAACCGTTATTTACCGTTTAATGAAAAATGTATTAGAAAAGTAAACAGTCATTATAATGGTCATAACAGTAATGCCAGCCTATGTTATATTGATACGGCTACGAGTATCACTGTCCAACGCGGGTACGGAGTGTCAGACTCTGGAAAGCCTGAAAATAGGATTCATGGGCTAGACAATATATTTTAAAAAATGTAAAACAAAGTAATTATCTTTTAACATATTAATAATGATAACAACAGATTATGTAATTACATATCTTATTATTTGCATCCTATACCTATAGACAAGAAAATGTATATGTAATGATATATTTGTTAATAGAAAATTTCAAGTGGAAGAATTATTGAAAGATTAAAAAAAAAAAATTCCAGAAGTGTCGCACCAGAATTTGTGGCATGTTGGATTCCGACAGAGTCTGACACAGGTACTTCACCAGTTTAGAAGAATCCATGCGACATAGATGCTAGCTAACCATTATGCCATTATAACGGTCGAAAAAGGCTTAATTATAATCTAATGGCTTGCAATCAGAGTTTCTGTAACTATTTTATAGAATGCAAAGCAGAATCACATATAAAAATATCAGTTCAACCATTGCATTTTATTGAAATCCACTGCTTAAAGAATAACAAAGAGCTTGACCTTTGTGCTGCATTCCAACCCATTTAAGCTGCATACCTTTTAGAAAGCACTTGATCGCAAATGGGACATGCACCATCATTGTTGAGGATCTTGCTGGCGTCTTCTGTGCCTTCTCATGCTGTTAAAGAACCTCTTTGCAAGTGCGCAAATTTCCTCAATTTCTACATAAAAGAATGTAAATCTATAACTGCACAAAACAGTATAATTATACGCAAGAGGATACACAAGAGGTGGCCACAGGTGGTCGATATGGCACGCCCTTCCAGTTCTCGCCAGCATGCATTGCACCTCATTTCAGCCTCCCTTAACAATCATTCATTTCATGGCACACTAGGGAGCTAAAGAACACCCGTGCAGAACAAACAGCACATTCATCCTCAGCTGCAATAACTCAAATGTGCCGAACCAGAGGATGAGAGATAGGGATAAACATAAAAATAGAGATGGTGTGAAATGTACAACAACTAAGCTAGAATTTCAACCCGCATGTCTAAAAAACCATAGAAAGGCTTAAAATTAGGGATCTGGAAGGAAATCCTCTAAACAAAACTGAATATCTGGCATATAAAGTTAAATGATTTTAGAAATTGGCTTAAAAAGGAGTACAGGATTATGCTTAAAGAAGACATGAAATACTGAAAAGTACAGGATTATGCTTAGATCCAGAAGATAATTGTAAATCTATGTCGAAGGTCGAGCAAAAGAAACCAGAAAAGCTTGATTTTCTGATACTAACCACAGAAAAACGAGAGAAGGAGCAAATGCTAGAAAACAGAGTCTTACCTAAAAAATCAGCAGAAATCCTCCGCAGAACTTGAATTTTGAGCTTTCTGTCACAAATTTCAGAGAAAAATCGTCCGAATCTTCAAAATTTCTAAATTGTGCTCAGATCAGAAGAAAATCGCAAAAATCCCGAATTTCAGGCTTTTCCTGTTGAACAAAACCAACTACCAAACCTCAAATTTCAGTTTTATACCAGTAAATTCTCTTAAAATAACTGTGGAAACTTTCGCAATTAGGATCTTAAGTCGAAGATCGTTAGAGATCCTCCAGAGAACTTGAATATTGAGCTCCTTCTATCAGTGCCAAAACATGCTTACAAGCTCAAATCTCCGTAACGAAACCCTAAAAAAAGCTTGAAAATCCAGCAAAACCTCTCTCGCTCTTTGTCTCTGCTTCGCCTTCTCCACCTTCGCTCTTCACTTGTACAGATTGCAAAATCGAATCAAGAATAGGCGGCAAACCAATTTATAGTGACTAGAGGACACAGACAACCTAACCGCCTCCCGCCAAGTCTACGACTCTCATTCTCGTAAGTAATGGGTCCTACCTAAGTGAGTTGGCTATAGTACCACGTCATCTGCCACGTAGGAGCAAGGAAGCCAACAATGCCGGGCTGTTCTTTGATGCAGAAGGCCCTCAAATTGCAACGTAGTGGACTTGTTCGGGCCCACTTGCCTCCTGAATGTTTGGTCCACACTATGATGAACCTACACACCAAAAATCAGCGTGCTTGGTGATTTCTAACCGTAGGATATGAGAACTTTTTCATCATGGGCGTTTATGAACCGGCCTATGAGTTGGTTCTAAGCCATGATGAAAAGTGTTGAAATCCAATGGCTAGAAATCACTAATCACACTGATTTTTGCTGTGTGATCCCACTAAGGTGTGGGCCAAACATTCAAGGGGCCAGTGGGCCCTAAAGAGTCTACTACGTGGCAAATTGAAGGGCTTCTGCATCAAATTTTTGATACAGACATCTGTATCATAGATTTTTCCAACTGTCCCACTAATGCTTAAGCTAGGTCAGAGCAAGGTTTAAAGGAGGCCGTTTAAACGGACTGGGGGTGTTACCTTATTAAACGGCCAGGGGCAAAAATAGAATTTAACGGAAAAAATGGCCCTAAAATTCAAATTTTAAAATTTGAAATTTGAAAATTAAAAAAAAAAGAATTTAATGGAATTAAACGGATTTAACGGTCGTTTGTTCTCAATTTTTTTTCAGAATTTAACGGTTGTTTAAACGATTTTAACGGCCGTTAAATTCAAAAACGTTAAAACGTGTTTAAACGGTTTTAACAGAAATGGGCTTGGGGTGTTACTGTTTAAACGGGCATTTTTAAAACCATGGGTCAGAGTAAAACTTTGGTCAGAGCCCACAATACGAGGCACGTGTCACACTATTAGAGGGTGCTGACCGTATGGATGTTTGGCCAATCCCTCGGTGGACCTGCAAACCAAGAGTCAGCCAAACAACGCTAAATAATGCTCAAATTCCTACCGTTAAAATCAACCCATGTAAATAACTTCATTCCAACACTTAGAAATCACTGATCAGGTTTACTTTTGGTTTGAAGGTGAACGGAGGGACTGGCCAACATCCATACAGTCAGTGCCCTCTAATAGTGTAACACGTGGCTCATATTGTGGCTTGTGACCGAAGTTTTACTCAAGGTTTAAAAGAGACCGTTTTAACGATATAATGGTATGGGGGCATTACCGTTGAAACAGATTGTAACGGATATGGGCAAAAAAGAAAAAAATAAAAACGGAATTTAACTGAAAAAAATGATGCTGAAATTAAAAATTAAAAATTTGAATTTCAAAAACGAAAAAAAATAACAGAATTTAACGGAAATAAGGGCCATTTTTTTTCTACAAACATTTTTCAGATTTGAACTGCTGGCAAAACGATTTTAATGGCTGTTAAAACCGAAAAAATGGCCGTTAACGGGCTTGGGGCGTTACCGATTTAACGGCGTTAAAATAGTTTAAACGGCGTTATTTTAAACAATGGTTTTACTCGTTAGGTCAAACTTAAGTCAAGAGGGAACAAAAACTCGTGGACGCTCACGACAATCATGTAATACCACTTACAAAAAAAAAAATGATGTAATACCACGTGGAGTCCAATATAAAATGTGGAATCCACTATTTTTTCGTCCACTGAAGTATTTCACCCTCTCCCAACTCCATCCACCATTCTATTTAAGTCTCTCCCCCTCTTTCTTTGTATTTTGCTTCCTCTGTTTGGTTCCAATCTCCACTGGTTTTCTTTGAATATAGTCCCAAAGCAAGCTTATTTCACTTGATCAGACGGTGGGAAATACTCGCATTATATACAAACTTATATCGTCGTATACTGCGATGAGGGTGAAGGTAGCCATGTGGTTGTGTATCGTCGTCCTGGAGCTCTATTTGCCTGCGACATCTCTATTTCCTCCCGGAGGAAATCCATGGGAAGTGTTCGTATACCCATACATGCCTGTGCATGGACGTGGCTCTAGTGTGGCGGATGCGTATATGAATCAAGCCATGGAGTCTGAGGTCGTATCGCGATGCAAAGAGACTCCAAAAGCGTATGTTTATACTCTCGAAATTCCTGGTACGTACGGTTTTCACTTTCATTCATATGTTCTCTTTCCTTATATACTTTTAGGCGATACCCAGGGCGTCTCGATACAAGTTGAGGCCTAAGGCGAACCTTTTTTTTTTTTAAATATTTAATATATTAATATATATGATATTAATTAAAAAATTGAACTCCATATTATTGAAAATATTAATATAAATATGATTCTTATAATCAAAAACTACAGAAAAAAATTTAGATGCAGAGGACTCTCGTGGCCCTACAAATATAGATCATTTTTTGAGCCTAATGACTGCGTGGATGTTCAGTCCACCTATTGGTGGATAACACAAATAAAAATCAGCTTGATTGATGATTTCTAGCCATTAGATTTACTTCCCAAAATATATGCTTCAATTGAACATCTAGAATCATGTCCTAAAAAGTACTAAAATCTATGGGTAGAGATAATCAATCAGGTTGAGTTTTAGTTTGAATATCCCGTAAGGGGTGGGCTAAAAATATATCCATGTGGTTAGTGGGACTTGGGCTGGGGGCCTTCTCTCACCAAGGGGCCTTAGGTGACCAAATTAATGGCCTTAGAGCCAGCCATTAAGGCTGGCCATTAACGATAACAGTGGCCATAATTAAGGCCTTAATGGCACTGTTATCGTTATAAAGACCTTATAACGATAACAATGGATCTAGATCTAGGAGTCGTGACTGATAAGCTATTGGATCGGTTTTGAATTGACCTAATGACGATCCGAATCGACCTAATGATGATCCGAATCTTATATTAGTAATAAAAATAAAAAAAAAATACTATTATACATATGTTATTCAGGAAATGCATTATATCCAACTAGGGGAACGCCCCGTGCACCTTACACGTTGCAGCACCTTACACATAGCACCTTTGTAGAGATCACACCTACCATGTCGATATTTGGCCCATCCCTAGATGGACCTACATGCAAAAATTAGCTTATTAATGATTTTTAAGGATTTGATTGGAGATCATTTTCGTGGGTTGATTTTTAACTCTAGAGTTTGAGCATTATATGGGTATTCAGATCCAAAGGTTTGAAATCACTAAACAAACTTGTATAGGTGGACACTTAAGGATGGGACAAACATCTATGCGGGTTTATTGCGATTTTTAAGCTTACCAAAACGCAGCCTAAGAGTGCTCAAGGTGGCTTATACTATTGTCCCTCATCTTCGTTGACGAGGGATGTGGGCGTGCTGGACATCCTGAACTGTGCACTCCTACTCCAAACCCTAGTTTTATCTTGAGAATAGAGGCATTTAAGGAGTGAAGGTTTTGCTTTTGAAAATAGTGAGGCCTCTAATTGTGTTACATGTGTGGCAACCCCGGTTGTTGCTTTATAATAGTATACATGAAACATATTTCGATAATATCTTTTATGTAACAAGGTATGCCTGAAACTTTTTGGATTTTTATTGCTCACCACTGCCATCTGGGCCCACTGACCGCATGGATGTTTACCCCACCCCTTGGTAGACATGCATACCAAAAATCAGCTTGTTTGATGAATTTTAGCCATTGGTTTTAGTAGTCAAACATAATTGTTGAACTCAACGGCTAGAATCATACCTTAAAAAAGAACTAAAATCTAGTGGCTAGAGATTATCAATCAGGGTGATTTTTGGTGTGTATATCCACCAAGGGGTGGACTGAACATCTATGCAGTCAGTGTGTCCAGATTGCAGCGTGTTACTACGAAAATTACTTTTGGATTGGTTATGGATCTACTTTGATTTGATCTGAACCTGATCCATTGACAGACCTAGTTAGTGGGGTGACTTTGCAAAAGGTTACTTTTGCAGAGACCAATGAAATGGTGACGTATAATCACTATTCACATTTTATGGGAGCTGATGTGGTGAATACCGACCCACGAGAAAACACTCGCTGGCCAGGGAGGCATCAAACTTTGAAGTCTCCCCACCCAAAATGTCTGACAAGTACCCAATCCCTTAACTCAACCCTCCTTAAGCCCTTGGTTAGTGCTTAAAAAGGAGTACTTGTCAGACATTTTGGGAGGGGGACATGAAAGTTTGAAGTCTCCATTGACCAACGAATTTTTTCCCAGCAACCCACCATCTTATAAAGAACCTTCTAAATTGGCCACATGTATGGCGTGTTTTCGCCGAGTACATCTTCGTATCCTTGTGACTTACTTTCTCCACGTGGCATACTCTTCAAGACGTCTGACCGTGTGGATGTTTGCCCAGTCCTTAGTTGGTGGACCTACAGACCAAAAATCAGAATGATTGCTGATCACTAGCCTAGCCGTTTAATATGAGTACCCCAAATAATGTTCGAATCCCAACGACAAGAAATTAACATTTGGCTTAATTTTGGTCTATAGGTCCACCTAGGAATGGTGCAAACATCCATATGGTCAGTGGTCTCAAAGAGTGTGCCACGTGGCTCAAACAGCCGTCTTTTTCGCGTGAGCAAAAGTGGACTCGAGATGAAACTTGCCACTTCAAGAGTTGATGAGGTGGTCAAACAAGTCGACCTGTTTGGTCCTGCCATCTAGGGGTGTCAACGGGTCGGTTCCAGTTCGGTTCCTAAGGTGGCCAGAACCAAAACAATCGATTCTGGTTCTTATCGGTTTGGTTCCTTAACGGTTCCGGTTCTCAAAGTGATGGATCCGGAACCGGAACCGATTATGTATTTCTGTCGGTTCCGATTCCGGTTCCAGGTATAATGGGCCAAATCTTGATAATATGAGAGTTTTTACACTATTTATACATTGGTACCGGTTCTTATCTGTTCGGTTCCGGTTCTTATTGGTTTCGGTTCCATATTAGACTACCTGGAACCGAAACCATTATTTTCGGTTCGGTTCCGGTTCCTTTTTAATCGGTTCCCAAAAATGTGGAACCGGAACCGGTGTTTTTGGTTCTGGTTCCGATCCGGTTCCGGTTAAACGGGTAAAATTGACACCCCTACCGCCATCCATGCCAAACTCTATCTAGGCACGAAGAGCCTATTGCATGAAAAAACCGGCCTCATACAATAGTATAAGGTTTGAAAAAAGGTTCGAGCTCTAGGGACACCAAGTTTTTGACCCCTATTTTTGACATCCAATTTGGCGTACCCACATAGAAGATGAATGAATGGCTGATTTTTGGTGGGGATGATCTCCTCACCATATAGATCACCCCAACAAAAAATCAGCCCATTCTGAAATTTCTAACCCCATCAAATGTGGTTTTCAAGTTTTATAGTAAAAGTCGATGGTCAATAATTCTTCAGCTTCTAAACCAGTCTATGAATATTAGAATGATTTGAATTTTTGTGAGGATGATCTCCTCACCATAGAGATCATCCTCACCAAAAATCAGCCATTGATTCATCTTCACGTGGGTACGCCAAAATGGTGTTCAAAAAGGTAGTTAGATGCATGGATTCAGACCTCCCCCATTACGTTATGTACAGTTTTAATGCTCAAAAAATGACAGCCGTTATTTTTTAATCGAAATTTTGAATTTGTGCACCGTTTTTTTTTCTGTTTATTCCCGTTATTTCTGTTATTTTGCCATTTTTGCCCTTGAGATAGAGTTACAATTCGTTATAATGGAAAAAAAGGTAACGCCCCCAGTCCGTTATACCGTTATAACGGCCCCTTGTAAACCTTGGTTAGATATACTTTAATAATAATAATAATGTTCAAAAGACATTTTTATCCTTTATAGTTATTCTTGGTTAGGTTTAAAGAAAGAGGACGTGAAGGTTGAAGTTGAGGAAGGAATGTTGAGGATCAAAGGTGAGGAGAAGAAATATGAGAAGCAGAGAGGCGAGATCAATTGGTCGTATAGCCAGTTCTGGAAGCAATTCTCACTTGCAGACGACGCCGATGAGGATAACATACAGACCGACGTCACCGACGGCGTCCTCACAGTTACCGTTTCTAAGCATCATCGTCGTGAAAACCCTTGAACGAGCATACGAACCAATTATGTTTAACACGCTTTTATCGTAACAATAAGAAAGCATGTCTACATCTCTACAAGCTTATGTATTTAGAATGGTGAATATTGTGTGTTATTAAGCTAAACTTGGATCAACAATATGTCAGTTGTCTTATCTCTTATCTCTTATCTTATTCTGTTTCATAAGATAAAGAGTGGTTGATATCAAATCCATCCATCTAATGCAGACGGTTAGATTTCAGCCACTCAATCCCCTTCATTTATTCGGTCGCCCCCACTCAATCCCCTTCTTTTAAACGGTAACTCCCCAAGCCTGTTTCCGTTAAAACTGTTTAAACACGTTTTGACGCTTTTAATTTAATGGCCATTAAAATCATTTTAACAGCCGTTAAATTCTGGAAAATTTTGTGGAAACAAAAAAAAGCCGTTAAAAAATTTCAAATTTCAAAATTTGAATTTCAGCGCCACTTTTTCTATTTTTTTTTCCTTAAAATCGTTAAATTCCATTTTTTCTAATTTTTTTCATTTTTGCCCTTGGCCGTTTCAATCAGTTTTAGTGGTTTTAACGATAACGCCCCCAGTCCGTTAAAACGGCCTCCTTTAAACCTTGGTTACAATAAGTAATTTCTTCAGCAAGCTTCTATGTTGCCACACTCATTTCTAAAATTAGTTAAAACCATTACCCATTGTTCTATGTTACCATGCTCATTTCTGAAACCCCTATATAGAAAATACATCCATTTTTCAACAAGTCTATTATTCAAGGTAGACATTTCTTCTTTTCGTAGCGGTTGTCTTAACCAAAGAATGTAATCTATTGGCCATTATATTACTAAATTGCCCCTCTAATTGTGTCCCCTAGATGTGTGACCTTGAAGGTACGACTGATACTTTATGTAAATGCATGCAACGCAGTAGGGCTTTAGATTAAGTATGTAGGTATGTAAATTCTATAATAATAATAATTAAGTACTCACTAAAAACATGAAAATCAAAATTTACCAAACATTTTCAGTGGACTGTTGTACAACAATTGACCGTATAAAGATTTAATTAGAATGATCTATATAACAAAACAGGACGGTTGTCTCCCCCTCTTAGCTGACTTCATAAAGGATGGCCGAGATCTTATCACACCAAATGGATGGTGGATCTCAGCCACTCACACCCAATTTTGATAAATGCTTTGTCGATGAGTGCCATGGGCACTGGTCACCTACTATTTACCTACATATAAGGAATGAAATGGGTTGGATTTACATATAGCCCAAGGGTCAGGCTCATAGCCCCACTTTTTATGCCTCGAGAGGGGTGTTACCGTTAAAATGGATTGAAACGGCCAGGGGCAAAAATGAAAAAAAATAGATTTTAATGATTTTAACAGAAAAAAGTGATGCTGAAATTTAAAATTTGAAATTTGAAAATTAAAAAAAAAAAAAGAATTTAACGAAAACTTAATGATTTTCTTATACCCCTCTTATCTTATATGGCTTCAATAATGAGTGGCCGAGATCCACTATGCTTCATATCGATGGCTGAGATTAACTCCCACCTGATTTTGACAATCACTTTGTCGGAAAGTGCCGCGGGCATGGGGCCACCCACGCATATATCAAGACAATTCAGTTGTATTCTCTTATCTTATCTATCCATCTAATGTGGGTGGTTAGATAAAGAGTGGTTAAGATCAAATCCATCGATCTAAAGTGGACGGTTAGATTTCAGCCACTCAATCTGCCTCATTTGACCTTAATTTATTCAAAATTTTAATTTCAACACCATTATTTTTTGTTATTTCTGTTATTTTTCCATTGCTCCCTCTGTGCGTTACAATCCATTATAACAGCCGTTGTAATGGAAAAAAACGGTAACGCCCCAGTCCGTTATACCGTTTGAGTGCTGATCGGGCACCCAATTTTTGCATACGCTTTTGTTGGAGAGTGCCGTGGGCATGGGCCATTTACTATTCTATATAACAAAACACATTGGTTGTCTCCCTACTTAGGCCTCCTCTTATAAGCATCAACAAAGAAGGGTCGAGATCTAATCCTCCCCCAAATGGACAGTGGATCTCCGCCACTCACCTGATTTTGGCAAATTCTTTGTCGAGGAGTGTCGATGGCACGGGGCACCCACTAGCCTATATAACAAAACACAGTAGTTGTCTCCCCCTCTTATAGGCTTCATATATCCAAGGGCTCGATCATATCAACCCTTACATAAAATAAAATGTAGACGGTTGGATTAATTTAACAGGGAAATTGTCTCCCCACTTATACCCCCCTAATCGGCTTCACAAAGGCTGGCCGAGATCTTATCCCCCAAATGGACTATGGATCTCAACCACTCACACCCGATTTTGGGAAATGCTTTGTAGGGGATTGCCGAGGGCACGGGCCACCCGCTATACATCTATATAACAAAAAAGAGAAGTCACTTATCCCCCTCTTATCTCTTCATAAAGGATGGTCGAGATCTTATCACCCCAAATGGATAGTAGATCTAAGCCACTCACACCCGATTTTGGCAAACGCTTTGTTGGAGAGTGCCGTAGTAAATAAATAAATAACAAAAAGCAGAACCGAGGGATTCTACAACGAGAATACATCTTTCGTATAGAAATCCGATGGCAGCAACAAAAATCGACAACTAAGTGTAGCCACGACAAGGCAAAGACAGGCCTCCCAGCCTGTCACCAATAATAGGGCTACAACTTGGGAGGCCCCAACCCGAGTCACATGGGCTAAACTCGACATTGGGCTAGGGTTGGATTGGCTCCATATGTGATCAGGCTCAGTTTTGAGAACCCAATCAAAATTGGGTTGGCCTCAGGTTGAGGCTACATGCAGCCAGATCCAACTTGAGCCCGATTAACATATATATATATATTGTCACTAACACTTAAAGTACGTTAGGTAACTATGATCTCATCTCATCTCTCTCTCTCTTGCTCTACCTTCTAACTCTTAGGGTTAGGGTTACATTTCCTTCATCCCGCCATCTCCGTCCTTGCCACCGATTGCTGCACGTCTTTCTCTCTCTATCTCTCTTCTCCATAGGGTTAGTGGGCCCGCAAGTCACTCCCATATTTTCCGTACCAAAGGACTAAATTTGTTGGCGTTGTGACAACATCATTGCAGTGCACCCACCTACCACAAGATCGGATCATAGGAACCATGTAAACTTCAAGAAGTTCCCACGTGTTAACATCTGCGTTAGTTATGGGGTCGTTAAGTAGTGACGTTGATTCCAATTAGTGGATAAATAAAGAAAAAAAGTCACAACTATATCATGTTTTTAATTTTGTTTTCTTGCACAAATGGTGATCTCTGTTTAAAGAGAAGAGAAAATTTTTGCAAACGCTTTTGTCGAAGAGTGCCGTGGGCAGGGCGATTTACTATTCTATATAACAAAACACATTGGTTGTCTCCCTACTTATACCTCCTCTTATAAGCATCAACAAAGAAGGCCGAGATCTAATCCTCCCCCAAATGGACGGTGGATCTCCGCCACTCACCTGATTTTGGCAAATTCTTTGTCTAGGAGTGCCGATGGCACGGGGCACCCACTAGTCTATATAACAAAACAGGACAGTTGCCTCCCTCTCTTATCTGGCTTCATAAAGGATGGCCAAGATCTTATCACACCAAATGGACGGTGGATCTCAGCCACTCACACCCAATTTTGACAAATGCTTTGTCGATGAGTGCCGTAGGCACGGGTCACCTACTATTTACCTACATATAAGGAGATTTACATATAGCCCAAGGGTCAGGCTCAAGAGCCCCACTTTTTATGCCTTGAGAGGGGTGTTATCGTTAAAACGGATTGAAACGGCCAGGGGCAAAAATGAAAAAATGGATTTTAATGATTTTAGCGGAAAAAAGTGGTGCTGAAATTCAAAATTCAAAATTTAAAATTTAAAAAAAAAAAAAATAGAATTTAACGGAAATTTAATGGTTTTCTTATACCCCTCTTATCTTATATGGCTTCAATAATGAGTGGCTGAGATCCACTATGCTTCATATTATTGGCTGAGATTAACTCCCACTCGATTTTGACAAACACTTTATCGGAAAGTGCCACGGGCACGGGCCACCCACGCATATATCAAGACAACTCAGTTGTATTCTCTTATTTTATCCATCCATCTAATGTGGACGGTTAGATAAAGAGTGGTTGAGATCAAATCCATCGATCTAATGTGGGCATGGGCCATTTACTATTCTATATAACAAAGCACATTGGTTTTCTCCCTACTTATACCTCCTATTATAAGCATCAACAAAGAAGGGTCGAGATCTAATCCTCCCCCAAATGGACGGTGGATCTCCGCCACTCACCTGATTTTGGCAAATTCTTTGTCGAGGAGTGCCGATGGCACGGGTGTCTCCCCCTCTTATAGGCTTCATATATCCAAGGGCTCATATCAACCCTTACATAAAATAAAATTTAGACGGTTGAATTAATTTAACAGGAAAATTGTCTCCCCACTTATACCCCTCTTATAGGCTACATTCTATAACAAAAAAGAGAAGTCACTTATCTCCCTCTTATCTCTTCATAAAGGATGGTCGAGATCTTATCACCCCAAATGGATAGTAGATCTAAGCCACTCACAACCGATTTTGACAAACGCTTTGTTGTAGAGTGCCGTAGTAAATAAATAAATAACAAAAACAAGGACTGAGGGATTCTACGACGAGAATACATCTTTCGTATAGAGATCAGCTGGCAGCAACAAAAATCGACAACTACGTGTGGCCACGACAAGGCAAAGACAGGCCTCCCAGCCTGTCTCCAATAATAGGGCTACAACTTGGGAGGCCCCAACCCGAGTCAGATCGGCTAAACTCGACATTGGGCTCGGGTTGGATTGGCTCCATATGTGATCGGCTCAGTTTTGAGAACCCAATCAAAATTGGGTTGGCCTCGAGTTGAGGCTTCATGCAACCAGATCCAACTCGAGCCCGATTATATATATTTTGTCACTAACACTTAAAGTACATTAGGTAACTATGATCTCATCTCATCTCTCTCTCGCTCTACCACATCTTTCTCTCTCTATCTCTCTTCTCCATAGGGTTAGTGGGCCCGCAAGTCTCTCCCATATTTTTCGTACCAAAGGACTAAATATGCAATTGTTGAACTAATTTGATGGCGTTGTGACAACATCCTTGCAGCGCACCCACCTACCACAAGATCGGATCGTAGGAACCATGTAAACTTCTAGAAGTTCCCACATGTTAACATCTGCATTAGTTATGGGGTCGTTAAGTAGTGACGTTGATTCCAATTAGTGGATAAACATAAAGAAAATAAGTCACAACTATATCATGTTTTGAATTTTGTTTTCTTGCACAAATGGTGATCTCTGTTTAAAGAGAAAAGAAAATTTTTGCTCCCGTCATTTTTAGGTGCAGGAGGCTGCGGCTGCACTTAAAATTGCTATGTGGCACACTCTTAGGGATCGTTGACCGTTTGGATGTTTGAACCAAGGTTTAAAAAGGGGCGTTATAATGAAAACAACGACTGTTATAATGAAAATGACGGCCGTTATAACAGATTCAGACCTCTCCTCTTACATTATAAACTGTTAAAATGCTTAAAAATAACGGCCGTTATAACAAAAATAACGACCGTTGTGTTCTTGAAAATTTCGTGGAAAAAAAAAAGGCCCTTATTTTTATTTTTTTTAATTTTAAATTTTAAATTTTGAATTTCAACCCCAGTTTTTCTGTTATTTTTCGTTTTTGCCCCTAAGCATTATAATTCGTTATAACGTCCGTTATAATGGAAAAACTGGTAACGCCCCAGTCCGTTATAACGGCCCCTTTTAAAGCTTGGTTTGGACTTTGGACCACATAAGGTGGACCTACAAACCAAAAATCATCTTAATTGGTGGTTTCGAACTGTTGGATTTCAGTCTTTTCCATGTGTTATTTTGGGGTAAGATCCAACCGCAAGATATCACCAATCAGGTTGATTTTTTGATCTGTGGTCCAAACATCCATGCAATCATTGGTCTTTAAGAGTGCCACGTGGGGGCCGCACCTAAAAATGCCAAAGAGCAAATACTTTCTCTTTGAGAACGGGTATCATTTCTCATAGATATGAAGATTTTTGAAAAATACTAGCAAGCAGCAAGCAACGCCAAAAGGAGTTGCACAGATGCAGCCCGCATAAGACAAGAAAAAAAATACATATTTTAATTGGTGGAGTAATTTGATGGGGTTGTGACTGTGAGTCATGTGATAACATCCCTGCAGCGCGCATGCCTACCACAAGTTCCAAGTGAGGGACCCATGTAAGTTTCAAGAAGTTCCCACGTGTCAACATTTCGAAACTTAAGGGGTCAGTGTATTAATTGCCTTGTTACGAATTTATGAGTTCCGAAGTAGGGAGTGACGTTGATTACATTAAGGAGACAATAATAGTTGGCAAAAAAAAGTGGCAACTACCTACATTATCTATTTAATTTTGTTTTCTTGTACAGATTGGATTTCTAGATAAAAGATTTTTGCTCTGTGATTTTAGGTGATGCCACGTGGTACACTAAATCTTTGGACCATCCTTAGATGGGCCTACAGACCAAAAAATCAGTCTAAGTGGTAATTTCTAACCATTGGATTTTAGTCTTTCTCATGGGTTGATTTTCAAACGTGTATGGGAGCTTTAACTACTAGAAGAGATCTCTCTTTAAAACAAGTAAAACTTGGCTGACTGGGAATGACATCGACCACCCACAATATGAGTCACGTGGCATATTTTTAGAGGACACTGACCGAATGTATGTTTGACCAATCCCTAGGTGGACCTACAAACCAAAAGTTAGCCTTATTAGTGATTTCAAACCTTTCGATCTTGTACAACAAATAATGGTTGATAATGCTCAAATTCCCACGGTTAAAATCAACCCATGAAAAAGGCTCCAATCCAACCCTTGGAAATAATTAATCGGGTTGATTTTTTTATTTGTAGGTCCACCTAGCTAGGGATTGGCCAAAAATCCATACCGTCAATGTCCTAAAAATATGCCTGTCCCCGGCCAACCATGTTTTGCTTGTTTTATATAGAGATCTCTTTTTTTGGGGTGTGCCCTAACCAAGAGTCCGCTTGGATTGTGCGAATGTGCGCTTCCTTTTTTTTTTTTCCTTGTTATATTTTATTAGTTTTTGTCAAAGTCGATCTTTCAGATGAGGGGTTAGAGTGAAACGATGATCTGTAAGTTCAAACAATGAAGAATATTTTTGACTACTTCCCTCGTTAACCTGGCATGTTAGCTATTCATCCTTGGATTTAAAAAAAATTAATTAGAATTGACCTTTGATTTTGACCAAATTTGGCAAAAAATGCCGCTCATCTCTCTCTCTCTCTTAAAACTTCAATGACCGCTGACGATCATGGAAGCCGTAGACCTTCCACAATATGAGCCTATGGCACATTCTTAGAGGACATTGACCGTATGGATGTTTGGCCAATCCCTAGGTGGACCTACAAATCAAAAATCAACCTGTGACAGCTTACCAACTTTAGTGGGGGTAGTGCTCGTCTTTGGCTTTTATGATTTCGCCTTTGTGGCTCTGCTTGTCTGTGGCTTTTGTGCTTCGCATCTTCACGTCCCGCCTTGCCCCTTGGAACAAAATCCTGGCTACTTTAGGCCATATAATCTAAAGTGTATTTAAGATATCTCAAGATCCTAATCAGGGCTTCCTAGTGTTCATATCCTGGTTTACTAATATATCTAATTAGTCTCCCAATAACATAAGTTATGTCCAATCTGGTGTAATTCACAACATATATTAGACTTCTTAGCTCTAGAATACTCAAGTTGAAACTCTACTACACTACTATTCTTTTTAAATTATTGTTTGGATCAAATGAAGCTATTATTGGATTACTCTCAAATTAATTGATTGAATTTCTTTAAGACTTTTCAATATAATATGATTGGGATAGAATTATCCCTTCTAGTCTCTTAATTAGTTTAATCCTTAGAATGACATCAACTTTGCTTAAGGTGGCATTTGGTAAATTAAGTTATCAGTGCTAGCTAAAAGCCTAAAGTGCTTAAGATCTGATAGCTTAATGATTTATGTCTAAATTTGATTGTTTGGTAAAGGTCTTTAGTCTTAAAATTAAGTCAAGGGCATTGTGGGTATTTTAAAATATTTATTAGGATACTTTTTGAAGTTTTTAAAAGAGAAAGCTTAGAGAAAAGGGCATTGTTTGTATTAAAAAAGAATCTAAGAATCTTTTCTTTCACTTACTGCATTAAGTGAAGGGAGGGTCACTTTTTGCTTTTCATTGAATTTGGTGACAAGTGCTGAGAATAAGTTGTTTACCAAACACCACTTATTCACCAAAAATCATTGAAACTAAGACCATTCAGACTTAAGTTTTGAGAACAAGTTTAACCAAACGCCACCTAAGTTTTTCATATCAAATTAGAGCCAATAATCAACATATCATTGATATATATATATATATATATATATATATATATATATATATATATATATACACCACAGAAATGTTGTGATTTTTACATTCATTTGACGCCATTAACACTCTAATGGAATGGATGATATTCTTATAACAAGAGGATAAGTATCAAAGAAATCAATACATTATTTGTCTATATCATTTGGTTACAAACCCAGTCTTATACTTATCTATTGATCGATCAACTTTTAATTTCTTTTTAAATATCTATTTATAGTAATGGTTTTATTATCATGGGGTAGTTCTACTAATTCTCATATGTTATTAGACAATATTTAGTCAATTTCATTGTTTATAGTTTCTTTATGGAAAGAAACAACTAAAAATAACATTACTTCATCATAAGGTTGTGGATCGTCTTCTACTAGAAAAGTTAAAAAATTTGGTCCGAACTAATAGTAATTCTAGTTCTTTTATTTCAGCTTAATTTAGATTCATCGTTTAACAAATCCTCTTATCTAGTTAAGATTTTAATATTTATCTTTGTTTTCTTACTTTTCTTTTATAAAGAAATCTATATTCAAAGAATTCAACTTCTATTGACTTAAAATTAATTGAGTTATTGTTATCAGTGCTAAGTTCATAACCTATATATGAAGACACAACCAACATTTGTAAGTCCTAGTTTAATTTTTTATAGGGAAGGAATAACCAACTTAATTTACTAGACACCTCCACACTTTAAGATAATTGAATGTATATTTTTTTTACCTTTTTAAGCATCCGAAAAAGTTATATCTCTATTTTAAAAGATATTTTGTTCAATATTAAACAAAGTGTTAGTCAAGCTTCCCTAACCTTATTTTTTTCTCAGCTACTCTATAAGACTAAAAAGAGTAAAGAGTGGTAGTTTCATGGACAATATCATTAGTTTAACAATATTAAGTTACATATTTGGATTTATATTCTCCACGACCCTATTTGATCTAAGTTTTTAAATTTTTTTTTTTTTTTTTTTGTAGTTACCATTGTAGGGGGGCCCCACAGATGAAGTCAGGTGAAACCTGAACCCGATCAAGCCGGTAAAGGGGATTTCTACTCCTGGCACACTACTCAAAGGAGGAAATCTACCTGTGTGGGTTTGACCCCACGACCTCTCAAAAGAGTTGGATACACACCAACCATTTGAGCTGTCATGTTGGGTGTAGTTTTTTAATTTTTTTGTTAAGTTGATTTTCAAATTTAGTTGTATATATTATTTAAAAAAAATTAGTACTTCATCCTTACATTTCAACAAGTACACTTTACAAAATTTAAAGAAATACCATCTATAAACATGAAAGAATATTTACTTCTTTGTTTCAAAATAGTACATTTTAGATAAAAAAAAAATATCACAAGGAATGAAACTAAGTGTCTCAATATGTATTTTTATAAGGTCTATTTGTGTATTTTAATCTACACGTATTTTACATTTTTGTTCATATGGATAAATATATTTAATATGTACTATAAATTCAATTTTTTCACTGAAATAATGTTCACATGACTTAACCTATTATGCCGCACATTAACATTAGTAGAATCAATAATATATGTATAAAGAGGATGACTTATTAAAAAATTCAATGCATACGTTTAAGTTAAAGAAATTCTCATACAAATATCCCTTTCATGCAAATGTTCAATTCTTGGTCAACTCGTAGTTTCGAAGACCAACTTAAAACCTTTCTCGCTTATTTGCAATCACAACACCATAGTCTTTGTAATATTTGTTACATAAAGCACATACTTTAGAGTTAGAATTTTCCCAAACTTAAACTTGAGCTTAATGGTTCTTTTACTCACAAATTTCAAAGTCGACAACTTTCTCATATACAATTGTTCACATTCCTCTATCATTATGTAGGGAGTAAAATCACTTCTATTTATACATATGTTCCTAGTGGCCTTTATGCCCACCCACCAATATTTAGAGTTACTGATAAGATTTACATCTAAGACAATTGTAGAGAAGTATTCATCTTCAATTACATTTGCCTGAAATTAACCCTATTTTCCTCAATTATTGTCTTTAAACTTTCAATTTCAATAATTTGGAACAAAATGTATTGATTTTCCGCACACATAACCCCTTTAGGTTTAAGATTTTCGTTAGAAACTTTATTTCAATCATGAAACTTCTTCAGAGAATTTTTTTTTTTTTAAGTTTCTTTTTATACAACTTCTCTTCAACTACATTGGCTTTAGATTTGAGCTTAAAAGCATTTTCTTTAAGCGAATTGATTATTTTGTCTTAAGTCAGACTATGAGGTCTTCCGAAGTTATCTTTTTTCATTTGCATTTTAAATTTTTTGTACTCTTCCAAGATGTCAATTTTTTAATAATCAGAGCCACTTGTAAACCTTTGCACAATTTTTAATATTTGGCCAAAATATCATGTATAACGGTTTACAGTTCTTGAAGTTATGAAATAATTGATTTCTTGTCTTTCATTTTGAACTCTAAAATTCTTCCCACAAAATTTTTTTTAGCTTTGCGCATCTTCAAATATGTATTTCGTTTCAAAGGAATTCCATAACTCTATTACAATTGTACTGTGAAGATAAACACCATAGAGAACAAATCATACATTCAAAATAAAATTTTTATACATAATTAGATTGATCCCATTTTTTCTGATTTTCTAGTTATCCAAGTTCAGAAAGGTTTAACGTATTCAAATAGAAGAACATCTTTATCTATCATTTTATAAAGTTATTGCCATAAACAAATTTATTATTTTTTGAAATGATTCATTTTAATTAGTATGAATAATAATCTTTATAATCCCCTTAAGATTGTTGGAAAATTATCTGATATGTTTATAAAGAAATATTAATATATCAAATTAATCAAATCCAAAATTGAATAAGCAAGAGTCGTAAAGAAATGAAATATAAATTTAATTGTAAAAATATGTGTCTTCTATGGCAATGGAACATCAAAAATAAGATAAAAATATTATCAGTAGAGACATGTCTATCGTTAGGTGATTATATATCCCTGCTCAGTTAGAACCTCGATGTTATCAGCCGTTCACCTCTTACAATTAAACTTCTTCGTAGAGATGAAAAAACGAACCCTTTTAAAGAGAAAAAAAAAACATCTGAAAAAAAAAAAATTAGAATATTTAGAAACTCATTACAAAATGTTCTATTTTCAATGTTTTGACCTTGTTGGAGTCTCTTAATTAAAAGAGAAGATCATTTAGCTCTGATAAATTCATATTAAGGCATAAAATGGTAACAACATTAATCTCCAAACAGTAATAATCTTAAAAATTTAAATGTTTACATCAAACAGTCAAAACAATTAAG
Organism: Euptelea pleiosperma; assembly: GCA_035048495.1. NCBI lineage: Eukaryota > Viridiplantae > Streptophyta > Magnoliopsida > Ranunculales > Eupteleaceae > Euptelea > Euptelea pleiosperma. The sequence goes on along the minus strand of CM068545.1, from coordinate 21,317,954 downwards.
AGACAAATTAATATTTTTTTTCAATAAATTTTGAGTAAAAAAGATAATTGTTAGACCCCGAAGCCCAAAACTCATTCAGACCCTTGCCCATGTCCGACTCAACAAGGCTTGGCGTCTACGCGTGTATGATATTTTTTACTCTTTCTTTAGCCTTTATCAAGGTCTCTACCAAATTATATATGTTTACCTCTCAAGAACTGTCTTTCTTCCAATGTGGGACTAAAGTTATAACAAAGAATACCTACCAAAGTGAAATGATGGCTCCAACGATTTGGAACTTCTTGTATGGATTACGGTTCGGATGTAGATCACGTGGCATGGATCAAAGTCGAATTGAGATACGGGTACGGGTCTTACTATTTGAAGTTGAATTTGGATCAAGATATACCTAGATTACATCTGATCAGACCATATCAGCCCATAGTCAGCAAATTGTGAAGCGGCAAAACTTCACTCTAAAAAAAAAAATGAATTTAAAACGTTTTAGGCTCAAAAAACCTAGAGAAAAAAATTGGTCAAAAAGATGAGAACGCCGAAAGATCGATAAGTCAAGACTTCAAGTTTAATACATTTTAGTTTTAAACTCATAATTGTCAAAATATATTTCGAAAGCATAGGATTTTTAAAATTCATAAACATAAAATAGGTGACATAATCGAGATTGAGTTTTACTCAGAGATTTTTTTTGAAAATTCTAAAATTACAGGGTTGTTTCGGATTGTTAAATATATATATATATTTTTTTTTGGTGATGTTTGAAGAAATTTTTTGAGAAAAATGAGTTTTTTTTTTTTAAATGGATCTGATTTGTTCCTAGGTGTAATATGGATAATGGATCTGATTTGTTTCTGGATCGGAACCCAGCAGTGCAAAGTTGGCTACGCCTTCGATGACACCTGCAGTCAATGACACCTCTGACTGCAGCCAATGAGAGCCACGTGACACATTCTTAGGACACTGACCATATGGATGTTTGGCCAACCACTAAGTGGACTTACAAACCAAAAATCAGCCTGATTAGTGATTTAAAACCTTTGGATCTTTGTAGCCAAATAATGCTCAATAATGCTTAAATTCCTACTTTTAAAATCAACCCATGAAAATAACTTCAATCCAATGCTTAGAAATCACTGATTAGGTTTATTTTTGGTTTTTCGGTCCACCTAGTGATGATTGTCCAAGCCATGGTTTTAAAAACGGCCATTTTAACAGTTTTAACGACTGTTTAAACGGTAATGCCCCAAGCCCGTTTCCGTTAAATCGTTTAAACACGTTTTAACGTTTTTTATTTTAACGGCCGTTTTTTTGTTTTAACAACTGTTAAAACCGTTAAAACATCTCTTAAATTTTGAAAAAAATTATGAAAAAACGGCCGTTAAATCCATTTATTTTCGTTAAATTCTGTTTTTTTTTTAATTTCAATTTCAGTACCATTTTTTCCTTTAAAACCCGTTTAATTCTATTTTTTCCATTTTTGCCCATGGCCGTGGTGCCGTTTAAACGGTAACGCCCCAGTCCGTTTAACCGTTAAAACGGCCTCCTTTAAACCTTGGTCCAAGCATCCATAAGGTCAGTGTCCTCTTAATGAGCCACGTGGTCATATTGACGGCAGGGTCAGCGAATTTTTTCTCGGTTTACTCGGCTACAGCACTCAATAAGAGCCACGTGGCACACGATCAGCGGGCTCTGACCGTATGGATGTTTGGCCAGTCCCTCGGTGGACCTACAAACCAAAAATCATCCTGATTAGAGATTTACAACCTTTGGATTGCTGCCCCAAATAACGCTCAATAATGCTCAAATTCCTACCGTTAAAATCAACCCATGAAAATAACTTCAATCTAATCGGTTATAAATCACTAATCAAGCTGATGTACCTGGATCCGACCAGGTACGTGTGGACAAGTTGTTGCTGGATTCGAAATTGCCATCTATCATATCTAACGAGATATTGAAAATATCGCGATATTTGAGGAGAGGGGCAGAAAGAATTAAAGAATAGCCTCCCGAATTCTCGTGCGTACGTACACGCACGTACGGACCACCAATCATAACGCAAACTAATGTCGGCTAGGTAAAGAATCAACGATAATTACGAAAATACCCCTCTCTGCTCTTAAACCCTCAAGTGGTGCCAGCTGCCGGTCTTCCTCTTTCACTTCTAAACCCTAGGGATTGCAGAGCGATCTGAAACTTAGGGTTTCGTTCTTTAGAATTTAGAGCTCTGATTAAAGAGGAGAGATTGGATTTTTGGTCTTCGATTTGCGAATCGATTTAAAAGGAAAAGAGAGAGGATGAAGATCCAGTGTAATGCGTGTGAGACAGCAGAAGCTAACGTTCTCTGCTGCGCAGACGAAGCGGCTCTGTGTTGGGCTTGCGATGAGAAGGTTCATGCGGCGAACAAGCTTGCGAGCAAGCATCAGAGGGTTCCTCTGTCGAATTCGTCGTCGCAGATGCCGAAGTGCGATATTTGTCAGGTATTCTTGAGGATTTGAGATCTGTTTGTTGGTTGAATTTTTTAATTTGATTTGATGGGTGTTTGCACTTATGTGGGATTCTGATTCCTCTCTATTCTGGATTGATGAAATATTGATTGGAAACAGTAGTTCAATTGATGAAATGTTTTGTGATTCGTGTTGAAGTCCGGTTTTTGAGGGAGGGGGGAGGGATCGACTTTTTTTCTTTTCTTTTAAGGATTAGAGAGATTTCAGAGGCTTTCGGGGAGAATTGGTTGCCATTTATGTATTGCTTTTGTTGTGGGATGAGTTTGTTCTCTCCGTCACGGCTTTTTGTAGTTTCACAGGCTTGGTTAAAGGGTTTGTGGAGGACTTTTGGGTTGGGACTGTGTTGCATGGACACTTCCAACCAGCGGACGAATCACGTGTCCATACGTTTGGACACGTGATTCGGACACCATCAGGCCACAGACACTTTGATATTTGAATAATTAAAATATTCAAATAAAAAGTGAGATAATTAATAGATTTTTCCTATAATTAAGGTATAAATTAAGATTTCTTTATCTTAGGAATTGTAGAGAGGAAAAGATAAGATTTTCTTTCTAACTTCCTGTAAGTGAGGAAAAAATCTATTAATTATAGGCTGGACCTATTTGAATAATTAAAATATTCAACCGAGTCCCTGAATCTTATTTTTTGGGGTTTGCCGAGTCCGACACCTCGTATCCATGTCGGATTCCTACACACGTGTCCGCATCCATGCAACACAGGTTGGGAGTTTTGAACCGTCATTGGCGTTTGATTCGATTTTGAAGAGTTTAAAGCAATTTACATCTTGTTCCATATTTTGCTTCTTCATGAAGAGTTTCAAGGTGTGACTATTAAATTAGAAAACCTGCTAGTATGCCTACACAGTCTTTTTACTCAATTTAGCCCATCATATCTTGGCAATAGACGGGTGGGGGTGGGGGTGGGGGTGGGGCAAGAAGTAAACTAGTTTGTGATGAAAAATTTCATAGGAGCATGTGCTTCCGGGAGATCTTGTTATAAATTATAGAGAATAAATTAAATACTAAGTGGAGAAGAGAAATCCTATTTTTTTTATAATTAGAGTAAAGCAAAGAGAAATCCTCTCTCATCTCGAAAAAACCTATAAGGGATATTACTTTCTTCACTCTAGCTCTAAAAGCCCATTCCCCAAAAACCTTCCATGCTTCTCTTTCCACATTGTTTTATTATTAGTTACAGCCTTTTTAATTAACAACATGGCGCTTTTACATTTTTTGCCATGCCAACACGTTTGACACTCACCTGACATGAACAGCTGTCTCACTCTTTATTTTAATGATTTTTTATAAAAATGATTTTTAAAACTACTTTATTATGTTGTTAAACACAATTATAGTTGTTTAATAGTCTTCCTTCGTATTAGTCCACTTATATTTATTGAGTTGTTGGATAGGTCTATATATTTCTTTACTTTGTATAAATAATTGTACTTTATTATAATTCCATCCACGCGGTTCATTGTATCTATGTCGGACGGCAACACAGGTGTCCGTGTCATTGTTTTATAGGTTATAGATAGCGAGGATGTTTTGTACGAGATAGCTTACCTTTAGTTGAAGGGCCAATGATGTGGTAACGCCGGTAAACCATGTCGTCATAGAAAGGTCAATGTCATAATGGTGCACAACCAGCATCATAAGAGTCCTGTTACAAGTTAATTAAAGTAGCCTAGGGCTATGGCATCAGTGTCCTAGTGAAAATTATAGTGGACAAGCTTTTTCTTCTTTTTCCATCCTTCGAGAATATATAACATTTCTGCTTCTTTTCTCGTATGAAATTTTTTGTTTTGATAGGTGTTTTCTCATATGACATATCTGATTCCACCAAGTAGGAGTGACAGGATGTAATTTCTTTTTTCTTGATTTTCTTATGATAGATGCTAATCATGGTCTAATCAGATATCTTTCTTGTTAGTTTTGCTTCACTCCGATGCTTCTCAGTGGGCTCATTTATACTGATAATTAAAAAAATTCTTCAGACTGTAGTTCACGCTTCTTATTCTTCTCATACATAGCCTCGGCAAGATGTTCGATCTCTTGTGGTGTGGCTTTGCTTCTTCAAATGCCCAAGCAGTTCATTTTGGCCTTTTTGGTGGTGGTTGTCGTTCGATTCCCTTCCTCTTAAATGGAGGTGCTGTGCATGATCTTTTCAACAAAAACCACAATATTCACAAGGATTGAGATTTGTCACATTGTTTCACTGCTTTTCTCATGCACAATATTCAAAACATGGAAAAGTTTTATTGTACAGCGCTGGGATAGAGTCTGTTTACCTCAGTCCCTTTTTTCCCTTTTCTAAAGTGAAATAGTTTAAGAATCGGCTTTTCATGATTGTATGCATTTACCGTGGGGATGCAGGCACAAATTTTGAACTCATTGATTCATTTCATATCTTTGTTTCCACTATTCTGCTAGCTAATATAAACCACAAGCTTTGTTCCTTCTGCAGGAGAGTGTTGGCTACTTCTTCTGTCTGGAGGATCGTGCTTTGCTCTGTAGGAAGTGTGACGTCGCCGTACATACAGCAAACTCCTTCGTGTCTGGCCACCAGAGGTTTCTGCTTACTGGGGTGAAAGTGGGACTTGAACCCACAGTTCCAGTTGGGTCTTCTACTAAGGAGAAGTCGAATTCTGTTGAAAGAACTACAGAAAGGGCATTTCAATCAGTTTCTAAAAGGGGTACTTCAATGTCATTGACTGCTGAAACTAATGAATTGTTATCCCCCCAAGTCATTGGAGTTGGAGGTCTACCAGCGACTAAGATGTCATTTTCTGGGGGCACCACGACTGGAAGTCCTCCTGAGTGGGCTTTAGTAGATGATTTTCTTGGATATACAGATTTCAATCAAAATTATGGGTTCATGGAGCATGGATCTTCGAAGGTACGTGCTATTGCTAATTTGTCCACAAAATCTCTCTTTTCTTTCTTTCAAATTTTTTTTTTAAATAGGGCAAATTGTGTTATGGGATATATGCTTAATGTGCTTTGGGATATATGCTTAATGTGCTTAACCTACTAGTGCCAGGATGTAGGTCGTCTTATAGCTTCCAATGGTCTTTGCATTGATCTTCTTTGATCCGTTGAGGAAAAAATGTACTAGATTGATCATGAGAGTAATCCCTTGGGCTATTCTAATAGATTCATCTCTGAGGTGAACAATCTAATTAGAAGAAACTGAGTCTTGTCAAAGAGGTGGAGTTGCCTGTAGATCCTGGACTGCTTGAATTTCCAAAAACAAAAATTGGCTGATGTGGTCAGTCATTTTTTGGTCAGGCAAGCTAGGCATGTAGCCTAACATGGAAACCAGCTATCTAGACTGACAATGGTTTGTTTAGTGATCTATTCATGTGCTTGAGGAGTCCTTGGGACACACTTAACTTTTTGGAGTGTGTGAGCTGGCCTAAATATCACTCTGGAGGAAAGATGATTTGACCCTGCAATTGTGCCAGCTTGGACATGCCTTAATCATTGTTGAAGCATACCTGTCTTCTTGCACTTGTGCTTTTAGCGTCATTCCACCTTCTACAATATTTGCATGTTTCTATACTTTTGGCATGATAATCCAACACTAGCATTCACATTTGAGGAGCATTGCTCCTGCCAAAGAAAGGTCATGTCTGGATAATTGGTGGTGCAGGTCTCATTAAACACCAATTGTTTCCAAAGAACAATTGGGGTTGCTTGACCAATTAAGACAAGAGAGAGAGAAAAGAATTGGATTGGTGCCATTTCCCTTCTTATTTGATGGGTAACGATGTCCCTTTTACACTGCAAAATGCAAAAAAAGATGCCACAGTTATGTCATTGGGAAGTACTTTACTAGGGTCAGGAGTATGATAGGAGGATCTAAGCTCTGCCTCTTTTATACAAGTGGCACATGTTCAGTTGGGGTTGCATCCCCATTTTTTATGGTTCCAAAATGGCATGTAGGCTGAAAATTGGCCCAAATGGATGAACTTAACCCATCCAATTTATGGGTTTCTTTCTGAATTATCTTCCGTTCTTATTTCTTACTGCCAAATATATTATGAACTAGTAATAGATCTCCGTTCTTATTTCTTACTGCCAAATATATTATGAACTAGTAATAGATCTCCGTTCTTATTTCTTACTGCCAAATATATTATGAACTAGTAATAGATCTCTGATGGCTATGAGTGATCCTAGTTTTGGCCCAGGAAACAAATTTTCATCAACCTTAGGTGTGGTTGATTGCAACAAAAACTCTGAACAATTCATTGTTGTTGACACAAGAGAGACCAAGTTTCTATAGAATATGCATTTGGGAGGACGCATGGCCCACATGTTCCCGAGTCCTTTGAGCCAAACAAGGAATAGCCTTTTCTTCAGCTAAAGCCCTTGTGGAGTTAATTGTTGTAAACTTGCAATCAATGGATTTATTGTTTCAACCAAAGATCGCCTCATCTTGGTGATTAATTTAAAATTATCCACTCTAGGACTTTGTCATGTTTAACTGAAGCGGGGTTGATTTGGTTGTGTACTTGTATTTTGTGATATGTTTCACACTTCCACCCTTCTACTGCCTGGTAGTACATTTTTTCTACACAGTAAACAGGAAAGACCTATACACTGTTAGCTTCTTACTGGTTTATTCTAGACAAATGATCATATCTGTCTCTCTATTCTCTCTCTCATCTATGGTGAATTCTGCCAGGCTGATAGCGGGAAGCTTGGAGATTCCGAATTCTCTCCAATTTCACGATCCACCATTGAAGATTTTGATGTAGATGAGTGCTTGGGCAAGGTGCCAGAGATCCCATGGATGGTGCCAGAGATCCCATCCCCACCCACAGCCTCCGGCCTCTTCTGGCCAAAAAACTTCCGGAATTCACCATCTGATGGTGCAGTTTTTGTTCCTGATATTAGCTGCACTTCACTGCAAAACATCCACCAAAATCAATCGAATGCCATCACCGCGAAACGCCGAAGGCAATATTAATCATGAAATCCTTCTCCCCAAGGAGAGAACATACATGGCCAAATGATGTATAAATTTTGCTGTTCTGTTGTTTGGTGTTTTGGCTTCACCTTTTGCTAGGTTGTGTATTGTGCTGTTACGCTTTTAAGTTCTCTTAGTGCTGTTTGTGAGGAATTTCATTTCTTTTACTTACGCTCTATAAACAGTTCTATGAGCAACTTGTTATGCCTTTCTTTGGAAACTCACTGATCTCGGTAATAACTTACCTGCTAACAATGGGTTGAGCCTACTGCTCAGTAGTTGGTGCTTTGTGTTATGGCCTACCATAGGATGCTCGCTATATTTTTTCACTGTGCATCTGTTTTAGTCATCTCTGGCTTGAAACTGAGCTGGAGATGTGGTTTCACCGGATCAACCAGAGATGCATGCGATCTTGTGGACTGTTTGGTTTGGTTTTTTCCTTCATTTTTTTGGTTGGAAGATAACATGTAAGACCAGTTATGCTTTATGGAGTTGAATGTTGGGTAATCAATAAACATGTCAGAGAATGTGTAGCAGAGATAAGGATGTTGCGAAGAATGTGTAGCAGAGATAAGGTTGTTGCGAAGAATGTGTAGCAGAGATGAAGCTGCGATGGATGAACCGTTGTTGTCAGGCAGTAAAAATTAGTTCAGAATCAAGATTTGCAATCAAGTGTCATACCAACTTTGATCCAGGACAAGCCCCGGCCGTATTGTTTGTTGTTTGGCCAAATGCAAAATTGTCCCAGAGGATTAAGAATAAGAACGCCAGTACATGTTGAGCCGAGGTTACCGCTGCACCGTCCTCATTAAGTATGAGGCAGGTAATTATGCTAAAAGTGGCTAAGATCGTGATACATGGTCCACCAAACATCGATCACAGTCGCTTAAAATCAAGATGAAAAAATAGTCAGCCATTTTTTTGGTAGAAGTCATAGCCGTTAAAGTATGATCAGAGACGTAATTAAGATTTTTTTTTTGGTAGAAGTCAGCCAAATTCGCAATCACTCTTAATTTTTAAGTGCAGGGGCTGAGAAGTAATTAAGATTTATGTTACATTCCTTTATTACTGGTTAGCCGTGCAGAACAATTTAAAACCACCTTTGCTCAGCATACTGGATTTGTTTTCTTCTGATGAATCAACATTCATTCCCACCAAAAGGGCGTGGGGGGGGGGGGGGGGGGGGGGCAGGGGGGGGGGGGGGGGGGCAGGGGTCTATGTTAATCCTTGCCTAGAACTGCCGTGGAAGTGGGAAACCCACGACAGTTCAGGCTCTCAAAACCCATATCCGTGATCTCAATACGGATTGTATCTTCATTTCGGAATCCAAAGTGTCGTATGACAAGAACCTTCGGCTCATCAATCGCCTCGGCTTTCCTAATTTTTGTAAATCCAACCAGCTCTTGGTTGGAGTGGAGGCCTTTGGGTTGTTCGGAAGGCGGACATTGTGATGGATCCCTTCTTTCAGATCAGCCAAGGCATCAATCTCAAAGTCTTGTCTGAACCTTCAGCTAATCCATGGACCTTGTCACTTATTTATGGAGACCCAAGAACACAACATAGACAGATTTTGTGGAGAGATCTGGCTTCTTTTGGTCTTACCCTTAATTCTCCTTGGCTCATTGCCGGCGATTTCAATGGCATTTCTTCTCTCGGGGAAAAATCTGGGGGTGGTAAAAAAATCTCTGAATAAAGCTCACTTGGATTTTATGGATTACTTTGATTTAACTAATTTGGGTTTTTCGGGTCACCCTTACACTTGGACAACAAGAGAGAAGGAATAGCCAATGTGTCCATTTGGACAAGGCCATTGCGAATATAGGATGGAAATAGATGTTCCCCGATGCTTCTATTACTAATTTGATTCAATACAGCTTTGACCACTACCCTATTCTCATCAATTCTTGTCCCGAACCTTCCGAAGTTCCCAAACCTTTTCATTTTCTCTCATCAAGCCATTAGCTCTCCATTTTCTTGTGTGTTGGTTCTTCATCTCCCTCTTAAGACCCTAACATTTCTCATTCTCTTTTCTCCCATAGGGTTTGTCAACTTGTGTAGTCTTTGTATATCCTAGAGTTCTAATAACTTTTTACATCTTATGACCCAAATCATAGCCTAAATTTTTAAGACTTTTTACTCCTTTCAAAACCTTCTTTTCTGTGGAAGAATTGGTAGAAGATCGTACAACAAGAAGGAGACTAAAGGACATAAAATCATGTTTAAAGTGAGGTTATTTCCTCCCTTTATACCTATGGTTATTTTCTTATAAATTGTGTATATGATACGTTGATGTTATATTTTTTAATTAGTTAAAAATCATATATTTTGGTTAGATCTACATGTGTTATATTTCTAAAAGCATGATTAGTTATGTTAGAAGGAATTTGAGCATGTTTTAAAAATATTTGTTATCTTCTTAAAAATTCGGATTTGTAAATTATTTGTTACAGATATGTTGTTTTATTATTGTCTATGAGATATGATGGATTGTTGGACCTCTATGAGATTGAAAAAGAAGATTGAGAGTGCAGAGACACACGGTTAGGGTTTCGTGTTGTGTTATGTGCCGAACCCCTTAGGATTTTTCTTAAAAAGCAAGGAGGGCCTAGAGCCCTAGGGTGCAAAACCCCAACCCCTTGGATCTATGTGGTATTTGATAGTTTGGCTCGCTTTTTTGTATAAAGTGCTCTGTAGTGTTTGTTATGCACACTCGTCGAATTTTCTTTTAATGTTTAAACTTGGTTTGATTATTATTATCATATTGCATTATTTATATCATGTATTATTTCTGTTGATTATCCATACTTAGTCGTTCATCCCCATGGTAATAAGGGCGATGGAGTGTATCTACTAGACTTCGCAACTCAACCTATTTATTATGTTTCAGATTTGTCCAATGGAGCGAGTGCGTAGCACACTCAAGTAGGCAAAGAATTGATCCATATATTACTTTATTGTTTTCTTAGAAAATATGTATTAGGTATTACTTTAGAAGTTCTGAGGTAATAAACCTTAACACAATTTTATTTGATATTTGAATAATGTGATGATGGGACCTAGTAATGAAATAATTGGATTATTCTCATAATTCTTTTCTTATCCTCACATACAGAACCATGTGTCTGGGTTATGGACCACGGGTCGGACTGAATTGTCGCGGGTCAGGTCCAATAGACCATGGTTCGGGGCGTGACAGTACTTTAGTAATTTCACTATGTAGGGGTATTGATAAATTCATTATATGTAATCACTATTCATAATTGGGAAGGTGTTTTAAGCGATTTGTTAGTGTACCCTTAATGAACAATTGCGTGGTTTTGGGCCTTATTATTTGAGTGTTGTTTTTTATTGGGCCTAAATTGTTTACTTAAGTATTTATTGTTGGGCCTTATTGGTTGACCCATTTAATTTTAAATTAGGGAAGTCCATGTGATTAATCAAGTTTTTATAATTCATTAACGAGGCCCTTATGCCTAAAACGTGACAGTATTTAGAGTCGGAGTGGGTCCCACCACTTTAAGTGGTATTAGGGTTTGATTGGTATTGTGGAACCCACACCTTATTAAAAATCATTTTTTAGAGAAGTTAGAGCTAAGATGGACCCTAAAAACAGGGGGCACAATTAGGATTAGGGATTGGCTTCATTTTTAGAAACCTTCTAGAAGAAGTCTTTGAAACAATTAAGGATACTTGCCTACAGTTCCCTCATGATTAAGGAACCCTAGTCTCTTACATACTTTCATAAAATCTTCACCTAAAACATGTTCCTTCATTCACTTGATTTTTTTTTGAATTTTTAAGATGAGAGAAAGAGGAAGGGAAGAGGAAATGAAACTCCATTAAAGAAGAATATATCTAAACAATCTTAGAAAAAAACTTAAAGTCTTGCTTGGATAAAAGTATTTTCATTCCCTTCTCTTAATTTTGGAATGTTTTTTCATGATTTTCAACATACATTTTTTTTACAATTTTTCTGTAACTTTTATGATCTCTAATGTATGAGATTTCTACTTTTATGCCTATTAAACCCTAGAAATTGTTATATTTAAAGGCATGTTCCAAGTATAAACTGATTTCTCGTTGCATTAATTGCTTTTCTATCATGATTTTATTGGATTTATCTTGATCTATTCATCATGTTTATATTCTAAAATTAGTAAATTTATTGGAGAATTACTTATGGGATTTTTAGAGAAATTCTAGGATTTTTAGAGAACCCTAAAATACACAATTCTATTTTTCTAGGTGACCTATCCGTTAGTTTTGGTCCTTAAGGAGCAATCAAAGAGGGCTTGGTGCCCTTGGGTGAAAGGTCATAAACCCTCTTGGATCCTCATGTTGATAGCCATGACGAGTGGCGGTCCGTGGGTGTGTGTGCCCCCAAAAACGTTAAAAGGATGATGCATTCTCTGGTTGTATTGATGTATTGGCTTAATGGGTGTTTTTTAGGTTTCGATATGATATTTGCGCATATTATTGTTTTATTTCTATTGTTTAAAATTGCATGCATGATTTCATTGTTGCGTTCCGTTAATTGTGGGGAGTAAATGGTGAGATTTATTGAGCTTATGGCTTTTCCTACTTATACATTTTTCAGATCTAGAATGGAGATGGAATCGAAGCTAGAATGGCGGATATTTGGAGATTTAGACATTGTTGTTTCATTTTATTTATTTCATGGATGTATTGAATACATTAGGAACATGTTAGATGCTAATTTTACTTTTTATTTTATAGTTGGATGGATGCTAGAACATGAGAAACTTTATTTATGAATTTTAGAACCTATTCACATGATATTATGGATGATTTGTGTGATAGTTTGATTTCTGGAAATCACAAAGTAATCACACCAATTAATTCATGGGATATTCTACAATGATCCAAGTATTGTTAAAGTAGTGTCATATGTTCAATAATACGTAGATTTATCACACTATAAATTTCTATGAATTTTAGATATTGATAAATATTTTTACCATGATTGTTTTTACAAAACTCAAGGTTTAAGATTTTGGAACTCTGTTAGGGTTTGTGGGAGTTTCATTACGGTCTGATATTGTGAGTCAAAATTATGAGAAAAATCATCTATATTCCTTTGTGTGTGTAGAGTAAAACCCAAGTGGACTAGAATAGATCTGTTTTCAATTTATTATGGATATTACACCGCGGACTGCGCAGATAGTTCCTTATATTTGCACCCCGTTAGAATGTTACATTGTGGCCTACTCCTCCACCTTAAACGCTTGATAAAAATGTTTTAAAATTTATTTTATGATATTATATTTTGGATTTTATCTAGTTTCCAGAATAATGACTTTTGTCAATTTCTGACGTAATATGAGGTTGAATTTCTAGAAAGATGACTTTGTATTCAACCCGTTATTTTATGTGTAAGGTTTTGAATCTAAACCTATTTTTCCGAAAATGTTTATTCTATCTAGTTGTATACAAAATTGGTTTCATGGAATTCTGAAATCTGAGGAGTGAGGTATTAATTTTGGAACCATCGACAATTAAATCTACCTAGATATTGAACTGCACACTCTGGATTGTTTAATGATGGAATTTATCATTTGACTTAACATTAAGGGAATAAAACTTAATTGGATATTTAATCACACTTGGGTTTCGGGTTACAAATCAGACCATGGGTCGTGAGTCAGGTCAAGGACATCAGGAACCAGGACGTGACAGGGCCACTTTCTTGAACCATGCTTGTAGGAAGAGCACAACCATACAATTTATAATAATGTTCGATATGTGGGGCAGCAATGTTCTTCCTTAAATCTGAAGGTTGAAAACCAACAAGCAATTTGAAGTATTCTTGTCAATGTTTATAGTTGGAATTTTAGTCCTACTATTTGTTGATATACTGTGAAATTGGGCTTTTTTTCCTGAGGATTCTGAATATGAACTAAGCTCTTCGTGGGAACAAATGTGGTGTGAGATAAATTATAAGAACTCATAATGGGGAGTTTTCCTTGCCTTTGCTGCTAAATTAATCAAACAGAGTAGAAACAAAAGTTTATCCTGGAGATACGATTAAGACATGCCAGAGCCCATAGTTTTCAAACCGTGGTCGGAGTTATGGTTGAAACATCTAGAAATCACTAATCAGGCTGATTTTTGGTTTGTAGGTCCACCTAGGGATTGGCCAAACATCCATACGGTCCGAGTCCTCTAATAGTGTGCCACATGGTTTCATATTGTGTCCTGTAACTGGAGCCTGTCATTTTAGGGCGGTAACTGGAGCCCAACCCATATTACTAATATTGTTGACCTGGATTCAGAGGAAAAAAAAATTGTTAGGGGCAAAACAATGGAGCAAATGCTAGGGCGATGCATGGGAAGGGATCTTTTTAGAATATCCCCTTTCCAAATCATGTGAGCCCCACCCAATGTCAAAAAGATTTTTCTCCCATGTATCTGCCCCATTCATTTAGCTCCTACATAGGAAGCCTCTTCACCTCACAATCCCCAAAGTCAGCTTTCATGAAAGATTTAAACTCATGATTTATGTGATGATTGTACGCGGGGTGGTTCTTGCAAAAAACTCCGACACTCCAAGTAATAAGACGAGGATAGAGTTGCAAGTGAATTGACTGGAGATGAGAAGATCATACATTTGCTCATGACCTCAATTTAGATTCAGAGGGAGTTTTATTCTAAAGAGGATTTGGACTTTGTTGGAGACTATTATTCAAATTGATTGGACTAGTAAAAATCTCGTGTGACAAGTCAGAGGGAGTCCAATTCTGAAAAGAATTATATTATTTGAATTCGGATATATCAGAGTCTTTCAGATTCGGATTTGAATAAGTTTATATTATTCGAATAATATCCGTTGACAGCCTTAACTATAAGGCTGTTAAAACAACAGCTGTTATGATTTGTTATAGTGGCCATTTTTAAAAAAAAATTATAAAATGATTCAAACAAAAAGCAAATGACAGTTTGTAAATATAGAGGTTCAAAAGATACCGAAATAGTGAATTTAGGAAAATGAATCCAAGGCATTCATTCAACACTCAGAACTTGATGTTGTAAGAAAAATGATAAAAAAACAACAATGAGAAGTGAGTTTGCCTGTAATGAGTGTTCAAGACTGGATGTTAAAACACCTCCGCAATAAACCGGATTTGTGCGGCTAATCCCATAAAATTGGGATAAGGCTTATGATGATGATGACGATGCTGATGATGATATGGGTCTTAGAGGACATGGAGAAGCAGGTCTCTGGATCAAGCTATGCAGTGTTTACTTTAGTATTGGTAAAACTGTTCTTTGCTTTGCAAAGAACATGGTGGACATGACCACAGAAAGCTTGCCATGCTTTTTCGAGTACTCCCTTGATCATTCAATCGCCTTACGTCATCTCGGATTCAGATCATGGATGTTTATGTGCCACTTTGAGAATAATGATACAGATTACTGATGTGTATGAGATTCAAATTTTTTTTTCCGAAAATCCCTCTCTTTGTTGGTCTCATAGGTGATTTTCTTCTTACGACTCACAAAAATCACTCTTATTTCGCTTATATATTCAAGGTGAACGATCCTTGTCTGCACTTACATGCGACCAAGTGGTCATTTATCTGACCATCCAAATATCAGGCCAGCTGGGTGTTCGGCCATGCCTATGTAGAAATGTGTCTTAGACCCGGTCTGTACCATTCAAATGGTGCCATTCTAGTCAATCTAAACCCATCAAATTAGTAAAATAACAGACTGGCTAATAGACCAAAAATTTACTTGTTCAGATCTCAACCATAACAAAAGAAGAACCTTCTTTCTCTACAACAAGACTGCCCTTGTTATGTCTGGCTGCCTAAATTAATCCAAAGTGTTAAGATCATAAGATTGATGTATATATAAAAATATATAACGGTCACATATCATGTCAATCTCCAACTCAGAACCCACATGAGCATGCACGACTATCCAAATAATTACACTCTAGACAAGACAACATGAGAGGTCTTAATAATACAAACTGGAGAAATATCTAAATAAGATTGAAGTCGGCTACCTTCTCCCAGGATTTAAGGGTTTTGTCTTCAGTGTCTGTTTTGTACAAGGCAAGACGAGAGATCTGGAAGCTCAGACTGCTGATACTCTGATCAAGGACTTCTGCCTTCTCTTTAGCTCTCTGCTTCTCCTCCTCTGTTAAATCCCCATAAAGGAGGCTCAAATGTGGCATGTAAGCTGCAAGATTAGAAACAGAAAATATCATTCATTAGCAAATTAAAGATAGTAACAATTAACCATCTTATTTAAGGATCCTAACTACATGAATAACACACACGAGGCTGCAACATAAAGCACAATGAACATAAGCTGGGAATTTTTAACAAAAGAAACGTGAATGTTCTTTAAAACTTGCAAGCACTCAAAAACTTCAAGGGAAGCTTTATTTACAACCCTGTTTACAACTATGGAAGTAGAAGCAATTCCACCTGGGGGTGTAAACAAGTTTGAGCAACGCCTGCTTGTCTCAAATTGTTAAACCAAAATTGAAGTTTTTCAATTCTAAGCATGTCATACATTTAGTTACTTTCTCCAATTGAAGAACTATTCTCAACTCTTATTGAGCTACTAAATGCTTTCCATTATTCATTTTGAACACTAACTTCAGTTAACAAATTTACGCAGTCATTCACGGTCACGAGTAGGTGGTGTTCTGTGGACCTGAGCTGAAAATCTAATCATTCTTATCACAACATCTTCCTCATTGAGATTATTGTAAAAATGTAATGCCACCTATTTAACATTAGAAGCTGACAAAGCTTCAATATAGGTGAGGGTGTGGATAACCTTCTTCCACTATGAGCAACCAACTTGGTCCCTTCCCTGGAAGACGCACCTTTTGTCAAAATATTATTACTATTTGCTATCTGGCCACAATTCACTTCAGCTGTCACCATGTTGATCTTGCCATACTATGCAAATGGCCCAAAAGGCCATTCCAATAATAGCTCCCACAAGACTACATCCTGGGGTTTATGCATGGCAACAGTGAGGTCAAGGCTTCCATCCCAGCTCAAGTAAAATGGAAAGGGAAAAAAAAGGAATAAAGAAAGAAAGGGGAAAAGATGTCACCCTTTTAAGTAAGAAAATTTCCTTCACTATCACCTCTGACTTCTTCACCTATTTGGTATTTATCTACTTGCAAGTAATTTTTTTGTATTTTAATTTGTAGAAGTAAAGCACTTCCCCATACTCCCCAACAAAGGGCCCTACCCATACATATCAATGCTTCTCCTGCCCTTATCTCTGCTTCCAACTCTAATAATGAGGGGCAATTTGCCAAATCTCTAGCTGTGATGGCTTGATTCTCCTCACTCAATCCTTCAACAACCATACACTATAGCAGAGCGTTGTCAACTTCTTTGTTGATATTATATGATTAAGTTGAGATAGCTTGTTGAACCAGTTGTTTGCCTTGATGAACGTAAAACATAATACCCTAATGTTCAGTCACATTACAGAATGACATACCACACTTCCTTGGAATCATTTTACACTCTTGTATGCCTCGTAAATTATGTTTCACGCTCATTCTTGGGGCAAATTACGACTTACCAGCTTTTATCCACCATTCAAACTTTTTTAAGTTTTCCGTGGTATCTGCAGGAGTCTGTCCCAAACTAAACTCTCCTACCTTATATGCCAGAATATACACCTTAATCTATGATTTCAATTTACATACTTAAGACCACTAAGCTTTGAGTTGTTCTCCTCGGTAATCACTATGAGAACTTCCACTCATCACTAACTGATTTTGTGACTATTCATTAAGCGAACCAGCAACCAACCTCAATGTCCCCCAGGAATTCACATAGTCTCTCAAAGAACAAAGGAGACTTAGGTAGTGTTTGGTAAACCTTAATTTGAGCTTGATACAAGGCACTTTGGGTGTTTTTGAGAAAAATCTTTTTAAAGATTCCATCACTTACCACATTCAGCCAAAATGTCTTACCGCATCAAGTGAAAGGGGTTGACTTCAAAAAAATCACTGAATTTCAAGTGGTTACCAAACGGTCTGAATGTCCCAGTTTTAGTCTTAAGGTTTGAAATTAACAGATAAGGAAGAAGAACATCCACGTAGAACTATTGTTTTGTTCTCCTTCCCACTCCCCCTCTCCTCTTTCCAAAACTTCACATTTCTAATTGAAACAAAACTCCTAAAATGAAAAGATTTCAACTTTACCATTACCAGCATGGACAAGTACAAAAGTAAAAGAAACGAGAATCCTTTGAAGAGATGGAGAAGAAGAATATGATTGTACAAAGTAAGAGACATCTCCACATTGAACTCAGGTTCTCATTCTCACTAAGTTTCTCCTCTCCTATCATTAAAATTTTAAATTTCTCACCAACTAAACTCCAAGAGTAAGTAGGACTCAATCTTATTATCAATGGCATGGACCAGTCAGTGGTGATTCCCAAAATTTGCTAGGAAAAGTTGTTCAAAACTTCATCTATCCTTCCTTTCAGGCCTCTCTTCAGAGAGTCCCTTCACCCAGGAATGGCAGGCTGACTCACTCCCCAGCTGCTTTTACCACCCACCTTACTCCATTTAAACCATTAGTTCTGTGACAATAACAGAACTGTCCTGTATTATTTTCTTTCCTTCCATTAATAAATTTATGTACCATCTAAAAAAAGGGAATGATATTTCATTAAATTTGTGTGGGCTGGTTATTATTGAGATTCTACTATTAACAACTCATGTTTGGGAGCTCTCAGTTTGCCGATGCTTTGCCATAAAATGTTAGAGTTAAATAATGCCCCTCCCTAAGGGCG
The DNA here is from genome assembly GCA_035048495.1 of Euptelea pleiosperma. Lineage (NCBI taxonomy): Eukaryota > Viridiplantae > Streptophyta > Magnoliopsida > Ranunculales > Eupteleaceae > Euptelea > Euptelea pleiosperma. Next base: position 21,299,658 of record CM068545.1, on the reverse strand, counting down.
CGATACAGGTCCGTAGGTGCGAGGTCGATCGCCATTAGAGTTAAGGCTCATGGGATTGAATCGCGGAATGGGCCCGCGGGTGCGAGGTCAATCGCCGTTGGGGGTCACGGGATCGAATCGTGGAGCCCCACGGGGTGTGACGTCGATCGTGGTATAAAGGTTAAAGTTTGCCCTCTCTTGACAAAATATCTTTTCGGGAGGAATGGCGGCTTGAGGCCTAATAAAGATCCCAACATAAAATACAGTGAATATGATCCCAGCTTAGAGAGAAAATGTTGATTATATCTTATTATTTTAGAAAAATTGAAGCTCACTCCTTTTCTTCCTTCAAATTATGTGCTACAAACCATCAACATAAAGCTAAGCCCTTTCAGATAATTCTCAAAATGAGCAAAGGCATTTCCACTTGTTCTACACTTACTGTTATAAGTAAGGAAGTAGGACAGAATTATATATAAAAGAAAGAGTGTGGAGAACTTACAGGTTGAGCTCTTGTATCCGAAGTGACTAGTGCTGTGTGCACTAGTTTCCATCACCTACAACACCATTGCACATATCACACCACCATACCAAGATAACAAAGTAGCAAACTATTGTCAAATTATGGACTAGAAAGAAAAAAAACTCGAAGTGACAGGAAACAAATAACAAGCATTGAAGAAAAGAATGACACAATTCAAGCCAGGGGTTTTGCATATTTCGCCTTGCATTTTCCAGATACTTTGCAATTCTCCTCGCCCTATTGGGAATTTTTCATGAACACAGATGAAAAATTATAATGTCTATAATTTGCATGGAAAAAAGATAATTAGACCCATCTAACAAGGTCATTGACATGTGTCAATGTCCGACACTACTACGAAGTGTAAGAACACACTGACCCCCGCACACCTAATGCACCGATATGTCTGTACAGTTTATTTCATATGTTGGGAGATATATTTTCTAAAAAGGTCAGGCCTCCGAGGACCCCCTTTTTCTGACCCCTCTCGGTGTTCGCGCGCTGTGGATTTCACGAATCCAACGCGGTTGTCAGCGCCCCAAAAGTGAAAAAAGTGATGCCAGCTCGGCGCTGACAACCACAGTTGGATTCTTGAAATCCATGGCCGAGCACTCGAACACCCAAAATGGGGGTCCCCTGAGCCCGAACCTTTCTAAAATACTACTTCAGGTTAAGTAGACAATATATAAAGGATGTATTTAGATAAGCCAATATGCATTAGAATCATATAAAACATGGTTTAAACAACAGCAATAATAACAGCTGTTAAAACGGTAACGCCCAACCCCGTTGTGTTATTTCGAAAATAATGCTCAAACTGAAGAAAACGGACTTAGCGTTATAATAGCCGTTATAACGGAATTAATGTGTTTTTTTGGAAAAATAAAAAGAAGTTATTTTACCACTATCGATATATTTTGAAGAAAAAAAATCTCTTAATTAATTAACTTACTAAGAGATTCCCACCTAATTTATGATGGGTCAGGCTCAGCGGTCACATATTTTCATTCACAATTTCACACAAAAAATCGTGCGGAGCCAATATATAAATTAGAAGTTTTGGAATGGGATGATTTTTGGTGAGGATGGTCTCTATGGTGAGAAGATCACCCTCGCAAAATTTCAAATTATTCTGACATTTATAGAATGGTTTACAAGTTGAAGAATTATGGACCGTCCATTCTTAACCGTTAACTTGAAACCCACAATTGATGGTGTTAGAAATTTCAGAATGGGCTGATTTTTTGTAGGGGTGATCTATATGGTGAGGAGAAATCAGCCATTGATTTATCTTCCATGTGGGTACACCAAAATTGTGTGTGAAAATATGTGCCCATTCTGAAAAAAAAAAAAAGCACCAAAAAAAAAAAAATTTAAACTATTAAAATTAATTTTATAATTTAATTACCTCAGGAGTGGGATCGAGGAGAAGGTATACGCACTGGTAGAAGAAAGTCCCTGTAGATACCGTATTTATACGGGCCGTATACGATTTGAGACCCTCACAAGCGGATCTGAACTTGTGGAGAGCGTCAGCCTTTGTGAGGCTAATGGCTCCGACGACGGTGACGTGAGGTTCGAACTCTGGACCTCCGAACTCCGATCTCAGACCCTCCATCACCTTCTTCAACCTCTCGCTCACATCTTCCGGTGGGACCGCCCACACCGAATACACATTCTCTCTCTGCTGTACTTCTTCTTCTTCTACAACACCTGCACTTGCTCCTCCCTCCATGAGTTGACCAGAGAGAAGAACTCTAGAAACCCAATCGATCGGAGACGCCGAAAAATTCACGTAAGTAGATCGAACGCAGAATAATTCTTTGATGACGGACGTCTTTGATCACGGACGTCGCGGACTCTTAGGTTCAGCGTGAGTTGCGGTTTGTAACCGTTAGATCTGAGTACCTCACGCTCGAATCCGTGACCTGTCTCTAAGAGTGTGCCACGTGGTTCATAGGACGTCTGTGAGCGTCCGTCGTCGAAGAAGTCTTCTTTTGTTGAAGATTTTTTTTTTCTTTCTTTTTTTGTAATCAAGTTGTAGTAAAATATTATAAATGGATCGGTATATCCGGCGTAAGAGAAAAGACAGCATAGCCATAAGCCGTACATAACTATCGTGCGTTCATTGATCCCGACCGTAGAGTGCTAAACATCTTTGAATTGGAAAATCCCCCTGTTTGGAAATGAGAAATGGCTCAGGCTCCGAGTACCCCTTCTTTCTGACCCGTCTCCGTGTTCGCGTGCTCGGCCGTGGTTTCACGAATCCAACGGTGGATGTCGGCACCCCGAAAAGTGAAAAACTGATGCCAGCTCGGGGCTGACATCTCTCCAGGGATTGTGAAAGATGCTCCACTAGAAATATTCACGAAAGACGCTCCACTAGAAAGGGATTATATTCTTGTTATTGCTTCGACTCATATTCCCCCTAGCTCCGAATAAATCAAATACATGCAACTACTGTTGGATTCTTTGAATCCAACGGCCAAGCACACGAATAGGAGAATAGGGGGATTCTTAAGCGTCCACCTGTATCGTTCCGGACCCATTTCATACCCTAATTTCTCAAGGGCCGGGATCGCTCCAGAGCCCCCTTTTTCTGACCCCTCTAGGAGTCGTCTTCTCAGCCGTGGATTCCGAGAGAATCCAAATCACTTTTTGCAGCGGTATCAACCATCGTTGGATTCGTGGAATCCACGGCCGAGGTCGCCCCGATCAAACAAACTTCGATCAAATAGCTCTAATCTACTCCGTAAGATTCCTCCAGCCAAAATGCCAAATACACGATCAAGCCAATCAATACAAAAGATTCACCAAACTTATTCCATGTTCTTAAGAGCCATCAAATACAAAGCCCAAGTCCATATACAGAGGAAGAAAATAGGGGATATTAACATATACGTGGACAGACACATGCATGTACACGTACAAGAGTTTAGATCACAAAACACGTGTCACAAAATCATGCATCTCGACAACTTTGATCATGGAAATGGTGCCCTGAGCTTCATGTCCGTTTCTTCAATGTCGATCGCGAACCCTTTTCCCGCGTTTTTCCAGTAGTCCGCATGTGGGTTTATCCACTCCGGCTCCTCAATCTCCACCCTTGATTCCTTCAGATCCTCACTCGATATCCCATACTTTTGGTCTCGTCTCTGCAGCAGCTCAGGCTTTACCATTCCCAAGTTCACGGCTTGAGGCGACATCATCAGGGAGGGAGCACCCAAAGGAAGCACGTCACCTACACCACATCAAACCCCCCATCAAGAAAAGTCATTAATGGATAAGATTTAAATGACCTAGCTTTACAGGTGGCAAACAAGCATGGATATGCTTATGGGATCCACTATGTTAGATCAATCAGATCCACGGTCCCACTCTCTGCATGTTTGCTACGTGTATCGATCATCCAGAGTTGTTTTCTTAGTTTTTTCACAAAATGAAATTACGACTAACACCCTACTTTTATCTAAAATTACCAAAGCAGTCACCCTCTCACCTCTATCTACTTGCCACGTGCACCAAAACTTGCCGTATGTTTTGGTCAGATTTTGGAGCTCTGTCTGCTGTATCATCTCTGGAACCCGGGGATTCACCCACAGACCCGCTTTGATCTGGACCATTCAAAAACCATAATCACAAAAAAATCAAGTAAATTATGAGAGATGGGAGTGGTACCCACCTCATAAGCATGGGAATGCCACAGTTTCTGTTCTTCAGGTGGCAGCGCTTCAAAGATCCTATCCGACACAATATACTCCACCCCTGAATAAACAAACATACACAACACAGATTTACCAATAGATCCTATCCGTCCATAGCCTCAGGATTAGATTCAGGAGGGGGACACATATGTAGGTCCTACTCATGCATCTACGTTAATCTGGACCGTTGAAAAGAGGAGATTACCGATGAGGCGACCGGTGGAAGCATCAGAATCGTAAACGGCGCATTGGAGGAAGTCTTGGTTGAGGCGAGTCACGTAGTGGTGAGTCTCAATCTGCCGGGTCAAATCGTGGCTGTACAAAGCGAAGGTGCATACGTGCTGCTGCATCTGCTTAACCGGCTTTAACGATTGCAGGATCTGTGCTCCCTTATCCAGTATCTGTGACCCCACAGTCATCGGCTTCCCTGGCGTGGACGCATCAGTGGCTGGTATCACACCAGGAAACTCATCACTCGAAGCCATCACAGATCGTTTCGATCTACTAATCACACAATAACGTTTCTCTTCTCTTGAGGAGGAGCTAGCTAGCGCACGTATATATAGTGACGGAAAGATCGGATACAGGTATCCACGTGTCCGTTTTTTGCCACGAGGCACGAGAAGACAGTCTAACACATTAAGGTCTGCTGCCACGTTGTGGAGCTCTTGGACATGCGGAGAGTAGGACTTATTTGGAATACTTGGAAAAGTTGAGTCCTCCGGTTACTTAAAAAAGTTTAAAACTACAAAATCGAGGTTTTTTTTTATTTGAAAGTTGACTACAAAATAGAACAATTAACCTTCAAAAACTACACTAAATTAAAAATAGGAAAAAATAGTCAAACCAAAATAAATTTAATATAGGGTCGGGCTCCGTTGACAGATCTAAAATGAGAGGGACGCCAAGTGGCACACTGTTACGAGACTCTGACCGTACGGACGTTTGTCCTATCCCATGGTGGAGTAAAACTTCTGTCACAATGGGATTGCAAATCACACAAAACACAGCCAATGAGTTCTCGGCACGTACACCCAAAAAGCAAAAGCCCATGGGTACGTTGCAAGCACTTGTGTACGTGCCGAGAACTCGTTGGCTGTGTTTTGTGTGATTTACAATTTCGTGTGATGGAAGTTTTACTCCCCCTGGTGGATCTACAAACCAAAAATCAGCTTGATTAGTGATTTATAAGTGTTGCATCTTTGTACCTCAAATACTGCCCAAATTCCCACAGTTGAGATCAGCCCATGAAAATAAGTCCAATCCAAAGCGTATAAATCACTAATCAGGTTGAGTTTTGGTTTGTAGGTCCACCATGGGATAGGACAAACATCCATAGGTCAGAGTCCTGTAACAGTGTGTTGTGTCGCTTATATTGTGTCCCTGTCATTTTATCTCTAATTTTAGATCTGTCGACGGAGCCCAACCCTTTAATATAATTATAATTATAAAAAAAATGTTAGAACCATGGTTTTAAAAACGGCCGTTTAAACGGTAAGGCCCCAAGTCTGTTTCCTTTTAAACCCATTTTATCAGTTTTGAAAAAAATGGCCATTTTTTTTGTTTTAACGGCCGTTAAAATTGTTTAAACAGCCGTTTAATTTCAAAAAAATTTGTAAAAAAAATGGCCGTTAAAACCGTTTAATTCCGTTAAAATCCGTTAAAATCCATTAAATTCTATTTTTTTTTTTATTTTCAAATTTCAAAATTTGAATTTCAACGCCACTTTTTCCGTTAAAACTGTTAAAATCCATTTAATTCCGTTTTTTCCCATTTTTTTTCATTTTTGCCCCTGACCGTTTCAATCCGTTTTAACGGCCGTTTAAACGGTAACGCCCCCAGTCTGTTTAACCATTAAAAACGGCCTCCTTTAAACCTTGGTTAGAACTTCTCAAAATTTGTAAAAAAAAAAAAAAAAGAAAGATTTCTAGTCAGATGCCTGTCCCCTGTCCCGTTATGACGAATAAAACTTCTGTCGCACCGAGCCACGTGACACACTATTAGAGGGCTCTGACCGAATGGATGTTTGGCCAGTCCCTCGGTGGACATGCAAACCAAAAATCAGCCTAATTAGTGATTTAGAACCTTTGGATGTTTGCACCCAAATAACGCTCAATAATGCTCAAATTCTTATAGTTAAATTTAACCCATGAAAATAACTTCAATCTAACGTTTAGAAATCACTGATCAAGCTGATATTTGGTTTGTAGGTCCACCGAGGGACTGGCTAAACATCCATACGGTCAGCGCCCTCTAATAGTGTGCCATGTGGCTTGTATTGTGGGTTGTGGTCACAACCCGTTGTCACAGAAGTTTTACTCGTCACAATAGGCTATTCAAGACAGACAGCTAGACGCCCTTTAAAAGGCCTCTGTCAAGGCAGATGCCCTTTCAGCCCTTTGAAAGGGCGTCTGTACCTGACAGGCACTGTCAGACCAGAAACACCCTTTTAAAGGATGCTTTGTTACTCTTTTTTTACAAATTTTGAAAATTTTCATCTTTTTTTTATAAATATATTAAAAGTTATTTTTTTTTAAAAAATTTTAAGATATTTTAGTAACACCCCCAAAAATTTGACAGTAATAAGTAATACCTCCTTATACTTTTTTTTATACCTCCTTATACTTTGAAACTTTAAAAATGCCATCCTTAACTTTGAATGTATGGTCCGTTCTTAGGTGGACCACAATATGAGCCAGCCACGTGCGACACTTTGACCAAAATGGATGTTTGGCCCATCTCTGGGGAGAAATTTTTTGAAGCAGTGGCCAATCAAATGGCGCCCCGATCCCCTGATTCTTTTGAACAAAACCCAAAAATGCTTTTGAACAGCAGATCATGGCGTTTGATTGGCCACTGCTTCGCTGCTTCAAAATTTTTCTCATCCCTGGGTGGACCTAGATACCAAAAAACAGCTTCATTAGTGATTTCTAACCTTTGTATCTGAGTTTATCCCAAATAATGCTCGAATAACTTAAAAATCGTCTAATTCAACTGTTAGAAATCACTAATCAAGCCGATTTTCGTCTGTAAATGGGCCAAACATTGATACAGTCAATGATCTCTAGAGCGTTGGAGAATAATTAAAAAAGTTGATAGACTTTAATTGCCCCTTTTTCTATATAAAGGTAATTACGTTAATTAAAATGTTATAAGCTGTAATTGACATTATTGGTTGAACTTGCAGCCTGCTGCCCCGAGTTCTAAAGATTTCCCGGCCCATCCCAAATCGCCCCTCCAAACTGATAACCTGGCTGAAACTCTTCTTCTTTTCGGGTTGGGCTCAAGAGCCCCCTTTTTTCTGACCCCTATTGGGTGTCGGACTTGGGGCCATGGATTTTGAGAATCCAACGGTGCTTGATAGCGCTGAGCTGGCATTTATTTTTTAATTAAGTGAATGCCTTCAGCATTATCAATCAACTTGGATTCTCGAAATCCATGCCCCAAGTCCGACTCCCAAGAGGGGTAAAAATTTGATCACTAGAAAATGGGTGATAGTGGATTACTGTGTCTTGTGTAAGGCTAATGGAGAAAGTACTAACCATATCTTTGTTCATTGTGAGTTTGTTCGACAGATTTGGTCTCTTTTCCTTGGCCACATGAACTTATGTTGGGTTTTCCCGGCAACACTAGGAAAAGCCATTGAGAGTTGGCTTCATACGCCCACATCGGCAAGGGGCAAAGTGATATGGAGATTGTTACCACTAGCAATTATTTGGGGAGTTTGGCTGGAAAGGAACAGAAGAACATTTCTAGGCAAGGAAAGATCACTCCAAGAGGTCATCATCAATATTAAGGCATTAATCCTCAGCTGGGGCAGCATATTACAAGAAATGAGGGGGACATTTTTTGACGATATGGTCTTTAGATTGGATCAATTATTGTACTAACTTTGTTACTTTTTGTATCCGAGATCTTCTCGATCTCTTTCTTTCCATCAATATATTTTCGGCTTATCAAAAAAAAAAAAGGGGGTTCTCGAAGCTTGAGCCTTTTCTCAATCCCAACTAAGATCAAATGGACATTAAAATGTTGCTATCCTAAAAAAATGTATAGAAACCTACTTCGGGTGTTTATTATCCTTGGACCCGTTGAATTAAAAACAAGTATTTGAAGAATGATAGTTTTTGGACAGCCCCTAAGCCTCAAAATCCTAGTTAGCAATTTCCAGTTTAATATGCATATGTGACGTATTTTCAACAAAACTTATTGTATGGCCGTATTATTTAAAGATTCGGAAAACTTCACATATTTTATGAGGAGTTGACACGTATTATACACAAATTATTCTGAATTATTGAAAAATTAATTTTTAATACCTTTTTATTTTATATTATTCTTTGTCAAATTTTTAAACGTATTTTCAAATGACAAATCTGAATTGTCATTTTATTCTTTTTTTAACTTTTTATGTGTATTATTTTTTGTCATTTTACCGAATTGCTAACTAGTCTCAAGATTGTTCATGGTGTTTGTAAGGAATATTTTCATATTCAAGTTGACTTAATTCCGTTTGACATAAAAACATGCGTGTAATCGTTTCCTACGAGTACTAGTATAGCATTGAGAGGCTATGGCACGTACATCTCATTGACTACGTGAAGAATGAAAGACGAAGACGAAGAAACAGACGATTGACGGCTGAGTCATCTGAAGAATCGATTTTCGTTAGTTAAAGATCATCCACACTCGAATAGGACGGTAAGTGACCTAGTGGCCTTCGGATTAGGTAAATTAACTAAAAATCTACTGGCTAAACTTTGTCATAGGACTAGATCTTGGTTCAGGCTAAAATGGCTAAGTACATAAGAACATTGGGGAAGTCCAACCGATTGGACCTTGGCCCAATCGATTAGAGGCTTTCGGATAGAACTCTAACTGAGCCCAATTGATTGGTACTCAAACCAATCGATTGGACTGATGGAGGAAAAACCATTCCGTGCAAGGCCAATGATTGGACATCAGCCCAATCGATTGGACACTGACAGGAAACTTTATTTATTTTTCAAATTCGATTTTAAAAGTCCCACGAACCCTATCACTAGTTCGACTCAAGGCTCTATCTCTTCTATATAATGAGCCTTCATTGGCTGATTAAATACACAGATACTCAAACACAGTGAAAATAACTAGAGAGTTATATTACTAAAGTCTTCCAACTTTCAAGAGCTATTAAAGAGTGTTCCTTTCGAAGAGGAAAAACCTAGAAAATTTATTATAACCTTTGTGGTTTTCTCTTCACTTGATCATAGCTTTTCAGCTTGATTTCTTTGCCTCCGCCTAGGTTTTCTATTGATCGATAGTAGGTTTAGGGAGTACCAAATTGAACAAGCGGTCAAAGCTTCATGATTGGGACGGAGCGTACGTGATTCATTACATGGAGCTAGAGGACGTTGATGCATTGGCAGTTGGCTTTGGCTAAGGTTGTATGTTGTATGGAAACGGTGTTGCATATGTAACTTATGTAACTCGTAACTTTCTAATTAATTATACTTTTCGTTTAGATGTGGTCCTGTGGTTTTCCTTGACTAAGGTTTTCACGTAAAAATCATATATGTTATGGATGTTTAATTGTTTATATTCCGCACAATTGTTAGATTAACTCAAGCAACATAGAAACAATATATCATGGAGATATATTCGATATTAATCGATTAAGATAATCAATCAACTATTTGTTAGGATTGTTGCATGTGATTAGATTACCCCTACCAAATCAGTAATCTTATTAAGTTAGTAATTTAAATAGAAAATTTTAATACCTAATCAACCCCTCCCCTTCTCTAGGTATTCGGATATAAGAGAACATGCTAATTTAAGTGTTGACAGAGTATCCTTAAAGTTCGATATTTAGCCAAGGACAAGATCATCCGCATCATAAGTGCAGTGGCAAGAATACTTGCCAGGACGCCAGGCTCGAAGAGATGAGTGCCTTGCGGAGGAATGAAATGTGGGATATCGTTTTCAGAACAATGGCATTGGACCAGATTTGTCTCATGCATTGAGGAAAATGCATGTGTAGCATGGTTCGAAGTCTCAGCCAATCCCGTTCTGGATCAAGTGATCTGGTTCGGGATGGACCCCACCGTCTCCCCAATATTGTCTAGATTGGGGTAATCTGGACCGAGATCGGCGGTCACCAGTACAGTCTCCGATCTTGAGACTTCTAACCATGATGCGTTGACTCAACGTCAACTGTAGCTCATGGTCAACTCCTCCGCAGGCCTCAACGAGCTCATTTAGGTGATAATATGGACTTCATAGCCTATGGAACCTTCTCATGAAAAATCAGCTGGGAACCACATTAAACTCAGTGCTCCTAAAATCCAAAGGTTTGAAATCACAAATCAGGCTCACTTTTTGGTTTGTGGGTCCACCTGGGGATTTGCCAAACATCCATACGTTCGGTGCCCTCTAAGAGAGTGACACGTGGTATAATTCCGGGAGTGTTGGCCGGAAGGAAGAGAGTGAGATCCACAGACAACAACCGTTTAGTCAAAAGGGACTCTTTCTTCTAAATCACGCTCTTGGAAACCAATGGCACTTTCAGTTCTTTTCAATACATTTCATTCAGCACCACCTCTGCGGCATTCGCCACTCTCATCACCCCCGTCAATTAATCTCCCATTAACAACCACCCTAAAGCTCCACTCAAAGCCTAGGGTTCCTAAAATGCTCCCTGTCAAGGCCCTTGCAGTTCCTGAACTAGGGTTCCAAGAAGCTGTTTCTGGGGTTGTTGATCTCCTCCAAGCTTCACCCCCCACATGGGAATCTGCACTCCTCAACAATCTCCTCATCTTCATGGTGGGTTCTCCGATTCTCGTCACCGGTCTATCGCTTTCGGGAATTGGGACTGCTTTCTTGTTGGGGACTCTGACTTGGCGGGCTTTTGGCGCTTCCGGTTTCTTGCTCGTTGCGACGTATTTCGTCATTGTAAGTGAAAATCACATCTGGGTTTTCTTCAATTTCGGAAATTTGATCTGGGTTTTGATTTTTGTAGAGAGCTTTTTGGACTTTAATTGATGAATTGTCGATTTTTTTTATTCTTTTGATGTTATGGGAATTGTGGGTTCACGCAGGGTACGGCAGCAACGAAGGTGAAAATCACACAAAAAGAGGCTCAAGGGGTGGCCGAGAAGAGAAGAGGAAGAAGAGGCCCCGGTAGTGTTATCGGTTCCAGTGCTGCTGGTTGTGTTTGTGCCTTTTTATCAATATATGGGGTGGGGGGAGCGGCATTGTCAGGTCTCTGGCAACTCGGATTTGTGGCGAGTTTCTGTACCAAGCTGAGCGATACAGTTTCTAGTGAGATGGGGAAGGCATATGGGAAAACCACGTAAGTAATGCTTGTCCGTCGACTTGTGGTTATGAATACTTTCGCCTACATTATCTGTAATAGTATTTAGGTTACTTGTCAATAACTGCGAGTCCTGAGACATTAAGAAAATATTCTATACTCATGAATTTGTTTCATATTAGTAGTAGTGCTGCTTCTTGTCAAATGTTCCTTCAAGGTAGTTCAGTCTGTCATAACTGTGAAAACCATTTTAAGTCCTTTTACACTTTGAAAACTTTTAAATGGCTTAGATAACTAGTTCAATTTTAAGGAAATGGATTCCATCTACTATCTGAAGAGACAACGCCCTATATAATTGTTGTTGTTGTGGGGGGATAGGTTGACACATATAAGACACACAGTTGTGGAGCTCACATGGGGATGAGTTAAGGGTTGATTTTTGGTAAGGGTGATCTCGTCACACCATAGAGATCATCCTCACAAAAAATCAGCCATTTCTTAAACTTCTAACCTTATCAAATATGGACTTAAAGTTAATGATGAAAATGGACGGTCCAGAACTTTTCAACTTGTAATCCACTTTTCGTAAGACTACAAAAAAATCAGCCCTTAACTCATGTCCATGTTGGCCTTACAATCTTGTGTCATTTTGTATCACAAAACCATATCATATATATGCTTTTGTGACACGTAAAATGATGCATGGTCGATGGCCCCATGTGGAGATGAGTTAAGGGCTATTTTTTTTTGTTGTAAGGATGGTCTCTGTGGGTGGAGATCATCCCCCCATAATCATGTTTCATTATATGTGTCAAAAAGTTTGTCAACATATATATCTTTTTGGGAGCTTTTTTTATACTATTGATACATGTTTAAAAAGGCGCAAGTGTCAGGAGAGGCGTTAGAATTTCGAGAAGTGTGAGGCACAAGCCTTGTGATTCTGCCTTTCTTAATAAAAAACTAAAACTATACGTATCAGATATAGAATAATAGTAAAAAGTAAATAATAATAAATAGATACCTGAGGCCTATGCGTTCAAGGGGCCTCAATACTTGAGGCATATGTCTCACATGTGATTCATTGTTCGAGGCTTGTGCCACACTGGGTATAGACCTTTCGGAGCATTCCTTGAGGTATTTTGCTTACACCTCGCCTTGGGGTGCACCTCACGCCATTTTAAAACTAAGGTAAATCTTCTTTGTCAACACCGGTGAGGAAAGAATAATGTGAAGATCCCTGCATTGTAGTCAAGATGTATGGAAAGGAAAAAACGAGGGGATGATGCAGGTTTGCTAGTGATGCAGAGAAATAGATGCCATGTAAATACTAGATTAATTAAGGGGAAAGGAAAAATTACTATTGGAAACTTTCATAAAAACGCTTGGTGTCTAGGGTGTTTTGTTTACATCTCCAAGCTTGATATTTGTTTAATTTGCAACCCATGTAGTATTAGCACAGACTGGTAGCTTAACATTGACGAACATTGAGCTTCAAGTTGGAAAACCTAAACCTTTGTATGAATATTCATAATCCACTCACAGAGATATGTAGGAAAACAAACTTGAACATTGGTTTGCACCTAAATATAACTTTTGTGTATCTAAATAATATTCACACTCAACTTCCGTACAATCTAAATATCAATTTTACTATTTCTAGTGTTGGGGATTCGGAGAACAATGATGATTTGGTGGTTGAGCTTGGATGCACAGTTGGCCACCTCCCAACTACCGTAGGCCTCCCTCTTGGAGCAAAATTCCGATCAAAGGCCACTTGGGACTTGGTGATGGAATGAACTGAGTAGTAGCGAGCTTCATAGAAGAGAGGATACCTCCCAAGGAAGGAGAATCGCTCATATCAAAACTGCATTCAAGGTTTAAAAAGGCTAGTTTGGGAACTGAGGCAGTTTGCCTCAAAAAGGCGAGGTGTAGCCTCGAAGCGGTACTGAGGCATAAGCCTCATTTAAAAAAAAATGGTTAAAAATTCTAAAAAAAATATAATCTATTAAAAAAATATCAGAAACAATATACCATGTAAAAAAAAAAAACTTAAATAAGCATAAAAGTAACTGAGGCTATAACTTTTACCTTAGGACTAACGTTGTCAGGACTTGGGTTGAATGCTGATATTAAATATTAAAAAACAGAAAACACATAACTAAAATATAGTCACATTCAGCTTTCCCTACTTCCCCATATCATAATGAAGGTAATCTCTAATGCCACAGAATTCAACTTTCCCTTCTGCCCCATATACATCCTCCCACTTTATCAAGTGAGAGGGTTGGAAAATTGGATCCACACACTTACAAGGGAGGGTTGGAAAATTGGATCCATGTGCTTACGAGGGTTGGAAAGTGGGAGGATGTATATGGGGCAGAAGGGAAAGTTGAATTCTAATGCATTAGAGATTACCTTCATTATGATGATAGCAAAACAATTCATGTAGTGGATAATTGGATTTTGATTTATATGATAAACAAAACTAATTGAGGTAGACTCCGCCATTTAATAATTTACCATGATTTGCAACTAGGGATCGACTAGTCTTGATGTAATTCTTTCGTTATATGAAGTCAGTAATGAATCTAGCATATTTAGCTTGTTAATGATATATTACTATTTAAATAAAATTGGATGAAGTTGCTGCTCTTAATGTCTTTGATCAGTTTATGAGGTCTCTTTCAGCTGCAACCAAGATTGCCTACTCCAGAAAAAAAGAATTTTTTTTGTGCTAATAGCGCACCTCTATTCTCATTTATATCCTTCACATTTCTTTAAAATTCTAGATATTTATTAATAATGATCACCTTTTCATGGGAGTGCATAATCTCTAATAAAATGGATACACAGCTTCTGAATTTTCAGATTGGTGCTTCAAGAACAGGTATCTAGTTACCACATTCAAGGTAGTCCCAAGAGGAACAGAAGGGGCTGTTAGTTTGGAGGGAACCATTGCTGGACTTTTAGCTTCGATACTTCTTGCCTCTGTTGGTTGCCTCATGGGTGAGGTACAATTCAAAACCTTTTATTTTTGTGGAGACTTATCCATTGATTTCTATGCAGTTCTACTTTCTTTTCCTCTCTCTTTTTTTTTCTTTTGTAGTAGTAGTAACATGTTATATTGACACGTAATTAGTGGCTTGATGAATCAAGATCTTTTACAATGGATTGCTAGAGTTGATCGAGTACATTTATGTCACACTTTGTCTTGATATTTTGAATGGGAAGACTTGGGCAATATCATTGAAACCAACCTAAATTGTAATTTGACAGTGTAGCTGCAGAAGGGAAATTGGATGAGGCTAAAACTTAGGAGAAGGTGAGGTGGGTACAATGTGTAACTAACAAATATCTACGGGGTAGCCTTACTATGCAACGTGTGCCTTTCAAATGATGTGGACAATACAGTCAGCACTGGGGGTATCATGAGAGTCACTAGATTCGAAGTCGAGAGAACCCAAGGAGGAGGTTTAAGTATGCACATCCCCGTGACTCCAGCGCCTTAGGCATGTGACACCTCCCCGGGTTGCCTTTAGAGAGATTTTGTTGTTAAAAAATGTGCTTTGGGCATATGGCTTCCTCCTGGGTCGCCCCGATAGAGATGTTGGGCCAGTGAAATTTCTATATCTTGACAGTTAGGCATATGGATTAAGGATTCCATCATAGTAATTGACCTATAAATACCTACTTAGTACTTCCGAATGACAGCTAGACTCTCTACCTCTCCATCCCTTCTCTCTCTCTCTATCTCTAGTCCAGATCTACACACTCAATCCTTGCTAGTGCAATGGTTCATGTACGGTTGATGACTCAGTTTAGGCAGGTTACTGGAGCCGGCTCATCTCCTTAATGTTTGGCCTTATACACATGTATGTGATATCCACATTTTTGGTGACTCCACGGGGGAGGTGACTTTACTAAAAGATGAGGACTAAGCCGAAACCTTTAGATCACTCATGGAGCAGGTGGACTAATTGGTGACCCCGAGGCAAGTTATACCTGAAGTTCAATCATCACATCAAGAGATGCCTACGCAAGAACAAGTTATAATCGAGGTGTCCCCTCAGCTTGCCGAAGTTGTTGGCTCACTTGCTGAGAGCTAGAAAGAGATTTTAACATTGTTGCGACACATGTGCCAAAACTTCGCACACCAAGCACCTAGCACCAACCATTGCCTTTAGTCAATGAGGTCAAAAATCAAGGTGCATCTATGTCAACAACCATAACATGACAAACCTGCTTCCTGTCTTGCCTACAGAATAGCCTCATGCCATCCTAATTGTAATGCCTAATGATTCTACCGGGGAGCCAAGTAGCCAAATTACTCTGCACTTGAGTATGTCACAGTGGCTGATTTAATCTGTTTTCTTAAGGAAGAATGCACCAAATGCAATAAAGAAAATGTTCAATATGAACACCATCAGATCTCCTTTCTAGAACATTCGTGCCTTGACTGGCTTGTTATATGCATGTGAAGTACAGGCTCGGTATAGAGAAGCGTGTTGCTCCACTTTCACTCGTCGCTCATCCAACACTAAGGGTTCGAGGTGTAGGCATCATTGTATTCTTCTGAATCCCAATGAAATTCGCTTGCTAGGGCAATGCACATTGATTGAACTTCTATTTCTACAGGCAGAATAGCATCGACACCGTAAACAAGTAACAAAGGAGAAACGCTAGTTGATCTTTTAGGAGACGTTCTATATGCCCAAAGTGCTAACAGGAGTTGTTCATGCCATATGTTTTCATGATCGACTGATCATATATTATGTAGCTTAGGATTCGTAGCAGTGTGATGTTTGTGGATTCTGTTGGCCGTTTCCCTTAGGGGAATATGGGGTTGACTTGAGATACTTAATGCTGTAAGAGTTGAGGCGGCATCTAACTTGCATGTTGACGAAGGGAGTATAATTGTTTGAAACAATCTTTTTGGGATTCCAAATCGACAAGTGATGTGTTCTTGATGAAGTTAGTGATCACATGCCCTCGTAACATTGACAAGTGGTATAGCCTTTACTCATTTTCTTCCCTTGCCAAACAATCTTTTTTGGGATTCCGAATCAACAAGTGATGTGTTCTTGATGAAGTCAGTGATCACGTGCTCTCGTAACATTAACATGTGGTATAACCTATACTCATGGCATTTGGAAGACTTTGGGTTCATCTTGCTGATGAGATCAGGACCCCAGCAGGGCCATGGCGTGATGACCGGTTGCAATTCTCTTGAGGGTGCATGTATTTAGTCACCTTGGAGTTGACATTGTCAACACTTTTGCACAAATGCAATAGAGTCTTCCTCCATGGTTGGTGAATAATACCCTAGATGGAGTAACTGGGTGAAGAGTTGGTGCTTGCCTTGATGTTCACCGGCGCTTCTTGTGTGGCCTTCTGTGAGCACATGCTGAATTTCTTACCTTGCCAAACATTGTAAAGGGTATCTTTGTAGCTTCACATGTAAAGGACTCCATTTTGCATATCGAAATGACTGGCATGTCTTTGATTTGAAGTGCGTTGTGCCAGTCCTTGGGCAATATTCCTTGTTGAAGCTATGCAGTCAAAAGTGTGGTCGGTATGATGGATCTGGTTTCAACATGTTGATGTTTGACATTCTGGGCAACCGTCTTGCAATTGTTTGGTTTGGGCAGCCATCTCATGCAAACAATAGTTGAGGTGTTGGAGTCGTCGGTATCATAGTCACAAAGTTGGGATTTGACAATAAATCAGCAAGGGGTCAAGTCGGGAAAATTCGGATAAATTCGGTAAAAATCGCCAGAAATCGGCAAAATAAAAAAATATATATCATGGCATTTTTCAAGTTAGAAATGTTGTTTCTAACATAACACATTTATATGATGAAAAGCACATCTATAATTCCATAATAATAAGTCATAAGTCATAAGTCATAAACATGATATATCATTCATAATTCCAAAATTGAAATCAAAAACGGAAAAAAATGGGTCTCAGTCGACTAATCGGCAAAATTTGGCAAAATTGCTGATTAGTCGCTGAGTTTTTGACTAATCAGAGATTTTGCCGATTAATCGGCGATTGATTCGTGAATCGGAGATTTTTTAGAAAACTCGGAGATTTTTGTGACTAGGGCTGGTATAATTGAATATCTAGTGTTTGACCGCAGACAACATTGTGAACTTGGCGAAGTACCTCTAAGGCTTCAGAGCATTTCCAATCGTTTCTTTTGCACAATAGGCGTTTAACCTAAAATGCCTAGCCACGTCAACAAGCTCTTCCAATCGTTGGCTAGGCATTTTGAGTCAAATGCCTAAATAGTGGTCAAACCCACTTCATCTCTTGAGTAAATAGTCGTTGAAGTGTACTTTTGTTCAAAGAGTAGATATCATTTTCATTTTTAGAAATAAAGTAACATGACAACGTTGTAAATGGCACATCGGTAAATAGATGAGAAACCATATCAATTTGTTAGAAGGAAAAAGTAATCATGATCTTTTGGCTCATGAATAGTAGTCAGGTTAATTTTGCGAGTTATTGTTGCAAAAATCGACAAAATTGCTTTTTTTCCTATTAGTTGGAGAAGGGTGTTAGGCAAAAAGGCAAATTTAGCTCACGTTTAGAGATGTTCTCATTTTGGCCGACACACCTAAAGGGCACTATCTTCCCCTCTATGATAGACGGTACCATGCAACAGAAGGAATGACTTGGTATGCCTTGTTGAGGGAGAGTGCTCTCCAAAAGGTGAAGTTAGAGCAGCGATGATACGCATAGTCTGTACACCTAGCTGTCAAGACTCAAGACAAGAAATTTTTAAAAGCTCGACACTTTAGAGTATCTCCAATCATGAGCTAAAATTGTCTTTCTGCCTAATACCCTTCTCCAATTGTTAGGCAAAAAGGCAACTTTGTCGATTTTTTCAACAGCAAGTCGCCAAATCAACCCAACTACTATTCATGAGCCAAAAGGTCATGATTATTTTTTCTTTCTAACAAATTTCTATGGTTTTCTCATTTATTTACCGATGTGTCATTTACAACTTTGCCATGTTGTTTTATATTTAAAAGTTATATCTATTTTTTGAACAAAATTACACTTCAATTGCTATTTTTACTTTTCAACGGCTATTTACTCGAATGAAGTGGGTTTGACTTCTATTTTAGGCATTTGACTCAAAATGCCTACCCAACAATTGGAAGAGCTTGTTAACGTGACTAGGAATTTTGGGTTAAATGCCTGTTGTGCAAAAGAAACGTCGAGTTTTGAAGGAATCTCTCCTTTGGGAAGAATCACTCTTCCCTCTAGGCATCTCACCCAGAATTTTTGGAATCACTCCAAAATAAAAATAAAATCTCTCTTCATTCATTATCTCCCAAGATCAAAGATTACAACCCTATTTATGAAATTTTGAAATCCTAACTTTCCTAATTCTACTTATAAAAATAAGCAAACTTCCTAATCTAATTTGAGAAACTAATAGAAATTTCTAACCAAGTTAAACAATCATAATAAACTTCCTAAAAAAGAAATTCCTAATTAAAATAGAACAGATCTTAAGCTAATTTGTGGGGTCCACTGGCTTAGATCCTCTTCACTGATTCAACATAGCTCATGACCACTATGACATGATGCTCCTGCATCATTTTCTTTTGCATTGTAGAACAAATGCAAGTGTTTATAAGTCTACCTTGAGTTGCACGATTCAGCTGATCCAAGGTATGCTCGTTGATGGGCTAGCTTTCCACACCATCTTTGCTTTCAGCTTACTACCATTGACAAATGATCCTCCCTTAAAACCATCAAAGTCCTTTACTGGACCACTAGTGTTCTGTTGTGAGCACGGATGATATGCCCTACTTAATTTAGATGGTTCCCCATACAAGGTTTTAAATGACCAGCTAAGCACATAGAAACTCACTCCTTACACGACTTAATACCTTGGTTAAACAAAGTAGTTAGTTGATATTCTGACTTTACATGTGGGTACATATATCACCGTTCTGAATTTTTTCCATGGTGAAATGGCAATAAACTTCAATGTGTTTGGTCCTTTCATGAAAGAAAGGATTGGACGCAATATGAATTGCAGCTTGATTATCACTGAATAGATGAACAAGCAGATCGACTGTAAACTGAAGAAGATTCCTCAACCACGTCAATTCACAGGTCGTATGCACAACATTTTGTTTCCTACTCCGCCAAGAGAGCAAGTTTTACCTATAAAAGTACAATAACTTGGGATGGATCTTCTATCAGAGGATGAACTAGTCCAATTAGCATTTGCGTACCCCTCAATACGTACATGATCAGCCGACATGTGTAATAAGCCATGACCATATGCTCCCTTGAGATACTTTAATATGCAAACAGGGCTTCCCAATGTTGAACAAGAGGCTTTTGCATGAACTGACTTATCACACACAACAAACGAAATATCTGGTTTAATGATAGTTAGGTAATTAAGTTTACCAACTAATCTCTGATACTTCCTGGGATTATCAAATAAATTTCCTTGATCAACTGCGAGTTTCAAATTAGGATCAATTGGAGTATTCACTGGTTTAACACCCAATAAACCGGACTCCTTCAGTAAATCCAATACATACGCTGTGAAAGATTAATCTTAGCCTTGGACCTTGCAACTTTAACCCCCAGAAAATATCTTAGTTGTCCAAGATCCTTAATGTGAAAGTAATTGTGGAGGAACTGTTTCAAATCTGCTATTCCCTTAGCATCATTTCCCGTAACAATAATATAATCAACATAAACAACCAGAACAATCTTCCCAGCCTCAGAAGTACGAACAAATCCTGAATGATCTGATTGACATGTTAATCCAGACTGAAGAACAACTTCACTGAATCGGCCAAACCAAGCACGTGGCGACTATTTCACTCATATATCACTTTACGCACAATTTGCATACCTTCAAGACTCCCTCTGAGCAACAACCCAGGTGGTCCTTATCCAATGTACCATGAAGGAAAGCATTTTTATGTCGATCTAAAATAAGGGCCAATGCATGGTGGCAACAAAAGAAATAACCACACAAACAGAAGAAATCTTTGTAATGGGTGTCAGCATAATCAATGCCATAGGTTTGAGTATAAACCTTAGCAATAAGACAAGACTTAAGTCTGTTACCAAAACCATCAGGAATGCTTGATAATATAAACCCATCGGCAATCCACAATCTGTTTACCCGGAGGAAGAGAAGTTAGATCCCAAGTACCATTGATATGTAGGGCCTCGACTTCCTCTTGCATAGCCTTCTTCCAACCCGAATGAGACAGGCCATCCTGCAAATTAATAGGGATAGACACAAAGGAAAGCAAAGTAACAAAAGCACGAAAGGAAGAAGACAAATGACTATGAGACAAAATTGGAAATGGGATGTAAAGTACACAGATATTTACATTTACGAAGGACAATGGGAAGGTCAGATGTGGAAGATGGATCCACAAACTCTGAAGAAGATAGAGGAGGAACAGAAGCACTTAGCAAGTCAGCGGCAACACCAGGTGTGCGATAACGATGACGAACATAGACTTGGAATTCATAAGTGGGATTAGAAACGCAATTGGAACTTGAAGAAACACTTGGAGGAGAGCCAGTAGGGGCTAAGGAAATACCATGAAGAGGAAAAGGAACGGAAAACACACTGTCTTCCACATGACTTTCATGAGAAAATAAAGGTACTAACTCAAAAAATGTGACATCGGCACAAACAAACTTTCGACGAAGGAATGGACTATAGCATTTATACCCTTTCTGGGTACGAGAATAACCCAGAAAGACACACTTAATGAAATGAGGATCGAGTTTGTCTCTCCTTGGACCTAAACGATGCACAAAACAAAGACAACCAAAAATACGAGGTAGAAGAAAGAAAGGGGAAGCATTTGGAAACAACACAATAAGGGACCTGACCTTTCAGTGTGGAGGAAGATATTTGGTTGATGAGGTAGCAAGCAGTGAGTACAACATCACTCCAGTATGGTTTGGAAGAATTCATTTGATAAAGCAATGCACCAGTAACTTCCAAAATATGCCAATGCTTTCTTTTAGCCACCCCATTTTGTTGAGAGGTACCTGTACGGGATGTCTAATGTCTAATATACTAAACCATGTAAGCCAAAATAGTATTGAAACGGTGCAGACATATATTCTTTAGCATTGTTAGAACGAAGAACACAAATACAAACACCAAATTGATTTTTAATTTCCATATGAAATAATTTAAAAATGGTAAATAATTTAGATCCATCTTTTATTAAGTAAATTTAAGTCATTCGAGAATAATCAACAAAATTAACAAAGTATCTGAAACCATTAAAGTGAACTATTGAAAAAGGGCTAGACTCACGACTATCAATTTTAGGTGAAAAGGAAACACGATGATGTTTATTTAATTGCTACAACTCACAATCTAAAGAAGATAATTGATGCAAAACAATAATTGATGCAAAACATGAGCTAAAAAATTTAAATTTAGTAGAGATGGATGTCCAAGACGACAATGCCATTGATGAGGAGAAAGTGTAATATGAAGTGTAGAATTTTAAGGTTCACCACCACCATCAATGTAATAAGACTGCCATGTTCATGTCCTCCACCAATCTTCTTCATCTTTAGATCCTAAAAACATAAAATGAAGGGTAGAAGGTGAAGGAACAGTTAAAGGCTTTAGTCAATTTACTAACAAACATTAGATTGAAAGGAAATTTAGGAACATATAAAACAAATGATAGAGATAAAGAAGATGATGGAATAGAAATACAAATACTAGACACCCTAGAGATAATGCCATCAACAAGAATACCAAATTGAGAAGACTTGTATAGAGAGAGGGTAGAAAACACACCTGGGGAGCCAACCATATGGGTTGAAGCTCTTTTTTTTTCGATTGGTTATGATCTGAAGCTCTTGAATCAATAATCCAAGGGGAGTTAGTTGTAGCAACACAAGAAATACCTGACAGGGGTAGAGTGGCAGTGGAGAAGCAATAGAATGTTGGGCCTTCATCAACTTGGCTTAATCTTTCCGAGAAATGGATATTGTATCAGATGTAATAGGCACGGAAGGAACTGTAGACTCCTGTGAATTAACCCCATCACCCATTGAAGATAATACCTGATTGTTCCGCGCAAGTTTTCCATGAAGATTCTAGCATGTGTCAACCCTCACGTCCACGGTGGGTATACTTACGATTGTTGTGTCCTCTGCCACGGTCGTCCCTCGAATCCTTACCACTACGACCTCTACCTCCGGCTCGACCGTCACGACTAAGAAAAGTATATCTTTCAGAGGAAAAAAAAGGACTAGAGGTTGCAAATGTAGAATTATTTGTAGTGACGAAACCAGAGGCAACCTAGGGATTGAGAAGAGCGATAATAATAAATGGGCAAACTAGAAAGGTTGTTCTTGATTAACACTAGTTTCCCCCTTTAGAGAGATACCTAGACTTTCATGTGGCAAACCTAGTCCTAAATCTTTCTATAATAGAATCTCAAAGAGCATTAGACCTGTAGTTGCCCCTAAGGGAAGACCCAAATACATTGTTGGTAAACTTCCAAGACCACACCCCAGGATTCTTGCCAAACCGACAATTTTATCCACATCTCCCACTCCAAACACCTTGCTCTTCTCCAAATTAACAAGTAAACCCGACACAGTTTTAAAACAACAAAGAAGACCTCTGAAGAACCTAAGATGAGAAACTGAAGCCCCAAGGAATACAAGTGTATCATCTGCAAACTGAAATGGGAACTCGTAGGAACCCTACACCCACCACAAAACCCACTAACTCCACACCATCCACCGCTCTAGCCACCATTCTCCCCAAATTCTCCGCCACCATAATGAACAGGAAAGGGGACAATGGGTCCCCCTGTCTAAGCCCCTCAAACTCCTAAAGTAGCCAGTTGGGGAACCCTTAACAAGGATGGAAAAGTTGCCGATGAAATACATTTCTAGATCCACTTTCTTCACTTATTACCAAAATCCATCGTACCCAACATATAATCCAAGAATCTCCAATTAACATGATTTTACTCATTCTCTATGTTGATTTTGCAAACAATCGTAGGAACCCCCGCCTAGACCTAGAATCGAGGCACTCATTAGCTATAAGAACTCCATCCATGATTTGTCTGCCCTGAACGAAGGCTCCTTGAGCTAGCGAGATCACTGAAGACAATATCTTCCGCATTCTAGAAGCAAGCGTCTTAGCTAAAATCTTGTACTCACTACCCACTAGGCTAATAAGTCTGTATGGGAAGCATCCCTTGAGGAGATTATTATGAACGTCAAAGCTTCTATGTATCATTGGGTGTCAGCTATTTCTGAGTTGAATCATTTCAAATTTGAAGATTTTGTTGCCCGTTGGGGTCGTTTGGTATCCTAAGAATGGTTTGGGGTTCGAGGTGTAGGTGTTCTTGTGCTTGTTTTTGTAGTCCTTTTGCGTTTTTGCTATTTAGCCTTTTGGGCCTTCTCAGCCCTCCTTTAATATAATTTTTATCTTACCGATCAAAAAAAAAAAAAAAAACATATCCCACCCCATAACATCATGGACAAGTTCAGTATTGTTCGATCCAATTGTAGAATTTTGTATTTACTTAATGCAACCAGTGATGAAATAGTCCTAACAAAAAGCAAAGTAAAATGGAAATGATAAAATATGAAAACATACGCAAAACTTATAGTATGATAATAAATGACCATTTGGAGTAAGAAAAGCAAGATCAATAGCATTCGTACGTGCTGACGTAGGCATTTGAGACTCAAACTTTGAAGGTCAACCTTATACATTTCAATGTTCACAATTATGTAAATTACGTACATGAAAGCAAAAAAAAAAAAAAAAAATGCCTTATGGCCTGAGATGTTATAATCACATGGAACTACAACCTATGAGTCCCTTTTTTCCTTCTATGATCTTGATTTTTAATTTAAATTACAATAATTAGATTGTACCTGTTGGAGTTTGTGTATACTATTTAGTGAAAGTCTATGTAACGGATTTCCCATTACGTATTTCATTTACTAATAATTTACTATTTTCAATACATTGTTAATAATCATGGTTTATAGTCAGTCTTGAGCTACATCTTGGTCAATAGAAAAAACGAGACATCTCGACAGAGACTGTTCAAATCGAGATAGTGGTAAGAAAAGTTGAGACAAACTCCTAACGTATTCCAAGACGCAGATAGTGAAGTACCTATTACTTACCATCATCATCATCTACGCCTTATCCCAAATGTTTGTGGTTGGCAACATGAATCCTATGTCGCCATTCGACATTGTTTACTGCTATATTTTCTGTCAAAGCATAAGTCTTTAGATCTATTCTTACTACCCCTATCCACATCATTTTTTGTCGTCCTCTTTCCCTTGTAAGGTCTTGAACTTGCACCGAAGCACTCCTTCTCACTAGGGCTATCGTTGGTCTTTGTTGCATATATCCAAACCATCTCAATCAACTTTCGCTTGCCTCCTATTGGGTTATTCCTAGATTTCCTCGAATATGCTCATTTCTGATTTTCTCTTTCCTAGTTTTTCCACTCATCCATCTCTACATTCTCATCTCTGTTACTCTCGTTCTATGAATATGTTGTTCTTAACTGCCCAACATTCAGCTCCATAAAAAGCATAGTTGGTCTCATGGCTGTCTTGTAGACTTTTCCTTTTAGTTTGATAGTTACCTTTCGATCACATAATATTCTAGAAGCAAGTCTTCACTTTAGCCATCCAACACTAATTCTATAGGTCACATCCTCGCATGGATAATCTAAAATGCATTAGCTTTTGAATATAAAATCTGACAGTCTCTGATGAAATTGTTCAGTTATTGGAAAGACTCTTTTGGAATAGGTAAATTTTGGACATGATGTCTGAGAATTACCTGTATCCAATACACGTCAGACATGGGTACTCCATCCAAAATGGTGTCTGATAATAATACTAGCTGCTACTATTTTGATAGTATGTTTTTAGAATACTTAAAATACCTCTTGGTCTGATATACTTAGTTGACCATGCATCTGTGATGCAGGTAGATGCATCTGAAGCTGTTATCTGCGTGGTGGCTTCTCAGATTGCAAATCTTGGGGAGAGCATGATAGGAGCTGCACTCCAAGAGAAGGAAGGATTTAGATGGGTAGGCAATGGTCATAATAACCAACCACTTTGGTGTTTATATTTCTCCATTTGAGTTTATTAACTTGTAGCCCATACTACCTCTTGACTTCTTTGTTTTGCAGCTCAACAATGACGCCGTTAATGTAATTAACATATCCCTTGGAAGCATTTTGGCTGTCTTGATGCAGCAACTCGTACTCCAGAATTGGAATCTGTAAGTTAATAAAATCCACCAAAAATAATTGTCAGTTGATTGACCTATCCATGGCTCCCTGGAAGAGCTGATTTTTGCACAATAATAGCTTTACAGTATAACCTGTCCTAGAAAAAGAAAAGAGAAGAAAGCAAAGATCACTAGAAATTCTTACAAAGAAAGGAGCATATGGCAAATTGCCTGAGGAATTAGTGTTGTATTTTCACTCCTAAAATTACAAAAAAAAAAAAAAAAAAAAAAATTGAAAGTAGTAACGGAATGCATCACTGTTGCACATCATGTTCTTGCTTTATGTATTTGTTTTATGACCCCCCTCAAGTAAGAGGATCCAATGTACTATACTCAACTTTGTATTAGTCCACTCCCCCTTGGTCAAAGCACTTGGAATCAAACTTACCACCTCAAGGTTGTGACACAAAACACATCTGATTGTGACCCAAATCCACCTCCATGGATGGTTGAGAGGATTTATCAATCCAGTGTTATTTTTGTTATATCTATATGGATAGAATAAGGGTAGTGACAAAAAAATATTAAAGCGTATACTGCAATGGCAAATATTGCCCTCCAAGGAATGGGTATCCCATGAGAATTTTGTTGCTGATCTCAAATAGTTGGGATGATGCAATGATGATGATGATAATTTGGTGAGTTGAAATTGACGGTTTGACGACTGTCTTGTAAGCACATTATCAGACTTTGAGCATCTGTAGAATTAAGTTAAAAGATTGATGGTTGTGATCATCTAGTCGTGGTAAATATTTTTTTTCTTTCTTTCTTTGGAAAATTGCTAAAAAGGATAACTTTATGAAAGAAATAACAACTAAGGTTAGTGGAATGAAATATTGCAGATAAAATGATAGCCTTTACACAAATAATTGTCAGTAAGTCTGTTTTTCTCTCAAATACTACTTCCACTTTGCCCTTTTATTAGTTAAACAAATTTAAGAAACAAAATAAGAAGTGTAAGATTTTTAAAAATCATTGTGTTCAAGTGGTAACCATGAACATATTTTATTAGATCATATTTTGTTTCTAGAACTTTATTTTTAATCATGGATTTTGTATTGCTCTCTTGGTTTTTTTTCTTCTTAAACTGTGTTTTGTGTTTTAAAATAGTTTTAAGTCGTAAAAAAGGCAAAATAGGAACTAAAAGTAGGATTTGAGACAAAAAAGAATCAATTATTTGTGTAAAGTTTGTGCGCAACGGTAATATTTTCATTCCTCCATCCTTGGTTGTTGTCTTTCATAAAGTCATCCTTTTTAGCAATTTTCACCTCAGTGATTATGTTGATATTTGATTCTGGAGATCTTGCATTGTACAATTTTTTCCCTTACTATCCAGCATTTTGACGTGTGCTCTGACATTGACGCGTATGCTGAAGGGTCATTTAGTTTTGGAGAATTGATTGGACAAAGCTTAAGCAAACATGTGGTCGAGTCCTGGAGCGTCAGATCCTTGTCCCCGTCGAGATTTGCGCAAAAAGGGAATATGAAGCTATACAAGGTAGGGTATGACTTAAGAGGGCTTGTTATGAAGCCAGTACAGGACTTCACTCAGTGCATTTCTGCATTCTGTCGGGCTTTTGAATCATTGCCTTGCCCATGGTTTTATCACGTTTTTTTCTTCATCTTTTGTTGCCAAGGCATAATCTTATTATTAGTTAAAGAAGTCGGGAGCCATTACCTGGTAACTAGAACTCAAAGGAAGGGCAAAAGCTTTTAGAAAAGGTTGGAAACTTCAGACACAGTTGTTGAGAAGGCTGACAACAATTGTTTGGAAGGCTGACAATAAAGGCATATTTTCAGCCAAATTAGCTTCACTCAGCCAGCACAGGTAGGGCTGTCATGGGTCGGATCTATCTGGGACGCAATCTAAAAAACCAGGCCCAGGACATAGTTTTTTCTTATTGGATCAGTATCCGGATCAACAATTGCCTATCCAATCTCTTGTCAGATCAGAATCAAATGATATTATATACTATTAAATTTGGATTGATCGGGTTGGGTCTAGAACCAAATTTATGATATCAGATTGGTTCCAAAACTCAAGTCGGCCGATCTGATCAGGTCTGGATCAAGTAAAAATGCTAACCGGTCGAACCCAATCCATTGACAGACCTAAGATCTGCTGGTGGTTTCAACTGTTACTATTGCTTGGAACAAGTGCTCAACAAAAAATAGTTCTTTCATTGATTTAGTCGGAATGGAGAGGAATAACACAGGAATGGATCTTTCAGGGCCTCCCAATTTACAACTTGGGTGTAGTCACTCTTTTGTTTGAAAGGAGGGAGAGGAATGGTGATCTTCACAAAGTGTCGCATGTTCGTTGAAAATTTCAGAAACCTACAACCAAGCAGTTTATTCCGTTAGAAATTGAACGCTCTGCTACATCACAACGGCTGCAGTTTTTTTTTTTTTAACCATGGGCATACTTAATTATAAACTGGGTTTAGGGTTTAGGGTTTAGGGCTCTGCTACATCACAACGGCTGCAGTTGTTTTATTTTTTTTAACCATGGGCATACTTAATTATAAACTGGGTTTCTGCTATCCATCAAAAGGCGATCTAAGCGATGAATATTACGCTATGGTTTGGTGAGGATGATTGGGAAAGATCAAACCAATTTGAACCACTCATCAACTATTGTCCATACCCAATTCCGGATCATCTTGTTGGGGAGGTTTTTATTTTTATTTTTTATAAGCGGGGGAATTGATAATTCAGTCAAATAAAATGCTTAATCTAACACTTCCTGGTAGGCCAGATGGAATAAGTCACCGTTCAACGGTTAAAACATAGGGTTTGTTTGCAACTCTCATGTTTTCAAGGCCTAGCCCAGTTCAGGGATGGAAGAACCAGTTCGGTATTGCAACCTCATTTCAAAAAGCCAACTCTGGTCCATCTGAAAAACTGCGACGCAAAAAGTGTGCCCCACATGGTTTCCAAATGCGGATCACACACTTATCAGGTTTCCAAACAGGCCCTTAGTTGCAATAACTCCATTTGGGTAAACAAACACCCCGAAAGTTTTGGAAGAAATTGCAAAAGATTGATAAAAATAGGAAAAGTCAAGAAGAGAAGATGAAAATATGGATGGAGTAAATTTCTTACGACGGACCACAGTATGAGCCACGTGGCACACTCTTAGAGGCACTGACCTATGGATGTTTATCTCATCCCTAGGTGGATCTACATACCAAAAATCAGCCTGATTAGTGATTTCTAACAGTTGGATTAGAGTCTATAAATCACTAATCAGGCTGATTTTTGGTATGTAGGTCGACCTAGGGATGGGCCAAACATCCATACGGTCGGTGGACTCAGAGTGTGCTACGTGGCTCATACTGTGGTCCGTCAAAGATCAATAGGGATGGGGGGTCCCATGTTATTTAATTACTTCTCGCAATTACTGAGTTTGAGGCAAAGACCAGACAAACAACCCATTTCCTTTTGGGAATTTGTTAACCCTCTGTAAATTGACACAAATGCCCTTATTCATTGATCAATTTGTCCAAGCCATAGATTATAAATTTGTACACCATAAGGACTGTCTGCCAATGCAGCACAGATGAGCAAAGCAGTGGGCCTACCATTCTCCCACACCCCCATTAAGGTTTTCTACACCCCAAACCAACCTGAAATGGTTGATACTAATCATCCTGTAGATACTTTTGTGGACCCTTGACCATATATTTTGCTAACCATCTGAAGAAATGCAGTAAAATGGACGGTTATGATCGTTCAATCAGATACCCACGAAATTGCAGTCCCTCTCTGCTTGTGAACCATGTACACAGCTTGTTTAATGGTAGACTGTCCTTTCTGTCTACCTTATAAAATTTATTCATTTAAGAAGATAAAATTTAGGGTATATTAGTAACACCCCCTTTGAAATTTGAAAGTAATTAGTAATACCCTATTACACTTTAAACTTTAGAATTACCCCCCTTGACCTAGTTTAGCAGTGGTTGACTTAAGTTAAAATGGACTTGAATCACACGTGGATACCATTGTACTTGCAATATTATGGTCATTTCATAGGTGGATTAATGAGCGCATGATGCATGTCACATTTTAAGGTTAGTCAAATGATGGTTAAACTAGGTCAAAGGGGTATTCCTAAAATTTGAAAGTATAAGGGGGTATTACTAATTACTTTCAAAATTCAGGGGGTGTTAATAAAATATCCAAAAATTTATAACCATTATTAATATTCATTTATGTTATTCAAAAAACCGAGTCACCATTCTTGATATTTCCGAGTCTATTTTTGGTCACTAAAGAAGTGACCCATCTCAATCACTAAAGCCTCTGCACTTGAGACAGGTACACATACAACCTTGATAAGATTGATTTTTTTTGAAATCTTAAATTTCAAAATTTTGAAACATGGTTTGCTATGGAAACGTGTCAAGTGTAGAGGGCTTTAGTGACCAAAAATGGACTGATATTTCATGACCCAACATAAGCATCAGCTTCCAGTTTTTATATATTTCTTTAATTCTCTCAAGATATGCCCTGTTATTTCCATCCCCCCCCCCCCCCCCCCCCCCCCCCCTTCTCCCTCTCTCTCTCTCTCTCTCTCTCCACAGGCTTTCAATCTTTTTTGACCCTACCTGGGCCTCAAATTCTCAATGTACATGACCCCACCATCATTTCAATCACTTCTCCCACAACTCTACTCTCTCTATCTCTGCAAGCTTTAACCCTTCTTACTCATGAACAATGAAAGCCATCTCTAAAACTACCCAAACAAGAAATGAAGAACAAATCTTCCAAGTTCCCTACAATGTTCTGTTCCTTCTCACTCTTTCTTAAACTGGTTCTTCTACTTCTCTTCCTTCCTTGTCTTCTTTCTCTGCCCACAAATGGACATGGGAAGAAACAACATCCCAACAACAATCTTCAACCCATTAACATGGACCCATTTGAAGCAGAAACCTTGTTCAAGATCATGGAAACCATGTCTGGTGATAGAAACTGGAGAGTTTCTAACCCAAACCCATGTAAACCAGGCTCTTCATGGCCTGGTATAGAGTGCAAATCAGGCAATGACAACCACCTCCATGTCTCTAGGCTTAATTTTGGTACACCACCTAACCCAACCTGCAAGAACACAGCTACCTTTCCTACACAAATCTTTGATCTTCCATATCTTCAATCTGTGTTCTTCTTTCAATGCTTCACTCATACCAAAACAACTATATCTATACTCCAACACAGAGTCTTCACTTCTTCACTGCAACAGTTAAGTCTCAGATCAAATCAAGCACTGGTAGGACCAATACCACCTCAAATCTCTTTATTAAAGTCTCTGCAGATCCTCACATTATCACAAAACCAGCTTCATGGGAGAATTCCACAAGAAATCTTTAGTTTGACATCTCTCATACACCTTGATTTGAGCTACAATTTCCTCACAGGCACTATTCCAAACCAGGTGGGGAGTCTTCGAAACCTTGAGGGGCTTGATTTGAGCTATAATTCACTCGCTGGTCCAATACCAGGCACAATTGGGCAACTGGGTCTTCTTCAAAAGCTCGATTTGAGTTCGAATTCGCTCACCGGAGTCGTTCCAGACAGCATTGAAAAGCTTAATTTCTTGGTTTTTATAGCTCTGAGCAACAATAAATTAAAAGGGAAGTTCCCAAAAGGTTTGGATAGGTTGCATAACCTACAGTACTTTTTGATGGATGATAATCCCATGTTCATCCCTCTGCCATTTGAGCTTGGAAGATTGGTGAAGCTGCAAGAGCTCAGGCTTTCTAATTCAGGGTATTCAGGAGTCATTCCTGAGAGTTTCTCTCAGCTTCTGAACCTCAGCACTTTATCTCTGCAAAACAACAGGTTGACAGGTGAGATTCCAGTTCGTCTAAGTGTTTTATCTCACATATATCACTTGAATCTGAGCAGAAACATGTTGAGTGGTGTTGTTCCTTTCAATTCTAGTTTCTTGAATAGATTAGGAAGGAATTTGGATCTAAGTGGGAATCCAGGTCTCTGCATGAATGGGTCTGAAGCTCTTGAAGGTGTGAAGATAGGGGTGAATGTATGTGGACATAACAGTACTGCTTCTGTGATTCATCCATTGAAGAGATCTACTGCTGCTTCATCTGGGTTCTGCAATTTATTCAATCTGTTAAGTGTATTTGGTATTTGGGGACTGTATCAAACATTGTTCTAGTGTGAATTTTTTCTTTTTGATTTCTTATTTCTTATTTCTCTTAGATTCTTTTGGTGGTGTTGTTCAATAGTAAAAAAAAAAAAGGGAAGCTTGAAGTATGTCATTGAAGAAGCTTGTCTGAGTTTCTGTTGCTTCTGCAACTGGGGGGCTTTTTTCTTTGTGGGGGTTGCATTTAAGTTCTATTTCTCTGCATTGGGTTCTGCTAAATTTAGCAGAAAATTTAGCAGTTGTGTCTCCCATGTTCTATTAAGAGGATTTAGCAGAAGAACCTTTATTTAGCTGAAGTTATCAGTAGTAAGGCTTGATACTTTGTGTGTGTAAGTACTGAAATGAGTTTGAATTCCTGTTTGGAGCCTTTCCAAGTAATTTTACAGTTTACTGAACAGTTTTACTTTTAACTGTTTTACAGCAAAGGTCATGGGACTTTAAAACTTCACATTATTGGAAAGACCAGACTGCCCTTAGTAAATTTCTAAATAACTGATGAGTATACTTATGTATCTTACTTTCCTTTTCTCTTCATAATTTACCCATATACAAGAATTAAAATTTTTATTTCGCAAATTGTTTTTAATTTTGGTAAAATTTTGGAAAAAAATAGTAAAATTATATAAAAATCTCTAATTTATGGAAACAAAATCTTATCTCTTTCTCTCTACAATCCCTAAGATAAGAAAAAATCTTAATTCAAGCCTCAATTATTGAAAAAAAAAGTTTTAATTATCTCTCTCTCTATTTAAATCAAATATTTTACCCAAAATTATAGATTTCTTTGTATTTTGATTTCAGTAATGGCCAGAACCAAAATTTCGACCTGAAATTGTGAATTTTGAAGAAATTTAAAACCATGCACATATATTTATCAAAGACTAATGATAGGAAAAAAAATGAAGTATACACAAAAAAAAAAAAAAAAAGTGAGTCGTATCGTTAAGTGATAGTTCCAAATTAGCCATCCAATAAGCTTTGATCGAAGATAGCTAAATAGCGCATCAAGCCGATGATCCTAGCCATCTGAACGATGAATTTTGTTCGACCCTTGGTCATAATAATTGTTGAAAATCAGGTGTGTCCAATCCATAAAATGAGAATTATTCACATTGTATCATATAGGTCGTATCGATCGACAACACAATTATTGCTTAGACAATGAATATCCAGTAAATCATTAAGTGAATTGCAATACATACAAGGGTATTTTGGTCACTTTAAAATACAAAACCATGGCTCAGTAAAATTGACATTAATTTCATTACAAGGTGGATGGCTAAAGTTTTTCTACAGCTACACTCCAGAAATCTTCAGTGCAATGTGACTGTTGTTGTGGCCAGTTTGACAATAAAATTTTGAAGCCGCGATCATGCCCAATGATCGTGCGCCACATATATCCATGTTACTTTCTAAAAAGTTTTTTTAAAACAAAACCTAAAACCCCAGGAATATGTGGCGCGCATCATTGGGCGCATGATCGCAGCTCAAATATCCCACCGCTTCAAAAAATTCCAGTTTCGACCGTCCATCTAATTAGACAAGTCTCTGGATAGTGTCCATGTATTGTCCCTTTCAAAGAGAAAATTTTTGAAGTGGCGGGATTTTTGAAGCAGCGATCAAGCGCCAATGCTTGCGCACCACATAAACCTATGGTTACTTTTTTAAAACCAACTCTAAATCATGGGTATATGTGTCCCGCGATCATTGGTGCATGATCAATGCTTCAAAAAACCCGCAGCTTCAAAAATTCTCTCCCTTGCAAATTGCAGCCACATAATTAAATAGAAAAAAAAAAGGCAAACAAAACATGCCCTCTTTTTGCCAAATGGCAAAATGCTATTGGACTAAAACTTGCCACTAGGGACATATTGAGGTTGCCAAAACATAAACCCCTATTAACCTTTCACCTCATTTGCCACGTGTATAAAATCCCACAACTCCTGGAAAGAGTTATGGAGTGTAGCTCCAGAAAACAGTCACTGGGTGAATTTATATTGGGAACCTGTTTAGGATTCCAAATAAAGGAAATTGAAAATTCGGTTAGAAATTCAGTTAAAAGTGAAAACCAGAAAAATCAGTCCACTTTTTCACTGTGAGATTACAAAAAAAAAAAAAAAAATTAGGGTTTGGGGGAGGGGGGGTTGTTGGGACATGGACTGCAGTGGGTGAGCACAGCACAGCACCACCTGACCTGAAGGACACTTTAATGAAGAGCCGTAACCACGCTCTCTCAAGGATGATTTTACACTACAAACTGTTCATCTTCATCGTACATCTTTCATTCCTAAATTGCCCCACTCCATTTCAACCTACCTCTTGTATAGACGAAAGTTTAAATCTCTTCATTATAACGTTATATAACGGATATATAATTTTTACCCTTATGGCAGTTCTGACAGCTCATACCATAGTAAAAAAAAAGAAGTAAAATAATATAATTTCATTAATTTTATCGAAAATAACATCGAAAACAGTAAAATCGTCGATAACGTCGGTTATAATGTTCGGTCCGTTTTTTTTTATTCTTGTAGCGTTACACCGAGTATTAAATGATCCTAACCTTCCAATTAGTCGCTTGAACTTGAATGGTCATTAAGATTTTGGACAATAGTAAACAATTATGTTTCAACTGATCAAATGATTTACAACGCTTGATCGGTTTGATCTCAAGTCTACCACATTAACTCTCCCAGTACACTCCGGCACGTGTGGAAGAGATGACTATCGTGTCTCAGTGGACTAGTCAGGTGCTCTAAGAGGCCCAAAATACCCACGTTTCAAAAAAAAAAAAATGATGGTATAAATGAAGCCCCAATTGCCTGATAATTGTAACCGTGCGATCTATTGACTTTTGTTAAACCATTTTTTTTGCTGATCATCTAAATATGATCGTCTGATCAAACATATCAAACTGGGCAAGTAATTCTAAAATGAACAAAAGTATCATATCAACACTAATGCACTGGATCCCATTAGAACTCTGCAATAAATATATTTGGGCGAGAGTAGTACTAGGATTAGGATGAGTGATCTCCTGGGAAGTCCTCGCGTTGCACCTCTCGAAACCATTTGATTAAAAATAGAAGAAAAAAAAAAGCAAACAAAAGTATCCCCCCTTGGAGAAAAAAGATACAAAAACAAAAGCCAAAGGCAGATGAAGTCCTCTTATCAAAAGAGAGAAAATGATTATTTCCATAACAAGGGGTAATTTGCATGGTTTAAGGGCCAGTGTATCTTACAAACCTAAGGAGCTATTTTGAGAAATCTGTAACGTCCCTTAAAACGTAGGAACGTTTCCACGTTTTGTCACCTACTATATTTATGGGAACTAAAAAACAGATTTGGGAAAGGGACGTTATTAAGCCAAGGCAGGGAAATCCAATGGAAGGGTTTTTAATACTAAAAGGGCAAAAAGATGTGAGAGAATCTGACATACACCATGGGATTTGGGCTGGACTGCACGAGGGGTTGGTCTCTCTCTCTCTCACTCTCTTACCAAAACCCAACAATGTATCAGAACCCACGTGGGTAAACCAGTACCTGAGCAAGGACAAACATTACTTTAATATTAAGGGTACCCTACACCCATTTCTACTATTAGGTAAAAGATGGGTAAGGGAAAAGAAATACCACTAAGGGGGGTGTTGGGACATACAGGGTTCAGGTTGGGATTCCGGGCAAACAGTCAGATCTGGCCCACAATGGGAGTGAGGGCATCTAAACACAGTCCCTAACAGCAAAAGAAATGCAAGAAAAAACCTAATGTGGGTAAAAACCTGGTTCCAATAGTCACAACACCAAGTACAAGCTAAGTAGGTACATATATTTATTAAGGGTCGGGTTCGGGTGACCAACATTTTTTACCAACACCTTGGTGTACCCTCATAAAGGATGAATCAATGGCTGATTTTTGGTGAGGATGACCTCCTCACCATATAGATAATCCCAACAAAAAATCAGCCCATTCTGAAATTTCTAACCCCGTTAAATGTGGTTTTCAAGTTACACGGTAAAAATCGACGGTCCATAATTCTTCAACTTCTAAACCAGTCTATGAATATCAGAATGATTTGAATTTTTGTGAGGATGATCTCCTCACCTTATAGATCATCCTCACCAAAAATAAGCCATTGATTCATCCTCTATGAGGGTATACCAAGGTGTTGGTCACTGGAACCTGACCCATTTATTAATGGGCATGGTATGAAAAAAAATTGCTACAACAGCAGATATAACGGTAACGCTCTAAGTCTTATGTTATTTACAAAAAAAATTATGGACCTTGTAAAAATGGACTTAATGGAAATAGTTGACATTATTTGTCTGTCATTCGTTATTTTATTATTATTAATATGTATTGAAAAAAATGAAAAATATAAAATATTTTGACTGTTTTTAGCCATGATGTGACCCATTTTAACAGCCATTATAACGAACATTATAGTACCGCTATACGTCTGTTGTAACATTATAATTGATGTATTTAAACCTATGGATACAATAAAAAGGCAAGTAAAAGATAAAAAGGAAAGATTTTAGTTGGTGAGTTTTTGGGTTACAGGCAAGGATTTGAATTTCATTTTGACCTTTGTTTTGGCCTAGGTCGAAATTGGATTTTCAATCGAAATTTTGAAATTTCAAGAATTTTTTTGAAATATTATATATAGTGAAATATTATCATTTGCTTATAGAAAAGAAATATTATCTCTTTCTCTCTCTAATCTTCCATAAGTTAAGAAATTGATCTTATTTTTTACCTTTAATAATGAAAAGGCCTTAATTATCTATTCTCTGAGTAACATTGAACTATTGAAGGGATGGCTGAAATTTTGAGAGTTTTTTTTTTTTTGAAATTAAGAACCTTGGTTACAAGGCTCGCACATAACGTAACAAAGAAGGTTTTTTCGATTGTTGGCACAGATAGCCCTTAAATCAACATTATGTTTTCGGTTTTTTAATCTTACAAAATTTAATTTTTTGATCGAACATGGTAAATCGGATGTCGAATCCGCACTCGTGTTAGAGAAATAACATTAAAGAAAGCAAACAAGAAAATGATAAAAATGATGGAGAGATGAGAATTGTGGAAACGGATTTTTAAAACATTTTTTATAAGAGGGGAATTACCTACAACATTAATAAATAAAAAAATACAATAACAGAAAATAAAATGTTAAAATAAACTTTATTTATTAAAAAAAAAATTGTAACTTACAATATTTAAATTAAAAATACTTAAAGAAATAAAGCAAATAAAAACTTAACTAGAAAGCAATAAAAACTTGAATGGTATGTACATGTATTATTGTTTCCTATTTAAAGGGGCAAACATGACCCTAACCACATGAGGTTGAGGTTATTGGTACATACAAGATTCAGGTTGGGATTCCGGGCAAACAGTCAGATTTGGCCCACAAGGGAGTGAGGGCATCTAAACACAGTCCCTAACAGCAAAGGAAATGCGAAAAAAAATAAACCCAAATGTGGGTAAAAACTTGGTTCCAATAATCACAACACTAAGTACAAGCCAAGTAGGTACATGTATTAGATATCAGTGGCATGGTGTAAAAAAATGTTACAACAACCGTTATAACGGTAACGGTCTAAGTCCAAGTCTGTTATGTTGTTTGCAAAAAACTACGAAAAATTTCTTAAACAAAATTTTTTTTAATATATTTACAAAAACACAAATAACTTTTTGGCATTTACAAAAAACGTAACTAAACACCCTTTGAAAGGGAGTCTCTCCCTAACAAAATTAAGGCTAACAAAAAAAGCTGAAAAGGTTGACAGGCGCTCAGTCCATAGAGGAGTAAAACTTCTATCACAATACTGAGCCACGTGGCACAGTCTTAGTGGACTCTGATCGTATGGATGTTTGGCCAATCACTAGGTGGACGGTGGACCTACACACCAAAAATAAATATGATTAGTGGTTTAAAAGCGTTGGATTGAAGTTATTTTCCTGGGTTGATTTTAACCGTAGGAATTTTAGAATTATTTGAGTGCAAAGATCCGAAGGTTGTAAATTACTAACCAGGCTGATTTTTGGTTTACAGGTCCACCGAGGGACTGTCCAAACATCCATACAGTTAGCGTCCACTAAGATTATGCCACGTTGCTCATATTGTGTTAAGAGTTTTACTCCTCTACGGGCAAACGCCCTACAGACGCCCTTAAAGGGGCGTTTGTCAGCCTTTTTTCAGCTTTAATTTTTGTCAGGGCGAGACGCCCTTTCAAAGGGTATTTAGTTATTTTTTTTGTAAATGTCAGAAACTTTTTTTTGTTTTTGTAAATACATATTTTTTTTTTCATTTAAGAAATTTTCCGAAAAAAGTATCAAACTTGAAAAAATGGACTTAATGTTATAACTACAGTTAAATGGAAATAATGGCTGTTATTTTGTATGTCATCCGTTATTTTATCATTATTGATGTATTTTTGAAAGAAAAATTAAAAATATAAAAATTTTGACCATTTTTTGCCATGATGTGACCCATTTTAACAGCCATTATAACGAACATCATAGTACCACTATATGTCCGTTGTAACATTAAAAAGGCAAGTAAAAGATAAAAAAAATAAAGGTTTTAGTTGGCAAGTTATTGGGTTACAAGCAAGGATTGAATTTCATGAAACTGAATTTTCTATCGAAACTTTTAAATTTCAAGAAAATTTTTGAAATATTAAAAATGGTGAAATATTATCATTTGCTTATAGAAAGGAAATCTTATCTCTTTCTCTCTTTCCAATCTCCCATACGATAAGAAATTGATCTTAATTTTTGCCTTTAGTGATGAAGAGGCCGAGGCCTTAGTTATCTATTCTCTAATTAATATTATATTGAACTATTGAAGAGATGACCGAAATTTAGAACCTTGGTTATAAGGCTCGCACATAACGTAACAAAGAACTAATCATAGTCTGTGTTTTTCTGGGTACAACAAATAGAACCCAAATTGAATAGTCTATAAATAAAAATACAGATCAAATCCAATTTTCATAAAAAATGGACGAGGTCATTTTGTTGAAAAATGGATTGAAAACAACACAAGTTTCATGTTTTACAAAATCCCTAATTTCGAGGTCAATTAGTCGCGGTAATAGCCTCAAGACAGACAAGGTTACAAGGTTCACAGAACTTGCAACGATACCCTATGTATTGGCTTGGATGATATGCGCGTTATCATTCCCTATTTAAAGGGGCAAATGCGTCCCAAATTACCACATTAGGTTGAGATGCGAGAGGTAGACAATTGATTATAAATATTCAAGTTCAAAATAGTATTTGCACACAATTGATTATAAATATTCAAGTTCAAAATAGTATTTGCACATTTATGGGTTGTCCATGTTCAGTCCATGTATGGACCAATGTTTTAAACTCGTTGAGTCAACTCAAATCGAATAAACAACGGGTTTGGTGCGTTGTTTTTCAATCGATGCACAAAATAAGTTTTTCGAACACCTTGTCAACACAAAATCAACCAAATCTTATAATATAACCTAGTGAGCCAATAGATTGATTTTATATAGGCCCAATGTTCAAGAAATAACCAGAATGTGGACTGATTTCATGTGGGCTTGGGAGCCTAAGTTTGGTCTCTTTTGAGATTGATGATAACATGATATTCCCATAGGGCCTAAGGGCCTGGGTCTAGTCTCTTTTGAGATTGATACTAGGCTCAAGGGACATTCATATAGTATCCCACGTAGGGTTTGATCATGAACCGATGGGCTAGTAATACTGAGGTCCCACATAGGGATTGTTACGAGGCTTAAGGGCCTTGCAAATGGGTCCCTTTTGGGAATGATAATGGATTGTCCATGTATGGACTATAATATGACCTAGTGAGCCAATAGTTGATTTTATATAGGCCCAATGTTCAATAATATAACCAGAATGTGGACTGACTGCATGTGGGCTTGAGGCCTAAGTTTGGTCTCTTTTGAGATTGATGATAACATGATATTCCATGTAGGGCCTAGGGGCCTGGTCCAGTCTCTTTTGAGATTGATACTAGGCCCGAGGGACAGTAATATAGTATCCCACATAGGGTTTGATCATGAGCCAATGGGCTAGTAATATTGAGGTCCCACAAAGGGATTGTTACAAGGCGTAAGGGCCTTGCGAATGGGTCCCTATTGGGAATGATAATGGGTTTGCAGGCTAATAACATTCAGGTCCCACGTAGGGATTGCTCTAAGGCATTTGGGCCTTGTAATTTTGTAAATAGATCCATTTTCAGGCTGATGATGGGCTAGCTAGTAACATTGGGGTCCCACATATGGACTGTTTTGAGGCTTGAGAACCTTATGAGCTTCTATAATATTCTTCTTTTGACGACAAAATTGGGCCCAAACAGGCCAATGCATCGCTCTTTGAAATAATGGGTGTTAGCTTAGAAGGCTCTTAAACATGTCCTCAAAGGGATTTTTTTCATAGCTTTGTAAGGCTACAACTCAACCTCCTCTTGGAGAGAGATAATAAGGCTATTTCATCCATAACCATGAGTACATTAGGGACAACTGAAAGGTGAATCAGACCCCTTTATGGTAGGCCATTTGGCCTAAAGTAAAAAATAGATAAAAAGATAGAAGGGAACAGAAGTTTTAACCCTGACCTATTTTTCTTCTTCTTCTCTTCACTTCTAAATTATATATACTCGCCTGATAAGGCATGGAAAACACTTTTTTGCTATTTAATATTAGCAAACCTAAAAGGTCCTTAATACCCCTTACATTGGGAGAGTAAATTTTAAAGTTTACTTGATATTGATACAAAAAGGCCTAGAAGGGGGTGAATAGGTCTAATTTAATTTTTCATAAGTCGATTACTAATATGCACGAATATATTTAAATAATTAATTTAAAACAATAGGTCCTTAATACCCCTTACATTGGGAGAGTAAAAATTTAAAGTTTCATTGATATTGATACAAAAAGACCTAGAAAGGGGTGAATAGGTCTATTTTAATTTTTTCTAAATTGATTATTAATATGCACGAATATATTTGAACAATCAATTTAAAGTAATAAATAAATAAATAAAAAATCTACAACATGAGAATATATAATAATTCAATGTAGCAACCCCTATGTCCACTCTCTAAAAGCTCCAACGAGCTAACACTTTTTTAATTCAATCATTTAAGCAACTTTATAATGATGAATAGAGTAATTAAAGGACCCAAGGCTCAATCACAGTTGAGATAGAACAGAGTCTAGTCTCAACTAAACTCCAAGTCAGCCAAGAATCTTCTTGACTCAAGCAGGGTGACAGTATGTGAGAATATAATATACCAATTAAAGAGCCTTTTAATAGAAGGTCTCAACTAATAAATAAAGTTACCTCCTAGTGATAATCAATAAGAATAAATGCCTCATTGAAGAAGCATAATATCCAAGTATATAACAACTATGGGCTCAGATAAATCGCCAAGAAGATGCTCGAATTAGAATACACCGAGGCACAAAGATCTTCACAGAAAGCTCAAGAAATCACAGAGGGAACAAGAGATTTTTCCACAAAGAAGGCTCTTAGAAGAGGCTAAAAAACAAATACAAGGATCTTAGAAGAGGCTAAAAAACAAATACAAGGATCAGTCAGAATTAGTGATTAAATGAGGTAGGTAGGTGATTTCTAACCATCAAGTGATTGATGATTTCTACACACCAAATTCAGCGTGATTGGTAATTTCTAGCCATCACGCTGATTTCTAGCCGTAGGATTTGAGTAATTTTTCATCATGGGCTTCATGAACGCCCTAAAGCATGGTTCCCAGCCTATGATGAAAAAGCGTTCAAATCCAAGGGCTAGGAATCACCAATCACACTGCTTTTTGGTGTGTAGATCTATCTATGGGCCAAACATTTTAGGGACAAGTGGGTCCGAAAGACACGTGGCAATAGATCCGAAAGAGTGTACTACGTGGCAATTTGAGGGACTTCTGCATCAAATTTTAGATACAGATGTCTGTATCATAGATTTTTTTCCAAATCCAGTGGCTAGAAATGACCAATCAGACTGATTTTGTTCCGCGGTTCACCAAAGGGTCAGTGGTCTGCAAGATTGTGTCACGTGGCACAAGCCGCCTTGCGTGAGGTAAACTTTTCTGAACAGTAAAACTGCTCGCACGTCGCACCTCAACTTTGCATCCTTTAGAAGCTCCCGACCTTCGCAAACTCACTCAATACTCAGTAGACAATTCTCTTCTCTCCCAAAATGGCTTCGAAATCATTGAAGCTCTGTCGAACTCTCTACAACAACACTCCTCACATTCTCAAGCCTCGATTTCTAAACCCTAACCGAAAAATTCCTCTGAACTTTTCGATTTTCAGAGCTTCTCAGATCCTTCAAACAAGATCTTATGCGGATATTCCTCAACCAGCTTTGATCGACCCCCCTTCGTTTCCATCGCCACCACCACCTGAGAAAACTCCAGCGCATGAGAGCAAAGGAAATGGTCGAGGCATCGATGGGATTCCCGTTTCCTCGTCTTTGAATGAGCTCGAACTCGCCAAATTCTCCGCCATTGCTGAATCCTGGTCTGGTTTTCTCTTCTTCTTCTTCTTCGTATTCTTTCAATTTTGTTTGGTTTGATTGTAAGAGATAGAATTACATGTCAGGGTTACCGAATTTGCTGCTGAGAAACTAAAGATATGCATCAATTTTTTTGTTTCTACCTCTTTGTCGAGTCTTTTGTAGATGGGTGCGAGAATATTGAATGTGGTGCAGGAAATGCAAGGGTCAGTAATTGACGCATAGCTCCCGATTCTCGAAATCCTTCCTTTAATCTTACTCTCGTGACCAATCGAATTGATCTTCACCAAATTTGAATCCACCACCTGCTTTTAAACCCAGAAAACCAAAACCCATTAACAAGTGTTTGGCTAACATTCTGTGAAGCTTGTTCTAAGAGAAAATCACCAAGGCCTGCTTAGTCACAAAACAAATGAACCCTTGATGGCATCTTAGATCACAAAACAAGTGAACTCCGGCGAGTAATCCGGTGACCTGTGATAGATGGAGAAAGCATCCATTACAATCCAGAAGAAAACTTTTGAATTCCTCTATAAAGGAGATGATAGCTTTGCGATTAAAGAACGTTCGTCCTTCTACCTTCGGTGGTTAGTTCTAGAGGTGGGAACCATCAAATGGCTCGATCAAGTTCTTCGAGAAGCCATTAAAAACGTTTCAGGGGGTTACTGGTGCCGTAGATATAGTAATGGGACATTCTCTTGGCTGGTCGAGTATCGCACTAATCGTTTCGGGATGTTTCTGTCTCTGTGCAAGAGGTACTCTAACAATAACTACATTATACGGATTCCGACTGGGAGAAACAACGAGGGGTGGAAAAATATGAGAGACCTGGTGAGCAGGATGCTGAGATCATACAGAAGTAAGATCATGGGTAAAGCCATCGTAGTCGAGCCTAGTAGCTCACGGACAGCAACCGCAATGGAGGTATACCGGCGACGGGTGCAGATATCAACCTTGACAGAGGTAGCAACAATGTAATATCCATTCCACCTGAGTTTCTTATGTCACAAGCATCTCATAAGTGGAAGCCATAGTCTGTACGGCTTCGGGTGTAAGCCCGGATTGGTGGAGGGTGGAGGAGGTACTGTGTAGATGCGCAAAAGGGGCTCCGATTTCAAAAACCTTTCATGTTAACCAGTATACCAGACTCTTCTTCGCCGGTGATGAGGAGATTGCTTTTAGGCTAGTGAAAGGTGTAATTTCACCGGTCCGTTCTCCTTAATCCAATATACTTAGAAGGGGGGGTTGATTAGGTCTTTAAAATTAATTATACCTACATAGTTTTACTGGTCTATGGTAAGGGAACAAAATCGCATGCCTTAGTTGTTTGATAAAACGATTATTACAATCGATTCAAATTCGAATATACTTTCGTGGTATATTTTCTTTTCGTCGTTTGATCTAATCAAGATAGATCGCGGAATACAAACAAACAATCATACAAGACAATAGATTTTTACGTGGAAACCTTAGCCAAGAAAAAACAACGGGACCACGTCCAGACGAAAAGTATCACTAACTGAAAAGTTAAACGAAACAAAGGTTACCTACGTAGCACCGTTGCAAATACAGCTTCCAACCTTAGCCAAGGCCTACTGCCGATGCGTCCACGACCTCTGAATAAATGCTACGAATCC
The DNA here is from genome assembly GCA_035048495.1 of Euptelea pleiosperma. Lineage (NCBI taxonomy): Eukaryota > Viridiplantae > Streptophyta > Magnoliopsida > Ranunculales > Eupteleaceae > Euptelea > Euptelea pleiosperma. Next base: position 21,255,471 of record CM068545.1, on the reverse strand, counting down.
ACGCGGGCCTTTTCAGCCAAGAAGCCTTGTCCGCTTGTTCAGTTTGGTACACCCCAAACCTACCGTCGATCGGCTCCTCCGATCTTAATTCTCAACACTTCCGCCTTTGCAGAATATGAAGGATTCAGTACACCCTGAACCCTAGGTTGCTCAAAAGGTGTTGAGTCACATTGGTACATTCAGGTTACTAGGTCGAATATAGAAATGGAAGACCTAAGCTGATGAATGGATCAAGCACTTGGCTTTGATCAAGAAGAGAACAAGCTCACAAGATGTGAATGAGAAACAAGCTTATTGCTCTTCGAATGGACACTCTAATAAATAAAATATTTTCTTCTTCTCTCTTGAAAATTGAGTCATTTTGTGTCTCTGTGTGTGTTTAGAGAAGGTATAGAAGGGTTGTATTTATAGAATTTCATGACTCTGAGTCGTGTAGAACGTGGGATAATGGAACAAAGAATTTCGGATCTGAGAAAGACTGATTCTGTGCATGGTCCAATCGATTGTACTCTGGGTCCAATCAATTGGGCCATGTCCAATCGATTGGGGAGTGTCCAATCGATTGAGCTCAATAAGTTTTCTGTTCTGAAGGCTCCAATCGATTACACAGAGGTCTCCAATCGATTTGACTAAAATAAGTTTGTCTCAAAGGCTCCAATCGATTTCACAGAGTCTCCAATCGATTTGACTCAAATAAGTTTCTGTTCCGAAGACTCCAATCGATTTCGCAGTCTCCAATCGATTGGGCTGAAATAAGTTTCTGCCTCGTAGCTTCCAATTGATTACACAGAGTCCTCCAATCGATTGGACTATCCCAATAGTCAAAAACTTTGACTCAGACTCGGGTCTGTCCAATGGCTAGGTTTGACCATTATATTTTATCCATTTTAACCAATTCCAATGGCCACTAAGTCACTTACCTTCCTAATCGAGCGTACATGACCTTTAACTGACAAATGGGCAGTTACTCAGATGACTCATGTCGTCAACTGTCTGATTCTTACTGTCTCTGTCTTCTAGTCTTCAAGTAGTTGGCGAAATATGCGTACCACGACATCTCCACACTACACTAGTGCTCGTAGGAACGGTTACAAGAATGTTTTTATGTCAAACAGAATCTTTGCTAAATTGAATATGAAAATATTCTTTACAAAAGGCCATTTTTTCAGGGTCGCAGATACTAAAGTGTGGTTAACACGTTTGGATGTGGACACTGGGTCTGGAAGAGACAAGTTCAGGTGGAGAGGTCTTCCAGCATCCCAGTGGGGATCTATGGGGTTCCTTTTAGCTTGTGGAACTCGGATACATTTCGCCGGATTGGGGATTGGGCTGGGGGTTTCATTGGTATTGCGAAGACAACCAATGATTTATCGGACCTTTGTATGGCGAAGGTATTAGTTCAGAACAGGGATCAGAAATTTCCCTCCCAAGTGATCCTGGAGTGTGAGGATAGAAAATATACCATCCTTTTGGACGAAATACCTACGCATTTAGAGTTGTTTGTAGGTGATAGAGGTGCCGGAATCCATGGTATCTCCAGCGAGGGTGGAAAGCTTTTGCCGGAGAAGACAATGGCTATTGTCACAGAAGGACACGTCAATTATGATGACAGGCTATGGTCTGACGCGGTCAGAGAAGGGAGGAAGTCTACACCTCCTTTCCTTAACAGGGGTCGTACAAGATGGATGGAGAAAGTTTCACTGACAACAACTCCATCGCTATCACCTGTTAACCAGCCTCTAGCTCAATGTAGCGGACAATCAATGAGCTCAGCGTCCTATGCGCAGAAGGAAAAATCCTCTGGAATCAGCAATCGGTAGCATGAAGATATTAGCGGGAACGAGAACTTTGAATTGACAACGACTTCAGCCATCTCTCCCTGCCACGTGTTGCAATACCCGGCATATGGAGAGTCGTGTGATACACCTCCTGAAACACCTATGATTATAGCCTCAACAGCTGTCAATGGAGGAGCACAAGATGCAGGGGACGTGGATGTGGTCTTAGAAACTCCTCTTCCGGGTTCGGGGGATAAAGCAGATTGGGTCTCGATTGTCATCGATCCAATGGACCCCCCCAGGCCCATCCCAGACACTTCAGACGGCCCACAAGCCTGCCAGCCCATGTGGATCCAAATTCAGCCCAATGATTCTTAGAATCTAATAGGGGATGGGCCTCAACTTCACGAGGTTGTATCAACCCACAGCCTATCAGTTTGGAGACATACTATGAAGCAAGTGGGGGAAAAATATAGCACCGAGAAGAAGACTAAGTCAGGGGCGACTGAGAATGTGCCTTACTCCGATTCAATTGTTGGTAAGAGAGTTCAATGTTGGAAGAAAAAGCCAGCTGCTACAGTAGAGAGGAGTGCATCATGTAGGAAGCGGGTGGTTTGGAAGCAGCCGCTTAAAGCTTTGAGAAACAATCTCTACTCCCCTATGATTTCGCTCTCCAAAGTCTTAGCTCGCCTCCTTGAGGGGGTGGAAACATCCCAAAAGAGGTTTGAAGATCAACGGGCGGAAGGGGAAGCCTCGGAATCTATGTCAGGGCATACTGAGGTGGTCTCGTTTGTTCCTTCAACTGTGGGAGGCCATACTATGGAGAAAGAGGTGCCCTCATCTTTTTGGAGATCCAATTTTGATGAAGAGGATGTCTTCGACCTAGCAGTAGTTACTTGTCTTACAGGTATTCATCATCTTCCTCTTTTTAATAATCTTGTGATCAATAGTGAGGTGAATGCCTTTTCGGTTATACCTTTTCTTGTGCAACTATTTGGACCCAATCAAATTCCAAGAAGTATCGAGATCTCCTTACCTCAAGATTCCTTGAAATTCCCTGGTTTGGGCTCTCTCTGGGATAAGTGTCCCAAGGAGTTTGGATCGATTAAACATCTCATTGCATCTACTTGTCAAGCTGGTACTATTTCTCATTCTGAGAACAACCGTTTCATGAAGACTTCAATGGGTGCTCACATATTAGAGGTGGCAGAGAATAATTACGGGGAAAATGAGGTCTGTAGGCATGGGGAGAATATTTTGATAGAGCAAAGATTTGTGAATCACAATAGGTGTCAAGGTGAAGCAGCCATTTCGGCACCAGTAGCTATGGCAGTCGGAATTGCTTTGGGACTATCTTTTGAAAGGGAATCAGATAGAGTCTGTGAGCTGCTAGAGAAGGTGATTCAACATAAGGAATCTACTGATGGCCAACGCATACACAAGAGGAGTGGTTTGGAGTCTAGCTGTGTGTGGGGGTTTAAAAAAAGGCTGAGAACTCCAAGGAGATCTAAGAGGATCACTCATAGAAGCCAGGAGGATCCTCTTATTGATATTCCGATTCAAAATTTAGTCTCAGATAGGATTAGTGGGGAAGTGATACGTGGTGTGGTAGCCCTGGAATAGTGTGTGTGTGGTTTTTAGGTTGACCTTGTAGGGGGCAGTACTGTTTCATCATGTCACTGAAAATTCTTTCTTGAAACATGAGAGGGTTGGGTCGTAGTGAGAAACGAGTAGCAGTGAAGAAGTTTATTCTTATGTACAAACCTCATGTGGTAGTTATTCAAGAGTCTAAGCTGGCTACTCACGACGAGAAGGTGATCGGTCAAGTATGGAGGGAGAGCAACATAGGTTGGTGTATTGCACCCTCTATGGGTGCCTCAGGGGGGATCTTGCTCATGTGGGATATTAATTAGATTGAAGTCTTGGACTATTTGATAGGGGCTTTTTCGGTGTCCATTTTGGGTAAGATGAAGGGGGGGGGTTGCAGAGTGAATGGATGTTTTCAGGTGTCTATGGGCCGATTAGTCAGGGAGATAAATATCAATTTTGGGAAGAATTAGATGACATCAGAGGTATGTGGAATGTTCCTTGGTGTATGGAGGGGATTTTAATGAAGTCATCTCGCCATCAGATAAAAAAGGTGGAGCTCCTATGAATAGGGGCATGCGTAATTTTGGAGCTTTCATCGAAAGGAACCTTTTGGTAGATCTCCCTTTGGTTGGTAATTCCTTCACATGGTCGAATAGCCAAGCTTCTCCCTGTTTCAATAGGATTGATAGATTCTTAGTTGAGGAAAGGTGGGAAGAGCTATTTCCTAACCTGGTTCAGAGTGGTTTGCCTTGAGTCACGTCGGATCCTATCCCTATTTGCTTGGATTGTGGGGAGTTTAATTTGAAACCTTCACCTTTCAGATTTGAAAATATGTGGTTGAAGCATGAAGGTTTCGTTGATAAAGTTAAAAATTGGTGGGAGTCTTTTAAAATCGAAGGTAAAGCGGGTTATGTTATGAGGAACAAGCTCAAGGAGTTGAAAGTGAGGCTGAAGGAATGGAACATTAGTGAGTTTGGGAAGGTAGAAGTGAAAATGAGGCAGGTTTTGGAAAAGATTAAGTGTATTGACGTGAAAGAAGAGATTGGAGATTTGGAGAGTGATGAGGTCGTTTCTAGGGAAGATCTTAAGAAAGAGTATCAGAAATGGGCCCTTATGGATGAGATCAGTTGGAAGCAGAAATCTAGGGTGAGATGGTTGAAAGGAGACAATAACACCAAATTTTTCCATAAGATGGCCAATTCTAGTGATGAGGTCGTTTCTAGGGAAGATCTTAAGAAAGAGTATAAAAAATGGGCCCTTATGGATGAGATCAGTTGGAAGCAGAAATCTAGGGTGAGATGGTTGAAAGAAGGAGACAATAACACCAAATTTTTCCATAAGATGGCCAATTCTAGAAGGAGAAATAATTTCATCTCCTCGATCAAGATAAAAGAAGAGACATTCAAGGAAGAGGATGAAATGAGGTCTCAAATTGGAGAATTCTATAAAAAATTGTATTCAGAACCTCATCAGTTTCGACCTAAATTGGATGGTCTGGCTTTCGATGGTATTTGTGAGGAGTCTAGAGCTGGTCTTGAACGTACTTTCAGTGAGGAGGTTAGATTGGCCATTTTTGAGATGCCAGGCGACAAAGCTCCGGGTCCTGACGGGTTTACAATAGCCTTCTTTCAGGAATGTTGGGATATAATCAAACCTGATTTGATGAGAGTGTTTGAGGATCTTCATTCGAGGAATTTTTTGGACTTTGGTTTTAACCAAACATTCATTGTTCTGATACCCAAAAGTCAGGGGGCAGAGAATATCTCAGATTTTCGACCCATTAGCCTCCTAGGGAGTGTCTATAAGATCATCGCCAAAGTGTTAGCATCTAGACTTAAGGAAGTCATGAGCGAGATCATTTCGGGAGAGCAAGGGGCTTTTGTGAGAGGTAGGCAGATTCTAGATGGTGTTCTCATAGCCAATGAGTACATTGATTCTAGGCGTCGCCTTGGGATGCCGGGTATTGTCTGTAAGATTGATTTGGAAAAAGCATATGATCATACTAACTGGGAATTTTTGGACTACATGTTGGGAAGGATGGGATTCGGACCTAAGTGGAGAGAATGGATGAGGAAGTGTATTAGGTCACCACACTTTTCAGTTCTTATTAATGGCTCTCCCATAGGGTACTTCAAAGGATCAAGAGGTTTGAGACAGGTAGATCCTTTCTCTCCTTTTTTGTTTATTATGGTAGTAGAGGCTATGGGGAAAATGATATTGAAAGGTGTCTCATTAGGAGAGTTGTCGGGCTTTAGTGCGGGCCCTAGGGGAGTGGAGATTTCTCACCTTCAGTTTGCTGATGACACTTTAGTGTTCACTTCAGGGTCTAGAGATCAAGTGGTGTTTCTTAAATGTTTGCTGAGCTGTTTTGAAATTTGCTCGGGTCTCAAAGTTAATTTTAGGAAGAGCAAAATCATGGGTATAGGGGAGGTGGGGGAGTTAGAGGTCCTGGCTGGTATTATGTCGTGTTCAATTGATTCTATCCCCACTTCGTATCTTGGTCTCCCTTTGGGCTCCCCTTATAGTGCGAAATCTATTTGGAATCCTGTTATCGAGAGGGTGCGTAGGAGATTAGCTAGCTGGAAGGGGAAGTATTTGTCCAAAGGGGGGAAGTTGGTTTTAATTGAAAGCACCCTTTCGAGCCTCTCGGTCTACTTTCTGTCTTTGTTCTCCATTCCGGTTAGTGTAGAAAGAAGAATTGATCAGTTTATGAGAAATTTTCTTTGGAATGATTAGGATGATTCTAAGCATTATCATTTGATTAAATGGGCTCAGGCTTGCTTACCTAGAAAGATGGAGGACTAGGGTTTAGAAAAATTGGCCTTATGAATGTAGCTTTGTTGGGTAAATGGGTTTGGAGATTTGGGAAGGAGAGGAGAGCTTTGTGGCGTAGAGTGATAAGCGGTTTGTATGGAGAGGAACCTGGGGGGTGGGTTACTAAGGGTTCCAGGCACTCCTTTGGGTGGGGGTTGTGGAAAGGAATTACTAAAGTCAATGAGCAATTTTTGTCAGGTACTCGTTTGGTTCTAGGTGATGGGACTCGTATTAGGTTTTGGGAGGATACTTGGGTGGGGAACATTTGTTTAAAAGAAGCCTTCCCTCGTTTGTACTCTCTCTCACAACGGATAGGCCAGCCTATTACCTCTTTTTGGGACGGTTCTTCTACGGAACATCCTTGGGACCTAGATCTCAGTAGACATCTTTTTGAATGGGAAAGAGAATAGCTTGATATTTTGATGGATTGCCTGATTAACTATTCGGTCGTAAACACTGAGTAGGATTGCTTATTCTGGGTTCATTCCAAATCGGGGTGTTTCTCGGTAAGCTCCTTTTATAAGTCCCTTTGCCCTTCTTCTACATCTTATTCATATCCTTGCCCTAACATTTGGAAATCCAAAGTTCCATTGAAAATTCACTTCTTTGCATGGGTAGCCTCTTTGAACAAGATACTTACTATTGAGAACTTGATTGTTAGGAAGTGGATTTTGGTGAAATACTGTGTGATGTGTAAATCTAATGGGGAGAACACAGATCATCTTTTATTGCATTGTGATTTTGCCAGGTAGATTTGGTCATATTTTCTTGCTCAAGTGGGCCTTCTTTGGGTATCACCGGAGTCCATTGGAGCTCTATTGGGAGGGTGGCCCCAAGTCATGACATCAGCCAGGGGGAAATACATTTGGAGGATGGTACCATTCGCAGTTATTTGGGGCTTATGGTTGGAGAGAAACAAGAGAGTTTTCAAAGGAGAGGAGAGCTCCTTTCAGGAAACTCTCATAAGCATCATGGCGTTTTTGTTTAGCTGGGGCAGTACTTCTTCAGAGTTGAGAGACATTTATTTCGGAGATATGGTGTTTAGATTCGATTCAATCTTGGAGAATTAGTAGCGGGTTCGGTGTTTTTTGTGGTTGTGATTTCTTCTGTTTTTATTTTTTTGCTTTTGTTTTCGCTTGTACTCTTGAGATCTTCTCGATCTCATTTTTATATATATTTGGACCTATCAAAAAAAAAAAAAAAAACAGTTCAATGTTTTGATCTTTTAGATGATAGTGGTTTTACTTAAAAAATTGTTAATACTACTTATCAAAAAAAAAAAAAAATTGTTAATACTAAAAAAGCAATCCAAACCATGAATGGTGAGAATGGTTAAATCTGTCTTCAGAAGAAGGAAGCTCTTCAATGGGTGTTGGACCTTGATGTCGAGTTGCTATTGGGGATGTTTTTGTTCTAAGCCTTTATTAATGTAGTGTTCATCAGGTATTCTCCAAAAGATCCAAACTTCCCCTTTTCATTTCTTTTGGAATAGGTAAATAGGAAGTTGTTGTGGGGGAAAAATCCTGCACACCCGCCTAGGGATTTGCGTCACAATCTGGCCCTACACGTGGAGGAAGGGCCACTGAGAATTTGCCTAGGAATGGAATAGGCCGAGAGCTCCGAGGAGACTTCCTGCGTTGAGCCGAGATGTCCGACTGATCCTGCAAAAACTCCTACCAGTGGGACCTCAAGGAGAAGGGGGGGGGGGGGGGGGGGGGAGGGGGTTTCCCACTGGAAGAGCCTCCGACGATCAAGTCAGTTCAAGATTCTAGGTGTATTTCGGCTAGGGGAATTCGCGTACCTGTGTTTGATCCAGCTTTCCCTATTTATAGACATTGTACCTGCTGACGTGTCGGTTGTTCACTGCCACACATCTTTTCCTGCGTACACGTTTGCTCTGCCATTGACCTTTCCCTTTGACATAATTGATTGATTCCTGACTTTGCTTATTGACAGTCCCAACTAACCACTGTTGTACCGTCCATCCTTCCTGACATGGTTAACTACCTACCACTGTGCTATCCTTTCATCTTGTCTTCACCAACCGTCGTCTGATTCATCCACTGACAGGGATAACTACCTACTACCACATTACCTTGTCAATCAATCATCACCCACTAATGTATGGATCCTGACTTTGCTCTCGGACTACCCCGCCACCGAGGTACTACTCCTGTCGGTGACACCTAAAGACAAGGAAAAGGTCTATGGCCTCGGAACCAATGATAAATGACATATTCTACTCGGCCTATGATCTTCTCTCTCGACTTCATCCTTCTCCCGGGTGACAGCCCGGGATCTTCTCTACTAGGGGCAATAAGTCTACATGTATCTTTGGTCTTCCCGACTACCATTCTATGCCTACTGAGAAGTCATCTTTACCCTCTCTATTCTTCTTTCCTTATCTCGGCACACAAACCACCGACTCCAATATTCGCCCACGTGGCATCATCCTGACTGTCCACGTGGGAGTCATAAAATTGGTACCCATAGTTGTCATCCTAAAAAATTATTTGAAGAACTGTAGATGCAGTAAATGTTAAAACCAACGTGGTTACTTTAACCATCAACCATTGCCAACCAAAGAATAAACAAATAATCGACTTTTTATCAGATTACCTTGGGTGACTATGATTGTTAGTCCAAGAAAAGATATAAATATTGCTTAGATTGGATGGTCAAGCTCACCTCAATAAATTGTTTTTTGGCATGGAAAATTTCCTAAGTTGGCCTAATTTGATGGCAAAAATGTAAGTGCATAGAGGGTAGGGAGTAGGATCCTCTAGTCAATGGGTAGCTGATGTTTTCCAAGTTGCCTCCCTTTTCGTTCCTATTTAGTTTCCATTACTATTTCCTATTCGTTTCCTATCACATGAAGATTTTAGAGGCCGTTTTCTGTATCGTCTCCCGCACCCATTTCTCATTTTGGAAACTATGATTATACTGAATGTCCGAGCTCCTTAACCCTTGTAATGCTAAAAGCGTATTGGGAAATGGAAAATTGATCTAGCTTTCGCTCAGGAATTTGTTCAAAACTCTGCTATTTGTATAAATTTGAACGAAGTTGAGCTGACTTGATGGGTTTTGCTAGGTTCAATTGATTTTTACTTTAAGATTAACCTGTGAATGGATTGTGGGGAAGTCTTTGCTTGAATCTAGATCATGTTGACTCAACTTTGTTCATTCTCATTGCAACTCATTGAATTTTTACACCATGGTTCTCACATCAACATCATGTGCCCTTATTATTGTGATATTTTTCTTCTACGGTTATTTTCTTTACTTATTATTTTTTTTTTGCATGGTTAATCCATATTTTTTCATTGAGATTTTTATCATTTAGATGCGTGAATTTCAATGTGGCTGACGACATCTCTTTGTTTAACTATGGATGTGGTGATATGATTTAAAGTTGTTAGAGTTTTGTGCCATATACGGTACTAAAGAAACTTATCACTAATATAATGTGCTTGGTGTGTAATAACATGGTCTTATTTTCATGTAATAAGCAGGTGGGACTCCGAAGGGCCATTTAAACCTTTACATTTGATGAACCCAACAAGGATTTCTTTCATTCGCTCCACGCTTTGCCGACATTTCGGGTAGATTTTCTTAACAAAAGATATAGCTTTTATATAGATTTGGATGGTCAAACAAGATTTGTGTTGCTGACCTCAAATTGTTGGGATAAGGCATTGATGGTTGAGACTTTTCATATAGTTTTATTTATCTATTCATTATTTTATTTTTGCTTTTTTTGTTAATGTTTGGTTAGTGAAGGTTCATCAAGAATCTATTGGTCCAAAGACAACTAGGTTTCAAACTTATGAACAATAAATTTACCAGTTTGGTTTTCGTTTGTATTCATTGTTCTCAAACTTCCCATTTAGAGGGGTTTCCTTTTTAAATATTTCAAGAAAAAGGTAAAAGTATGTTAGCACTCCTTTTCAATTAAATATTTGGGTGGGGTTTACCTTTTGTCAAGGCATTAAATTTCGATTTCGGTGTTCATTTCGGTCAACCTAAATAATGAAAGTATTTCATTAAACTTTCTTTCCAGTGGAAATAATTCATTTTTCTTGGAAATAATGGAAATATTGTAAAAACTATTTGTGAAACTTCAAGAAACATTAAAACAATCATGAAACACACTCATAGGCCATCAACCATTATAAACAACCATATGGTGGGAAATGAAGATCCATAGCATTCTGTTATCCTTACCACGGACCACTCGATGGCTAGAGGTTTTACTTTGGTGCATTATTGCTGGATGTGCAAATCCAATGGGGAATCTGTGGACCATCTTCTTCTTCATTGTGAGATGACTACGAAGATTTGGAACGCCGCCTTGTTAGAATTTGGAGTAAGCTGGGCCATGCCGGCTTCTCTTATGGCCCTCCTTTTCAGTTGGAAATCTAAAGCGTTTTTGTCAAGAGGGAATGTGTTATGGAGAATGACCCCGCTAGCGATTATTTTGGGTATTTGGAAGGAGAGGAACCAGAGAGTCTTTGAAGGCAAGCAATCGAACTTGTACTCTATAATCCTGATGTTTATGTGGTCAAAGGCGGTCTTGGAATGCAGGGGCTTATTCTTTGAAGACTTTGTTTTACGGTGGGAGCACATATGTTCTAGGGAATGAAAGTGATGGGGGGCTTGGTCTCTTTTTTTGTTTTCTTGCCGGGGTTTTGTGTAGGTCATCTCGACCTGCCTCCCTTTGGCTGGCTGTATCTTTAGGCTGCGGCCCTTTCAATATATTTTATACTTATAAAAAAAAAAAAAAATCTAATAGTGCACAAGTTTAAAAATGCCCAAACCAGATACAGAAGCAAATTATTTTGCTAAATTGCTAAATCTCAAAAATATTAGGCTAACAATGTGTTACAAGTCATTTGTTTGAATTCTTTCATTGGTAATATCCAAAATGCAAACATATTTTCACTCTTATATTTCAGGGTTCCTTATTGCATGCCAAGATTTGTTTAGATTTCACAATATGTTCTGCTCTTTATTGGATTTTACATGCAGGTTTCCTTTCATGTAGGACGTGATAGCATGTAGTTCTTTCTTTGATATCCTGTGGATGCTGATTACTTAACCTTGTTTCAGAAAAGATCCGTATTGTGCTAGGCCTTTTGAAGGTCTGAAAATTGTAGATGTTGGTTGTGGAGGTGGCATTCTCTCAGAGGTATTCTTATCCTTGAAACTCTAGCAATCTTCCTGAGGTTTACTATCCTATCCTGTTTTTAGAGCTTTCTATGTTTCTACAAGTTGCACCTGTGAAGCCTTACTCCTGCAAGAATTTCTTAAAGTGTTTAAGATAAGAAGTTCCAAAATTACATGCAGTGTCAGGCTGTCAGCAGCTACCACAATCAAATACCTAGCTATTGCTCTTTCTAGGATGACAAGATCCTTCCCGGATGCCTTGCGTTGTTATACTGGAAATTCATGATGCCAATATAAATTGAAAATTGATAATAGAAGTCATGTCACTGGGTAAGAACATTTGACCTGCATATTCTATCCTTATAATTCAATTACTGGAGTCTGGGGACATCCAAACAAATTATTGCTACTGAAACTATAGCAAGTGATATGGTTCAGTTTTCTTCTGCGTCATGCGGCACGGGCAAGATCTCATAGGTGTTTTTTGAATTGATGGATTCACAATGCTCACACTGCCTTGGTATTTTAGTCAAGGTTCTAAACTTCGACTTCGCCTTAAACTTCGGTCAGTTAAAATTCGGAATTAATTCGGGGAAGTTCAATTCGATTTAGAGAATTTCTGTAAAAATTCGCTAATTTAGAGAAGGTTAAAGATTTTTTGCCAAAATGAGTGAAACGATATTAATCTTGCTTAGGTTGCTCTAAATGGTTGTTTTTATGATATAATAAGTTAGAAGTGTTTTATCATGCTTGTTTATCATATCCTTAAAAATCAATGTGTTTTACCAACGTTTTGCTAAAAATTCTCCAAACTTCTCTAAGTTAACTGTTTACTTCGAATTAAACAAATTAATTCGACGAATTTATGCAATTTTTGTACTAAAAAGGCTAAACTTCGAGAAATTATCTGAATTTTTATTGTTTACTTCGAATTAATTCGGCGATTTTTTGTAAATTTTTTAATACATGTACACTTTAATTTGGTCAGTCAAAATTCGGAATTAAATCGGCTAATTTCGCCGAATTTTGTTGAATTTTAAAACCATGATTTTAGTGATATTGTTTGTGGGAAGATGAATGAGAACAACAATCGGCTCTTGGATATATTTAAGATTATTGGGGCACAATTAATATCTAAGTTGACCAAAATAGACGTCAAATTGAAATTTAAAACCATGACTAGAACAAAAGGGGTGCAACATCTCCCCAAAACCACTATCTTCCTCCACAGCTTTCTCGGACCCGTGGTTTTAATGCCATCTCTAAAAACATCACCTAACCAACTCCCAAGCTGAACTAGAATGTCGGCCTCCTCCACCCATCTATTGCCTTCTTCTCTCACTCGTAACAGTGACCTTCCACCCCTATAAATCTCTGTAAAACCAAAGACCTTCAATTCCATAGCCACCCTACACTTGCGAGCAATCTCTCCCATACCTTTTCCAACATGAGTCCTATTTCACCATTCAACTCTATTTTGGTCGTGGTTTTAAATTTCAATTTAACGACTATTTTGGTCTACTTGGATATGGAATGTTGTAAGATTTTTGGAAACGATAGAATATTATGGGAATATGAAGTGAAACCTTAGAAATGATAGAACAAGCATGAGAACATTATGGGAATATGATAACATGGTATTTGAAAAGCACAATGGAAGGGGTAGATTCATAAGCTTCTCTGAGTTCACTCCCCATAGCCAAAACAAATTCTTTTGTTTCTTGATAGGTCCCAAGGGAGGTGGTTGGGCATCGTTGATTGAGGGGCTGGCATGTATACAACATCAGTCTTTTGGTGCAAAAACAGAGGTTTTGAAGAATCCTATAGTGAGGAGGGTAGAGAGAGATTATCAGGTTTCTGGTAAAATCATTGAAGCTGGCAACTCCTCGTCCATAGTTACCAGCTACCCAGGCTTGGTTTCCGGGGTTTTTGGCCGGTGGAGGCAGGCGCTTATTTGCGAGTCATTAGTAGATTTCCCCAAGTGGGAATACATCGTGGTAGCTCTGAACTTTATTACCGGCAGCTCTTCTGTCTTTCATCTTAATCCTTGCGGGGGGAGGAAGAGATTATTCTTTGTTGAGAACCCTATCTCCTTCAAGTTCCTTTGTGATTTGACTTTCATCGGGGTTGGGGAAGATATCATCTACGTGAGTAGATGGTGGCCGGCGGTGAATGTAGAAGCTGAGGTGGGGCTTTTCCATCCTGCCTGGATCTAGGTCTATGGACTACCATTCCACCTGTGGAATGCTTGTATCTTTGGTTGCATCGGTCGACTGGCGGGTGGTCTTCTGGAGATCGACAAAGCTTTCTCTTTCTAGTTTAGATTACAGTGTGGTCAGATTGAAGGTTGGTGGAAGAGAAGAGAATATACCTAGAAGTATCACCATCAAGATAGATGAGCTTCCTTCTCAATCCAATTACAGATAGTTGGGGGAAGTGATAGGGGAGTATCACGGGATAGATATGGTTTTCTTGATCATCCACCAGCTAGGGTTGAGGAGTCGTGTAACACCGCAGTAACGGCTGTCACCGTCGGTAGTGGTTGTGGCACATCATTGAGGACATCAGATGTGAGTTGGATTGCAGATTCCTTGGTCCCTAACGCAGTAGTCATGGCTACCTCTTATGGGAAGAGAGTTGATGAACTAGGCTTAGGTAGACACGTGGAAAAGCTGGGTGTACCGACTGTATCCTGTATTGCCAAACAGGTGAGGGACAATTTTGAAAAGACATGGTCTTCTGGAAACTACTCTTCTTTAGGTGGGAGCTCATAGTCTGTTGACGCGTGGCAAAGTAAGAGGGAGATTAGGAATACACCGGTTGTGACACGTAGGACTTCCGGAAGCTGGCCTTTTGCTGGTATGCTGGTTTGTAATCTCCATTGGGTTGGGCGGAACCAGAAGCCGTCTTTTCGGGTTAAGGGTAGCGGCAAACTTTTTAACGCATCGGGTCGGGTTAATGAGGCTATAGGAGTAACCCGATCCAATAATCTTCTTTCTTTAATAGAAGGTTTGGGAGTTGGGGACCCGTCTTCACTTGCATAGCAGAAAGATGACAACACTGTTAGTGCGAGGGATGTCTCTCTCAAAAGAACAACACACGTCGATGGGGAGTTTGCGAGGAATTTGGAGAAAGGTAGGCGTATTTTATTTGATAGTTCTCCTTCTTCCCCTTCATCTATTCCCCTCTCTCTTCACTTTTCAGCTGGCTTCGTTCTCAGGGAGTCATCTGCCTGGGTATTCTAATGGTGGAACCATAGTGTCGTTTGATCATTTGTTGCAAGATGATATGGATGGGGAGAGGTCTGGTGAACCCATTTTTTTCTTGGGAAGCGAAGAGGACATTTCGGATGCTCCTAAGTCAGTTATAGCTGAAACAGAGATGATGTTGGGCATCCCTCCCTGAATCAATATTTTCGGTGGTGGGTGAAGATGGTATCAACTTTATACCGTGTAGAGAGGAGGTGGAGAAGTTGGGGGTTAGGGAGGAGGTGTTAGCGCCTTTATCGCAGGTGGTGGGATGTTCTGGAATGCCAGGGCATTAGGCTTTTCCTCCTTGGCTGATAATGGTCTTTCAGCTTGGTTCAGATCTAACATCTTGAAGTTGGGGGTTTCTTTAGGTCTATCGGCAGAAGGGCATGAAGAAAATACCCGCAATTTGCTATTTTCCATCCTAGGGATTCTTATGGATTCTCTATTAAACCTCAGGAAGCCCAGAGTTTTACTGGAAGACGCTTATAGGGAGGAGTGTAATATGGATGGAATTAGAGTCGAGGAGAATGTGGATCCTAACAATCTCAGTGGGGTAGGTACGGAAGTGAGGGAGATTGTAGATGGCAATGTCCCAAGGATAGACCTGCAAAGGTTCACAGAGAGATTCAAAAGGTGGTTAATCCTTTTGACTTAGGAGATATCCTAGTTTGTGGTAGCCGTAGAAGAGGGAGGAAAAGTCGGGTGCTTAATGAAGCTTAAAATTTTATCTTTGAATGTCCGTGGTCTGGGTAATAAAGACAGGAGAGCAATGGTCAAAAGTTTAAGTAATCGATGCGGGGTGAATGTGTTGATTCTTCAGGAGATGAAAGTGGAGAAGATGGATTCGCTATTTATTCGAGAGTTATGTGGATTCTTAGATTGTGGTTGGCAAGATCTTCCGACGAATAGGACTACTGGAGGTATTGATTTTTTCTGGAATTGCAAATTCTTAGAGGTGGTAGATGTTTTGGTAGGGGTATCTCGGTTTCTATTCGATGTAGGTGTGTGGGGGAGCAATTTATCTGGGTTCTCACAGGGTTTATGGTCCCTTGACCGGTATGTTTTGGGACCAATTCTGGGTAGAGATGGATGACATTGCGGGTTTATGGGATGAGCCTTGGTGTCCTGGAGGGGACTTCAATGTTATCCAGTTCTTTCATGAAAAGAATGTTGGGGGGAGAGTGACTAGTAGTATGAGGGAGTTCGATGATTTCATTGATAGGAACTTCCTTATGGATCTCCCTATGAGTGGGGGTAGATTTACTTGGTCTAATAACCAAGACCATCCCACTTTATGCAGATTGGACAGATTTCTAGTTTCATCAAGTTTGGAAGATCACTTCCAAGGCATCTCTTTGCTAGCTATTCCAAGGCCCACCTCAGATCACTCTCCTTTGGTGTTGGATTGTGGGGGTTTTAATTCTCGTCCTCTTCCTTTCTGTTTCGAGAACATGTGGTTAAGTAACTCCCAATTAAAGCTTAGGGTGGAGGAGTGGTGGAAATCTTTTTCCATTGATGGAAAGGCGGGAGTTACATTTAGGCGCAAGCTGAAAGCGCTTAAAGAGAAGATCAAGCAGTGGAACCGAGAGGAGTTTGGGATAATCGATCAGAGGAAGGGGTTAGTGCTTGAGGAGACTACCTTGCTTGATAGGAAGGAGGATGGCTCATTGTCTATGGGGGGTCGCATGAGGAGAGTAAACTTGAAGGCGGAATATCAACACATGGTGAAGCTGGAGGAAATTAGTTGGAAGCAAAAATCTAGAGTCAGGTGGCTAGAGGAAGGGGATAATAATACTAAATACTTTCATAAGGTGGCTAATGTTAATAGAAGGAGAAACCACCTTGCTCAGCTCAAGGTCTATGGCAACGTGCTGGAAGAGGAGGATAACATCAGAGATGGAGCGGTGGGATTCTATTAAGATCTTTACTCTAAGACAACCTCTTATAGACCTAAGTTGGATAGTCTTGAGTTCGATTAGATAAACGGAACAGACAGGGAGAAACCTTTGGGGAGGATGAGGTTTTGAATGCCCTTTCAAAATTGGCAGGTGACAAGACCCTTGGACCTGATGGCTTCACAATAGCTTTCTTCAAACAGTGTTGGGAGGTAGTTGGAGCTGATTTTATGAGAGTTGTGGTAGAATTTTAAGAGGGTATTTGAATTTTACTTCTAATAGTACCTTCATAGCTTTGATCCCAAAGTTCTAAGAGGAAGTTGACATCGCTAACTTCAGACTTATCAGTTTGGTGGGCATTGTGTATAAAATTATTGCCAAGATGCTTGCCACGCGGATTCGAGAGGTGTTGCCTATGTTATTTCTCCTTCTCAAGGGGCTTTTGTGAAAGGCTATCAAATTCCGAATGACGTTCAATTAGCTAATGAGTGTATTGATTCCAGATCTAAGTTGAGAGTTCCGGGGCTTGTCTGCAAGATCGACATGGAGAAGGCTTATGACCATGTGGATTTTAGATTTGTGGACTACATGCTTGGCAGGTTGGGTTTTGGTGTTAAGTGGAGGTCTTAGATTTGGAAATGCAACTCTTCAGCCTCTTTCTCTATCTTAATCAATGGATCTCAAGCCGGATACTTTAGGGGGTTGAGACAAGGTGACCCATTATCGCTTTACCGTTTCTCGTGGTAGTGGAGGCTTCGGGGAGTATGATTACTAGAGCCGTTGCTATAGGAGAGTTGGAAGGATTTGTGGCTACCCCTAGTACTCTTGCTATACCTCATCTCCAATTTGCAGATGATACCCTTGTGTTTCTCGCACCTTCCGTCCCCTAGTTGAGATTCCTTAGAGGTCTCCTTTGTTGCTTTGAAGCCGTGTCAGGGTTAAGGGTAAATCTGTCTAAGAGTAAGGTGTTCAGCGTGGGTGAGGCGGAGAACATCTTAGGATTGGCCAGCATCTTGAATTGTGGCATTGATAAATTACTGTTTACATATTTGGGTCTTCCTCTTGGGACTGCTTATAGACATGGTTTAAAATTTCGGAATGTTCGTATGTTTTGTTTCGTTTCATAAGAAAATCGAAATGAAATTTTCATTCGTATGTTTTGTAATGTTTCGCCGAAACAAACCGAGACAATCCGATACAATCCAAAATAATAAAAATAAATAAAAAATATGATTTCATGATTTTGGAAATATTTCGAAATGTTTCATAATGTTTCGGAAATTTTGTTTTTCCACCATTTTTTCAAAGTTTGTCTCGGTTTTTCACTTGATCGAGACATTCCTCCGAAGCGAAATTTTAAACCTTGCTTATAGATCGAAGGCCTTATGGGAGCCTGTTATTGAATGTTTCGGGAGAAGGCTAACTTCGTGGAAATCAAGATATTTATCGAAAGAGGGTAGAATGGTTATTATTAAAAGTACTCTTTTCGGTTTACCGATTTACTATATGTTCCTTTTTTCTATTCCTAGCGGCGTGGCGAATGCTTTAGAAAAGATTATGAGGGACTTTTTGTGGAATGGCAGGGAAAGAGTGAAATTTCACCGGTCTGTTCTCTCGAACTCAATATACCTAGAAGGGGGGGTTGATTAGGTATTTAAAATTAATAATACCTACGCAGTTTTACTGGACGGTGGTAAGGGAATAAAATCGCATGCCTTAGTTGTTTGATAAAAGATTATCACAACCGACTCAAATCAAATATACCTCCGTGGTATATTGTCTTTTTGTCGTTTGATCTAATTAAGATAGATTGTGGACAAACAAACAATCACACAAGACAAGAGATTTTTACGTGGAAACCTTAGCCAAGGAAAAACCACGGGACCACGTTCAGACGGAAAGTATCACTAACTGAAAAGTTAAACGAAACAAATGTTACCTACGCAGCACCGTTGCAAATACAGCTTCCAACCTTAGCCAAGGCCTACTTCCGATGTGTCCACATCTTCTGAATCAACGCTACGAATCCACACGCACCCTTCCAGCAAGGAAGCCTTATCCGCTTGTTCAGTTTGGTACACTCAGGCTACTAGGTTGAATATAGAAGTGGAAAACCTAAGTTGAGAAAAGGATCAAGCTCTTGGCTTTGATCAAGAAGAGAACAAGCTCACAAGATATGAATGGAAAACAAGCTTCTTGCTCTTCGAATGGACACTCTAATAAATATAACATTTACTTTTCTCTTGAAGATTGAGTCACTCTGTGTCTCCGTGTATCTTTAGAGAAGGCATAGAAGGGTTCTATTTATAGAATTCCAAGACCCTAAGTTGTGTGGAACGTGGGATAATGGAACCAAGAATTTCGGATATGAGAAAGACCAATTCTGTTCAAGGTCCAATCGATTGTACACTTGGTCCAATCGATGGGGCCGTGTCCAATCGATTGGACTCAATAAGATTTCTATTCCGAAGGCACCAATCGATTGCACAGGGTTCTCCAATCGATTTGACTCATATAACTTTCTATCCCGAAGGCACCAATCGATTACACAGTCTCCAATCGATTGTACTCGGATAGATTTCTGTCCCGAAAGCTCCAATCGATTTCACAGAGTCTCCAATCGATTGTGCTCAAATAAGTTTCTGCCTCGTAGTCTCCAATCGATTACACAGTGTCTCCAATTGATTGAACTCAAATGAGTTTCTGCCTTGTAGTCTCCAATCGATTGGGAATACATGTTCAATCGATTGGACTATCTCATTAGTTAATATAATTGACTTAGACTCGGGTCTGTCCAATGACTAAGTTTGACTATTATATTTTGTTCATTTTAATCAACTCCTATGGCCACTAAGTCACTTACCTTCCTAATCGAGTGTACACGATCGTTAACTGACAAATCGGCAGTTACTCAGATGACTCCTGTCGTCAACCGTTTGATTCTTGCTGTCTCTGTCTTTTAGTCTTCACGTAGTTGGCGAAGTATGCGTATCATGACATCTTCACACTACACTAGTGCTCGTAAGAACGGTTACAAGAATTTTTTTATGTCAAACGGAATCTTTGCCAAATTGAATATGAAAATATTTCTTACAAAGGGATCGAAAGATGCATTTGGTAGGTTGGAATAATGTAAGGCCAAAGATAAGGGGGTTTGGGGATTTAGATTCTTAAAGCGATGAATCAGGTTCTTTTGAGCAAATGGGTTTGGAGGTTTGGGGAGGAGCTCTCTAGCCCCTGGTGGGAGGTCATTGTGGGTAAGTACGGGGTTTCTTCTTTTGGTTGGGTGAGTAGAACGTTTCGTATTCCGTATGGGTGCTGTGTGTGGAGGGGAATCTCTAAGAATATTGAAGACTTCGACAGGGAGATTGGTTTGGGTTAGGATCAGGAAACATGATCAGATTCTGGGAGGACCTATGGTGTGGGGAGGCACCATTCAGTGTTGATTTCCTAGAGTTTTATTCTCTCTCGGGGCGGACAGCATGGTCCATTCAGGATTGTGCTCACATTGGAGGGGAGGTAGTGGGGTGGGATTTGGGTTTTAGGAGAAATCTCAATGATTGGGAGGTTGAGCCCCTCTCTAGACTGCTTCAGCTACACGATGTCCATCTTCTGCCCTTTTCCCAGGATAAGCGGGTATGGATTTGGACTAAAGGCGGCTCTTTTTAGGTCCGATACTTCTACGAGGTTTTACATTTTTCAGCAGGGCCTACCTTCCCGCGTCTATGGTCTGGAGCTCTAAAGCTCCTTCTAAGGTGACCTTTTTCATTTGGGAGGCCTCTCTGGATAAGATTTTGGCAGCAGACCATCTGCGATCTGGAAGTATTATCATTGTAGACTATTGTTGGATATGCGGGCATGGTGGAGAAAGTGTTAATCATCTTCTGTTACACTGTGACTTGGCGAAGGAGGTTTGGTCTTCATTCTTCTATGAGTTTGGGATGAGTTGGGTGATATCGGGATCTCTCTTGGCTCTTATTCTTAGTTGGCGATCTAAAGCTTTCTTGTCTAGAGGTTGCATTCTTTGGAGGATGCTACCTTTTGCAATAGTGTGGGGCCTTTGGAGGGAGAAAAACCAAAGGGCTTTCGATGGCAAGAACGAAGATTCGGCTTCGATCATCCTCAGCATTAAGTGGTTGTTTTTATGGTCCAGGGCGTTTTTGGAATGTAGGGGACTATAATTCAAAGATTTTGTTTTCCAAATGGACCTTTTGTGCTCTAGAGATAGTAGTTAGTGGTTATTCCCCTAAGCCTTTGTCTTGTTGTTTGCTTCATTCTTGGCTCTCCTCGGCTTTTTGTAGGTCATCTCGACCTCTTATATAGCCTTGGAGTTTGTATGTTTCGTTTTTGATATTTAATAAAGCCTAACATTTATCAAAAAAAAAAAAAAAAATCCATGACTAGAACAAAAGGGGTGTTGTGTGCCATGTATCCAAATACCATGTTACCAACATTAGAAAATGATCTTTAGACATCAGAGTATGGTTCTTTTGTCCAAAAAGTTCTTAGGAATGTTTTGGACCTTTCTATTCTCGATAATCGAAGCATAAGATTTTTTATTTTTTATAAGACTTTTGATAAAAGATTTTTGTAGCATAAGAATTTTATCCCTGTAGAAAGGAAGATGAAAAGGAAACACTTAGTTGCTTAAGTCTTTTGTAGCCTGGAACTCCACATTTTGTTGGACATCTAAAATTAAGTTCGTTCACCAACTTTAATTGAACCTAAATTTTTGTGAAGTAACCTGTGGAGCTTTGGACAGTGTTAAATGAAAATTTTGTTTTCTTTCCCTCTCTGTCGCCAAGTTTTTTTTTATGGAAACTGATGAATTATCAGTCTGACCAAATGATTATTCTTTTATCAAGTCAAAAGCATAATCAATTAAATGGAAAGAGAAACTAAAAGTTTAGGCTAAACAATTTATGTATATTTCAAATAATAGAAGAGTTATGTTACATCTACATTTCTGGTTTGGTTACCACTTACCACTTACCAAGAACTGTTACCCAATCGATATTGGGTATCTTCACTACACAAAAAAACCAGAATATGTATTCGCTCTATCTTTATATATAATACAGCCACCATTATCGGTCAAATATTTCTTCAGTCAACAATGTTACATTCGTAACTTAGATGAGTGACTTGACCCTGTTGATGTTGATATATCTCTCTGGCGTTTGCTATCCCAAGTCTCAATGAAAATTCGAGCAGCTTGCTTTCTCTAGATGCCCTACTGTAATGATAAAAGGAGAATCCACCATTACCAGCTCTCTCTGTAACTCCTATTAACCAGGTTGAAATGTTCCTAAGACCAAACTATTATTTTTTATAGGAAGTAGTCTTCTTTGGTCCTTTCTAGCTTTGTTGCCTTGGCCGTCTTGTTTTTCTCATGTAGTTCTTTTCCCTTGAGGCACTGCGTACAAATTAGAATAAAAACTGATTTTTTTGGGAGAGTGTGTTTTATTTTGCCTACCAGAAAGCAGATGTTCGTGGTATGGGGCATGGTTCAAAGTTTCGGCCGAAACCAAAACATTTCGTCCGTTTTGTTTCGGTTTCGCTATAGTACGAAACTACACACATTTCGGTTGGTTTCATCCGAACCCGAATGATACTTCATCTTATCTGTAAATTTGTACTAACATTTCGTTTCGGTTTCACGAAGTTTCGTCCGAAACCGAATGATACTTCCGATATGTTTTGGTATCGCCCATGAACAATACAGTGTATTTTGAACCATGGTATGGGGTACTTTCTAATTCATTCTGCTCCTAATGAAAATAAATATTGTACATGGCCCATGGCTTTCTCCAATAATGTATGCATGCATATTTAAATTAAAACCAGTATAATACCAAGTTTCAGTTATGCTAGTGTTTGTGCTCGTGCACTGATGTAATCTTCTTAGTATATTTTGCTTTGCTTCTACAGCCCTTGGCTCGAATGGGAGCTACTGTAACAGGCATTGATGCTGTTGAGAAAAATATCAAGATTGCACGCCTTCATGCTGTATGGTTCTTTCTATCTTGAAATGAGAAAAGTTTATCTGTATGCATACAGTCTATTGGATTTTCTTCCTTAATGAAAATGTGGGTTGTTTTCTCAATTATAGCACAAATTTTTCTATTTTTTTTTTTCAAATGATCTGATTTCGTTATATGTGTGATGACTAGAGGGTCTGCTTATTGTTATGATCTGGAGTGTTGTTTTGTTTGTTTGTTTATTCATTTTTTTATGCATACCGTTAAATGGAGGTAGTGTTGGGAAATTCATGTAGAAAACTGGGAGACTTAAAAGAAGGGCTACTTCCTCTATTTATAGAGTCCAACCATAGCTCTTAAACCAATTAAGTGAAAGGTTACTTGTCTTTTAAGAAGGGACTAGTTTCATTCATGAATTATGTCAAAATGATGTCCCAATCTATAACCATGTTTTCTATCTTAAGGTGGGTCAAAATGATAAGTCACATCTGCAAGATGGAGATGTAAGATTAAGAATTCTTAGACACTTAAGGCGTGGAAACTATATTAAAACATTTGATTATATATTAATTTTATGAGTAAGTTAAAAGAGCACCCCTATAATCATCTTTTATGAAGTTTGAGAACGATCAGAGAAGTTATGATTGGATGAATTTTAGAGTTAGTTTCTGGATTACAGCATCTTGGAAATTCAGTGGATTATGAATTATTATCTTAGTCCGACACTTATTATGAGATCAACATTGTACATCAACTATATGATTCGGTTATGCTTAAGAGCTGGTCCTTAATGCATAAGTTTCTAAACCAAGCTGTACATATCTTTGTTTTTCATAACTTCCAAATATTCATGGGTGGTCGTCAATCATTAAGCATGTAAATAGAACCTCTACAAAGCAACATCATGAGGATCTTAGTACAGAATGCTTTCCGGCTTAATACTTCACAAGTTATTATGTACTGCTTATCAGCACAAACTGTTATCAAGGCAGAGTGTTTTCATCTTTACCATCTTGTAGTGATATTTAGTAATGGTCCCATTTTTCTAACAGCTCCCCACTTAATACAAGTTACTTGATTTGACTCTAAAACAGTAGTACATTGTGTGGAGTAGCAGCCCAACTTGTGGGTCTATCATATATATTATCTCATTGAACCACTAGGTTCATTTGTGGGGATCAACTTAAAGTTTGTGGCCTGTATTGAGATCATGTTAAACCGTTAAACTGTAAAGTAAGTTTTCCATACCGTGGAGAGTCACAAAAACCAGCCATTCCAAAATTTCTAACCTAATCAAAAGCTAATTTGAAGTTGAAAAATCTGGACCGTCCAATTAATCCGTTAGTTCAGTCAAGTTGTCATATGGTCAGTAATGTCCACATTGACCAAAATTTTGTGCATCTTTGTTTCCATGGTCCTTTCTAAAGGATTCTGTTTAGATGTAACATGTAAGCCATAATTTCCAGTGGCAATTTTTGTGTTCACTGTTAGTATCAGCACGTGCTTGCTATTCCTATGCAGAATATATTTATGCATTTTAGTATGGGTGTTTATTAATTTTTCTAACTTGCACAGGGGTTGGATCCAGTGACCTCATCAATTGAATATTGTTGCACAACAGCTGGTACATTCCAATCTTGTTTTTGTCATATTGCATCTTGTTCGCCAAATTTGTATTTTTTTTTTTCAAATTAGCACTTCTTGCACCACATCTGTTTGTTGTTCTTGAGGTAATGGATGATAACTGTCTGTCGCAACAGGATTAAGCGGTCAACTGGATGTTGACTAGTGGCTCATTGTGAAGCCATGATGCTGCAAAAACATTTGACAGAGAAAAATTTGGCATGAGCATCAGCTACATAGTACAGATTAAGAACTTACTACAGTTGTTTCTAAATCATCCGATTGATGAATATTATATGATTCTGTGTAGTGCTCAGAATAAAAATAATTTTTTAGAAATGGTTTCTCAATTCTCATACATTAGTTGCACACTGGGGCACCAGAGGAAGAGTTGTGGAGATCTCCCACTAACAGCCAGCGTTTATGGTTCATTAAACTCATTAAGGTAGTCGGGGTCATTATGAGTCTGAACCAGTAATTCATACCTGTGTTTGTTGTTAGTTCAGGGTAAAATATTTTCTAAAACGTTTTCCTGTAAATTCGTGCATTTTGCTTGCTGATTGGTTGAATCTGGGAAAATCCTGGGAAATTACTCGGAAATTGTTTTGGGAAAATTACCAAGACCTCCTTGATTAGGAAAGTAAGAGCCAAAGGATAGGCCAATCATGTATTACCCTCTGCTACCACTAACCTAAAAAATCATTGCCAAGCTCCTCCTCTTTGAGATGTCAATCCTAAGTGGTCACTTTATATGCTTTTTAATCTAATTTTGCCCAACCCCTCAAGAATTTATTGTTGTTATTTCTCTCAAGAAAGATTATTCTCCACAACCCTTAGGCTCGCTACAAGCTAATGTTTTTTCTCCATAATATCCCATTTGCAACTACTCTCTAACATCATTTTTGCTTTGCAAATGATTCTCACGAGCTGGTTGTTACCTCTAGGGTTGTTAGAGAAAAAAAATTAAAAAGCTTGAAATGCTACGAAGGCAAAATCATTATCATTATCGTTCATGCCTTATCCCAATTACTTGGGGCTGGCAACATGAATTAAATTTCTCCCTTTAATCTTATTTAGAGCTATATCTTCTTTCAAGGCACACGTCTTCATATATTTTCTTACTATCTCAATCAAAGTCATTTTCTGTCTTCCTCTCTCCATTTTAAAGCTTTAACTTGCACCAAGGTGCTATTTCTCACTAATGCCATTATTGGTTTTAGTTGTACATGCCCAAAACATCTCAATCAACTTTCTCTTATTTTATCTCCTATTATGGCTATTCCCTAGATTTCCTTGAATATGCTCGTTTTCAATTTTGTGATTTCTAGTCTTTCCACTCATCCATCTCAACATCCTCATCTATACCACACTCGCTCCATGAATATCTCGTTTCTTGATTGCCCAACATTTAGCTCCATAAAGCATAGTTAGTCAAACTGCTGTCTTATAAATTTTTTCCTTGAGTTTGATAGGTATATGTCGATCACTCCAAAAGAGTGTTTCCACTTTAGCTACGTATCACTAATTTTATGGGTTACATCCGCACAAATTTCTCCATCTTTGCGGATAATCGAACCTACACACTGAAAGTGGTTGTTTAGGGGTATTCCTTGCCCATCATTCTCAACTAACATCTCAGTCCTATGAGCATCCTTACTAGTTGCACTGCATGCATTCTGTCTTGATCATCCTTATCTTTGAACCCTTAATTATTAAAGTATCCCTTCATTGTTCTAGTTTTGCATTTACTACCTCTTTAGTCTTTTCAAACAATACTACATAATTTGCAAATAACATACACCAAGAGACGTCTCCTTGAATATGAGTAGTTAATTCATCCATAACTAGAGCAAAAAGATATAAACTGATGCGGGAGCATTCTACTACGATCGTCCGTGCTACACCGAATCAATGCCCAATCAAGTGGATCCTATTTACTATTTATAGTAATTCACGTTTTTGCTATTTATAGTAAATCTCGAAATTACTATTTATTGTAAATCTCGTTTTTACTATTTATAGTAAATTTTGATTTTACTATTTTTAGTGGACCTCACGATGATTTGTTTTAATTTAACTAGGATTTTCAATTGAGATTTTATTTTCAATTAGGATCTTATTATTGATTACAATAGTTGACTTGTATTAGGAGTTTCTAATTTCAATTAGATTAGAATTAAGAAAGTTCCAAGTAGGGAGTCTTATAAAAGGTGATGTATGCTTTGATTTTAAAAAAGAAAAAATTATGAATGAAGAAATAGAAATCTCTTTGAGAAATCTCTCTCGTGGTGTGAAGCTAAGGTAATTCGGTGCAGAGCCGAAGGTATCTTTCTATTCCTCTTTTTCTCTATCTCTTCTTTCTTATTCTCTTCTCTTTCTCCATCTCTATTTTCTTTTAGTCAATTTCTTACCTATGAAAATCCAAATAATATCACAACACTGTGAATAGTGCTGCATGAATAGTAACATTTTCTTCATTCCTTTCTCAAATCGCGGAATGGTACTCCCGTCCTGCGTCATAAACCTAGGACCTCTCTTTAGTGCAAATCCATTATAATTGGAAACTTACTTGTCTCACCACCAATAGTTCACACACTAGTTACTGCTCTGTCATATGTTTCCTTATTAATTTCGATACATTCGCTTGGGAATCTCTCTATTTTTTTTTTTTTTTAATACCGACCAAATCAATTCTCTAGGAACTCTATTATATGCATTGTTAAGCCAATAAAAATCATATGTAGATTCTTACTTCTTTTTTTTCGAAAATTTTCCATTAACTATTTCAGCAAGAACATAACCTCAATGATTGACCTCCCTGGCATGAAATTAAACTAGTTAACTTAATTTGACTCTTTGCCATAATTTTATAGTGTGGCTCATAAGTTATCCTATGATAGTGTAATTTTGTACATCTCCCTTATTCTTGTTAATAGGTACCATAGTACTTTTTCCTCCACTCATTTGTCATTTTTGTAGTCTCCAAATCTTGTTGAACAACTTAGTTAACCAACATATTCCAGTTTCCCTCATACACTTTCAGACCTCCATTTTAAAATCACATGGGCCTAGATCCTTCCTATATTCATCTTAGTCAAAGCTTCTTTCACTTCTGTAACCCTAATCCTATGTTAGTTTATATTAAGTACATAAATCTTCCAACTAATTAATTGCATAAATCTTCCAACTAAACTAAAAAACTTCAAAACCCCCATTTGGAAGTCCAATATATTTATTAAGGGATTTTTTAGGCCTTAGAACAAGAAATGAGAAAGCACACAATTGAATGAATGTGAAGGAAAAGTAGAATACTAACTAAATTTCAGCAATGTTTCAGAGAGAGAGTAATCACTTGTTCTGTCATAATATTTCATAATCAAGTTACCATAACAAATATGTAAGTCTGCTACGAGTTGAAAAAAAAAAGAATGTACATCAAGGTAACAATAAGAAATCAAACCCATTTGTTTGCCACTTTGGTTCTTTTATTTTTATTTTTTATGAACACATTTGGTTCATATACATTTCAAATATCACAAATAAGCAACAATTACCAAACATAGAGATTTACTTAAATCATCAAGGAACAGAATCGAAACCAAGAAAACAAATAGGGACTCGAATATGCAAACTTGCAATCAAGTTATAGAGGCACATTACTTAAGGTAGGTTCATATATGGGATATTATCCCTACTCGATTGAATATTATACCCATCATTTCTATTGGTCCATGTACCCTTGATCAAAGCACATGTGGGCCAATAAGAACTTAAGTGTTGCCCTGAATTGAGTGAGGAGATTGCTCTCCTTCATATATTTGTCTCTTATTGTCTATGATCTTGATACTTGTGATTGTTAACCATGTGATGACATTCTGATATTGGCTTGCTTTACAATTGATTCATGGTTTTTTCAACTACCAATGTCTGGTTTTGTCAGATTATTCCTTCATTTTAAACCTGTTACGAGTTAAAGGTCAAGTATGTGAAAGCTTATCTGAATGTAATTGTGTGGACAGAAAAGCTGGTTGAAGAACATAGGAAGTTTGATGCTGTGATTTCTCTAGAGGTATGCTATTGATAGGGTAAGGAAGGCATACATCAGTTCATTCAACATATTTATTAGTTTTTCGTTGAATCTATAGCCAAGTGTGCTCCATTGTTTCTCTCACAATTTTGTACCCTTCTTTAGGGCAAAGTATTGATTTTATATATCTTTATTTTTTAAAGTATCTCCCCGTAAGGAGATGAATATTGGGATATATTCTTTCTTTATCTGCTTGACTAATGTTATACGATGCCTATAAATGGGAAAACGGCTTGATCTTCGATTATTGGCTTTAAATGATTATGCACATTGCGAGCAACAACCTTATATCCTGGGAGCATAGCTCCATCTTTTATGTCTTTCCAGAATGAATTATCAGAAGTAGAAAATGTGATAGGGTGCTCAACTGTATTAGCCATGTGATGTAAACTAGGATTTCTTTTTTTGCCTTTTTCTCTTCTTTTTTTTACTTTTTCGGGTGTGTGTCTGTGTGTGGTTGTGGGCTCTGAGTAAAAAGTGCACTACTGCTACAAAGTGTCCTACCTAACTAGGTTTTGACTTTGGTACTGAGCTCCAATAGGTTTGGACTATACATCTTTTATCCATGGTTCAAAGTACACAGTATCGTTTTGGTATTGTTCATGGGCAATACCGAAACGTATCGGAAGTATCATTCAGTTTCGGACCAAACTTCGTAAAACCGAAACTAAATGTGAGTGCAAATTTACACATAAGATGAAGTATTGTTCGGTTTTGGAGAAACCAACCGAAACGTATGTAGTTTCGTACTATAGCGAAACCGAAACGAGATGGATGAAATGTTTCGGTTTCGGCCGAAACTTTGAACCATGCTTTTATCAATCGCTAAAGTTTTCCTACTTAACTAGGACTTTGACACATTTTTTGTTGTCAGACATTGATTGATACAAGGTGACCTCTAGAAGTCCGAAAAGTCATTCATCCATTTGTACTCAATAAAATTTATGTAATTTTAAATTAAATGTAAATATTCTAGAAATAATTTATCATCTTGTTGTAGTCTATTTATCTTTAACACTCTATGGTCGCTAAATGGAGTTAGAAACAGAGACTCAAGAAACCTTACATCCTCCTTCCAGTTGAGCATAAAGAGGTGAAGGATGGTGTTTATTTGTCTAATAGAAATAAGTATGTACTTAATGCAGACCAAGTGGAATGGTGGATTAGATGGTGAGTCTCAAATTGATTGGCTAGAAACCAAACTTTGTGGATTATTTTTCCTCCTCAAAATGTTGGGACTCAACCTTGGCTTAGATAATGGCTGATTATCATTCCAATTATGCATTTATCAATGAGACTCCCTTAATACAGTTAATTATATAAAGGAGGGATCTATCTACTGACGGAGAACAATGGGAGCTTCATTCTACTCGTAGGAAATTAAGGTGAAATCACTGCACTGATGTGAGGAATCACTCCTCTAAGAAGAATCACCCTTCTAGATTGGATATCACACCCAAAACAAGAAAGTTTTCATTCAAATCAATTCAAATGTGTTGAGTCTCCTCCCCTTACATCCCTACTTATAAAACTGTAGTTTTAAATTCTTCCAAAATTCTTTCTAAAACCGAAACGATTTCCTAACCTAGATTTAGAACATAACAGAAAATTCTAAAACAACTGTAAATCCTAATGAAAAAGGTAAATCTAGTTAGTGGGGCCCACTGGATTCTATTTAATCTTGGGTGGGGTGGCCCGTGCTGCATCAACTCCTTGCTTGAAAGAACTCGACTCCATTGAGTTGGATACTTGAGAGTCTTCTTTTGAAGTCCGCGGATCGTCTCTTCATTGAAAATCAGAATTTCCTTCAACTTCTCTTTCAAATATGTTAACCCTTTAGGAGAATTTGTTCAATAATGATCTTTGTCAACTTTCTTGAAACGCGCTTTTCTTGAAGATTTTTGAAGGTGATGATTTCTTGTGATGGCTTGTATTTAAAGTATGGCCATCATTCAGTTCGAGGGATTCAAAGTAGTGTTTTTCTCGTTATGCTTGAACTTGAAGGAATAAATATTCGCTCTTCTATCATGTAGCACACCTCGATCATACATCCAAGGTCTTCTTAATTATATACAAGTTGCTTTCACTGGGAGAACATTGCACCACACGTCAGAATATGGCCCGATTGAGAACGAAACGTGACACCTTCAAGTGATCTTGATCTTTGTATCATTGTTTACCCAAGCAACTTTGTAAGGTTGCAGATGTGGCTTGGTTGACTACTTGAGTTGATCGACCATCACTTCGATACGATGTTTCCTTCACTACTAGTATCGATAACTACAGTACATTTTTATTCCTGTACTCTTTTTTTTTTTTTTTTTAAGTTCTTGTATTTCAGTGTAGTTTGAAAGATGCCCTTTCGTTTGGTTGCGCTTTTGTAGTCATCACTTTTTCAAACATTTACAGATAACAATGTTCTCCTTCATACTCTTTCTCCTGTTCTTTGGATGTTCCTTCCATGAGAGCAGTTTGTTTATTTGGGCATTCATATGTGAAGTGTCATTGTCCTCCGCACTTAAAACACTTGGTCTCTTTGTTTTGATCTGAGTTAAGTACCTTACCTTTGTTTTTCCTGAAGTAGGAGAACCTTCTTGATGAATGGAATTTGTTGCTGGATCGCCATTGAAGTTGTCACAACGGTCGGAATACGCCATTGAGACATACTGAACAATTTATATTCCCTTCAACCTTGAGAGCAATCTGATAAGCTTCTTCGATAGTCCAAATACGTGTAGCAACCATTTCAATCTGAATTTGAGGCTTTAACCCCGCCTTGTATCTGGCTGTCATCTATTTGTCAGTCTCCGTCAAACCATTCATTGTGGTTAATTCAAGGAATTCGTTAGTGTACTCATCAACAGATTTGCTGCCTTATCAAAGATGAAATAATTTCATACATCCTCTTGGTGCCTGAATCGTAATTTCTATGGCCAACTTCCAGAACTCATTACTTGAGAATTGAGATAACTGCTATAATGTATTCCAACTGTGGTTTGCCTTCCTATAGGCCACCAGGTCAAATCCAAGGCTAAAGGGTAGCCTAGGATAAAAGTTCTGCAGAATGAGCTGCTTTTCGTTATTGTGAATTCTGTACACTTCTATGGTACAAAGATTCCGCAGGTTATTGTATTTTTGCTGAATGTTCTCTCTTCCAACAATAAATGATATTGAACCTTCTTGCTAGAGGGCACTAGCCTAGGATAAAAGTTCTGCAGAATGGGCTGCTTTTCGTCATTGTGAATTCTGTAGACTTCTATGGTACAAATTCTGCAGTTTATTCCAACAATAAATGATACAGCACCTTCTTGCTTATTGTTATATTCGATCCTTGCCAATTGAACTTTTTAGACACCTTAATCAGAATAGTTTCAGGAGAAACAAAACCTTAACCTCGCCAATTTGTTTTGAGCATCGAAAATTTTGACTGCAGGTAATTGAGCACGTAGCAAATCCTGCTGAATTCTGCAAGTCCTTGGCAGCATTAACTGTTTGTAATGGAGCGACTTTGATCTCCACAATTAACCGCTCTATGAGATCATTTGCTGCCGCCATTGTTGCTGCAGAGTACCTCCTTCATTGGGTATGTTTGTTTGACCTGTTCTGTAGATTATTTTCTGTTCTCAGTTTCCATGATATCATCTCTTGCAATGCCATTGGAAACAGATATAGCTCCGGTGGTTAATGGAAATATAGGTGCTTTCAATGTACATACATGTAATCTTCATTTGAATGTTTAAAATTTTTCCATGATATAGATGTAACCTGAAGTAGTAGGCCCTCCAAATTAACTCATTGAGGTTCAAAAATCTTGAGTGACCTAAAATCGCAATGAACAAACACAGGGAAAAAGGGGTTCTGGATCTTCAAATCCTGCTCGGGTCATCTTCCAAGAGGCCTAAATTTAACTCAAGTATCCAATCAAAAAGGCGTCAAATGGGTTGGGTAGCTCTTTTTAAAATTTAAAACAGGCAACTGCCATCTCACGGCCACTTTCAAGATTCTAACATTTAATGCATTAGACTTGTGTGAGAAGTTTCAGCGTAGTATTACTGACGCCATTATTAGCTTTAGATGTATGTTTTTCCAAGTTGAGTGCAGATATTTGATTCTTATTTCTTGTCTTAGCTCTTTAGGGTTTCTTTGTATGGTTAGATTAGATTAGAATGAACGGTTAAGATTGCATAGGAACTTTAGGGTTAATTTCTTAGCAAAACTAAATATATTTAATGTAACTTTTGTTTGGAGAACTTTTGGAATAAAACTTAGGATTTTCTAGAGAAGACTTTCTTTGTATACAATGAGTGCTTTCTCATCATCGAAATGATTCTCCATATCAATTAATGCAGCTCCATTAAACCATGTGGTTGAGATTTTACTTGCCACATCAGTTGATATCAGTGCAAGTTCAGATTCCTTGAGAGGATCTTTAGTTGATCAATTTTGATGGCAACACGTTGTAAAATGGAGTTTAAAGGGAAGATGACGAATGCATAACTTGATGAAGCAATCCACGTGCTAGTGAAAATGTTAGGTAGATAGAATGTATAGGTTGACGTGATCAAATGTTTGATTGATTATACCAGAGCTTCTAGGATTTATGGAAAGATTTGGAGGGAAAATCTAACCAATTTTTTGCTCAATTTGGTGCAAACAAAATCAAATCCAATGTCAAAGATGTGACAATGGTTTATAGTTATTCAGACGATTTGAAACAACAAAAGTTGCCCGTTGCTGGTAGCTGCAAAGTGATCGATGAATTAATTGAAGTTGTAGTGGAGTACAAGGTTTTTGATCTAATTACGGAAAAATCATATGAAATTAAAACGAGTGTCTGGAAAGACGAACAAATCTAAAACGTGCATACCAATATCTATTAGTCTAGTTTGGTGAAAATTTCACAAGATTCCTTAAGCATGAGATCAAGAGATTTCAATACTTTCTCAAAAAATAACTCCATGTAATTCAAAGTGTGTTGTGGGAGTTTAAGCCCATAAGAATGTTTGAGGAAATGTAGAGGACCTATCTGAAGGTAGCATCCAGTCAAACTTGGGGATGAGTTTTTTTTTTCAAATCGGAGGAGAAAGATATATTATACCAAAGTAGTAGGCCTTCCAAATTAAGTGGCCAAGGAGAAACAATCGAGAGGCATCCAAAGTCGCGACGAATAGACACATGAAAAGGGGTCATGGATCTTCAAATCCTTGCCTAGGCCCGAGACAGTAGTGTTCTGAGAGGCATAGCTTTTCTCTCAAGTACCTGATGAAGAAATCATCATACATGTTGGAAAGCTCTTTCTAAGATCTCCAACAGCTACATCATGACTTATCTCAAGATTCCGACATTTAATGCCTCAAAATACTGTTAAAAGTTATGCCTTAGTATTAGTGATGAGATATAATGTTGATTGTTGACCACTACATAACTTAAACAGTCTCATAAGATTCCTAACCATCCCCATGCATTGTCCTTTTCTGGAAGACTCCTAATTCCTAAAAGTCATGCATGTTTACAAGAACACATTACTTTTTCTCCTACAACATATAAGTCTATGCCTGTGAAAACTATGGGATGCTGAAGGCAAACAAAAATGGATAAGAAATTCATCAAGCACGGCCTAGCGTCTCTGGATGATATAATGTAAATAAAGGATAAGCTAGTGTATTTCGTACAATAAACTAACAAATTTCCATAAACTTTCTAGTCATGTGTTCTAGCTTCCGTGCTCCATGCCAAATTTTTATTTTTATTTTTCTCATTCTCGAATCCTCTCTTCCAAATTTGGAGATGATCATTTGACGATCTGGACCTTGGGAGTATAATGTCATACAATAAATTAGCAAATTCACATAAATTTTCTTGTTGCCATGTGTTCTAGGCTTCTAGCTTTCATGCTCCCTGCCAAATTTGATTTTTATTTTTCTCATTCTCGAATCCTCTCCCTTTTCTCCACTTTGACCTTACCTTCCTACTAGCTGTCACAACTGGGAGCCGTTGCAATGAGCATCATCACCAAAGATCTTCGGTAGGTCGAGACGCCCCTCACCATTTCATTTTGAAAATATGTGGCTTCTGAACTCTAAGTTTAAAGAGAATGGGGAAGTAGTGGAGTTCTTTCTACTTCAAGGGGAAAGCGGGGTATGTATTTTGCAAGAAGCTGAAGGCCCTTAAGGAGAAGATTAAGCAGTGGAACTTGGAGGTTTTTAGACGGGTGGACTTGAAGTTGAAATAATGTTGGAGGAAATGTTCTTGTTAGACAAGAAGGAAGAGTCCTTATCTATGGAGGACAGATGTAGGACATCCAACCTTCAAGGAGAGTACTATAGCTTAGTCAAATTGGAGGAGATTAGTTGGAAGCAGAAGTTGAGGGTGGAATGGTCGAAAGAGGAGGACAATAATACCAAGTTCTTTCATCGCATGGTGAACATTAGGAAGAGATGCAATTCCATTACTTGTATCCATATTGACGGGCATTGGAAGGAGGATGAAGATGACATCAAGGATGGTGTGGTTGATTTTTATTCGAGATTATATTCGGAGCCTCATGGCTGCAAACCAGTGCTCGATGTCCTTCATTTTGATATTATATCTCTTGACCAGAGCAGTTGGTTGAAAAGATCGTTTAATGTTGAGGAGATCCTACAAGTTATTAGATCCATGGGCCCGTGGGTTTTCTACGGCGTTTTATAAACATTGCTAGGATTTTGTGAGCAATGACTTCATGAGGGTTGTGCATGACTTTCAAGTGGAGGCTTTTCTAGATTATTGCTCCAACAGTACTTTCATTTCATTGATTCCTAAGAAAATGGGTGTAGAGTACATTACCGACTTTAGACCTATTAGTTTGGTGGGCTGTACTTATAAAATAATTTCCAAAGTATTGGCTTCAAGACATAGAGGGGTATTGTCTTCAGTCATTTCGCTTCTCAAGGAGCTTTCATCCAGGTAGGCAGATCCTCGACGGAGTTCTAATTGCGAATGAATGCATTGATTCAAGGAGGTCAGGGGTGCCCGGTGTGCTGTTTAAGATAGATATGGAAAAGGCATATGGCTACGTGAACTGAGATTTTTTGGATTATTTGCTAGGGAGGATGAGTTTTGTCACGATATGACGTGAATGGATGAAAAAATGCATCTCATCAGTGTCGTTTTCGTTGTTGGTGAATGGGTATCCAACTAGATGTTTAGGAGCTTGAGAGGTTTGAGACAAGGGGGTCCTCTCTCTCCTTTCTTGTTTATTGTAGTTGTAGAGGCTTTAGAAAGGATGATTGCGAAGGCGGTGAATAATAGAGACTTGGTGGGCTTTGGATTTGGGGGAGGAAATTTATCCATCTCTCACCTTCAGTTTGCGGATGACATTCTTATTTTTGGGAGTTTCATCTTATCAAATGAGCTTTTTTAGGGGCTTGCTATGTTGTTTTGAGGCAGTTTCGGGGCTTAGGATCAAGCTCGCCAAAAGTAAAATTCTTGGAGTGGGGATGGTGTACATTTTGCACTTATCGAGCATCTTGGGTTGTAGAGTTGATTCCCTTCATTTTACCTATCTCGGTTTACATCTAGGGGCTAACTACAAATCCAAGGCTTTGTGGGATCCTGTGGTTGAGACGGTTGAGAGGAAATTAGCTTCTTGGAAGACAAGCTATCTCTCCAAAGGTGGTAAGTTAGTTTTGATTAGAAGTACATTGACTAGCTTACCTGTCTATTATCTCTCCCTTTACTCCATTCCGACGAGTGTGATCAAGCAGTAGGAGAAGATTATTAGAAACTATTTATGACATGATAAGGTTGAAGATATGAAGTATCATCTA
Organism: Euptelea pleiosperma; assembly: GCA_035048495.1. Taxonomy (NCBI): domain Eukaryota; kingdom Viridiplantae; phylum Streptophyta; class Magnoliopsida; order Ranunculales; family Eupteleaceae; genus Euptelea; species Euptelea pleiosperma. The sequence continues at coordinate 21,219,478 of CM068545.1, read as the reverse complement.
GTAAATTGGAAGGTTGTTTGCTATCCTAAGTAGTGGGGTGGTCTTGGAGTAAAAAACTTGAAGCTAATGAATCAAGATCTTCTAGGAAAGTGGTTGTGGAGATTTGGAGAGGAAGTTCGGAGTCTATGGAGGGGGGGTTGTTGAAGTGATATATGGGAGTAATGTTAGGGGTTGGGATAGTGGTGTTGCTCGCTTTCCATATGGGTGCAGTAAATGAGCGGCATTATGAATGTGTGCCCGGTGTTTTCCAAGCACTTAAAATTTCGAGTGGGGAAAGGAGACAGAGTGAGGTTTTGGGTGGATTGTTGGTGTAGCGCTCGTCCTCTTAAGAAGGAATTTCTGATCCTCTTTAGTATTTCAGAAAAGAAAGAAAACATGGTCCAAGATTTTATGAGTGGTACAGGAATGGAGCTTGCTTGGGATTTTGGTTTTAGGCGTAGCATCAATGATTGGCAAGTTGACACAGTTGCGAGGTTGCTTGGGTGTGTCAATGCTTGCACTATTGATACCGTTGTGGAGGACTCTCGTGTTTGGTCTCTTAATTCCAAGGGTTCTTTTACGGTTCGATCGTTCTACGTGGTCTTGACTCTTGAGTGCTCCATTGCAGTTCCAATATCCAGCTTATAACATGTGGGGATCCCAAGTCCCTTCTAAGGCGACTTTCTTTGTGTGGTGTGCAGCTTTACACTAGATCTTGACTTGCGACTCCTTGATTAGGAGAAGTACGTAGTAGATTTCTGTTACATGTGTAGGGCGAGTGGAGAATCGGCTGTCATCTCCTCCACTGTCAAGTTGCTAGAGAGGTGTGGAGTTCATTTTTTATGCTTTTGGGGTTTACTGGGTGATGCCGAGGTTGGTTCTAAACACTATCAGTGCATGGCATATACACACCTTTTCTATCTGTGGAAGACGTTTGTGGGGCATGCTTCTGTTTGCCATCATGTGGGGATTGTGGAAGGAGAGAAACTGTAGAGCTTTTGAAGATAAAAGTTGGAGATTGCTATCATATTATTCTCTCCATTAAATCCCTCTTGTTCATTTGGTCCATGGCGAGGAGATCATCCTCAGTCCTCACAAAAAGATCATCCCTAAACTCATCTCAATGTGGACCCACCAAGGCATGTCATTTTTTGGTATGTCAGATTAATGGGACCCATATATATGTATATACACATTATTTTAATGAAAAAAGCCTTTTTTAGTTTGATCTTGTTTATGGCTTTGGCCTCTCACCAAGATCTGTGCTTATGAGCTTTTTCAGAGAAACAGGAGAGCTGAATCACAGGTGCTTGGATGTGGCATTCTCTTAGCAGACCCAAAGGTTTAAGTGATGAGCGCGTCGGACTCATGTTGAGCACCTTGGATTGGGTTGGACTTCGGCTTGGCCCCAGCCAGCCCAAGTTGCACCCCTAGCAGAAAAACATCGACTTTTGATATGATGAAGAACTTAAGGCAATTTCTCAAAGGACCATACTTGTCTGTGGAATCAATTTTTTAGCTTTTACAACATTACACAAGCCAAGAGTTCCTGTGTGAATCTAACACCATCCTTCTTTCTATAGTTTTTTCCCATGTGATAAGGTTGTTCAAAAAAGACCTAAACCTGTTACAAGACACCATACATTGGGACTCAATCCAAGAACTTCCCCAAGCTCCTCCGACTAGATTGATGAGAGAATCTGCGAACCTAACACCATCCACAGTGAAATAGCCCGCATCTCAACCCCGTGTTTCCAAAAGAATTGCTGTCAAAACATTAAAGCATGAAGAAAATCATCTTATAACAACAACGCTGTTAAATGCATGGAGTTGTCTTACTAGTTTTTCCTCTATTTTTAGGTATAGAGTACTACTTGTAGACTTTTAACATGATTTCTTTTCGGTTGTCCATTAAAGAATGAAAATTAAAGGTTACTGCTGCTGTCAATCACACGAATCAATGTGAAACTGGTTCTGTGGACACCTCGGTGATCCGATCTTTATTTAGGATTACTTTTATTTCCAAGTGACGTGTGGATTTTATATACTCAATCAACTGCGTCAGTACGAAATGTATAACTGGCTGATTATATTATTCGCGAAAGCATCTGTCTTAAGTTTTTTCTCCAGTTGTTTACCTCACCGACGGTGTTTGTGCAGCTCCCTAAAGGTACACATCAGTGGTCTAGTTTTCTTACTCCAGAAGAACTCGTCCTGATCCTGCATCGATCTTCTATATCTGTAATGTCCAATAAACCCTTTCATTATCATTGTTATCTCAATACCTTCACGAGTCTTTCTGGATTCTAGCTGGAGAAAGTGTTTTAATCCATTTCTGTTTTTGTAAAGCTTGTTTGATGCCTGATTTTTTTTCCAGGTCCAAGAGATTGCAGGATTTGTGTACAACCCTTTGACAGGAAGATGGGCACTATCTGATGATATAAGTGTAAATTTCATTGCTTTTGGCACTAAGAACAGTCCATAAAGCTAGTGAAAAATATTTGTTTTGTTTATTATTTGCAATTTACCCCACTTCAACTTCATTTTCCATTTTATGTTTCTTGCCTCCCTGTCATTCTCTTTTTGGCGGCTTAAAAGGGCCAATGGTGGTCTCAATTATTCATTTGTTTAGTGTTATTTAGGGTGTTAAGTAAATTAGGGTTTTGAGAGGGGAAGGGGAATGAAAAGAATAGAGAAAGATACATGTCAAACTAGTGTCTTGAACTTACATTAGTTGGCTCTTACAATTATTACATCTACAAATGTTGTACCAAAGGTAAAAGTACATAATTACCCATGTATTACATTAACACTTCCTATCAAGTTGGAGCACACATTAACACTTCCTATGGGTTGGGTTCAGCGTCTTTTAACTCATGTTCACGAGCGTGGATTCCGAGAATCCAACGGTGGTTGATAGCACTGAGCTGGCATCAGTTTTTGCCTAAGCAACGCCACCGTTGGATTCGTGAAACCCACAGCCAATGACACGAGTGAAAGGACGAGTCAAAAAGACGAATCCTCGGAGCCTGAGCTATATTATATATACCCAGCTCAGAACATAAGAAATCAATCCTCATGTGATTCAATGCCTTGTTTAAAACATTAGCTAATTGATGTTCTAATTTCACATACGGAATACAAATGTCACCATTTTCAACTTTCTTTTTGATGGAGTGGCAATCAGTTTCATTGTGTTTAGTCATCTAATGAAAAACATGATTAGAAACAATATGGACATTCGTTTGATTATCACAAAATAGAGAGGAATAGAGAGATCAACTGCAAATTCTATCTCTTGCAGAAGCTTCTTCAACCATGTTAACTTAAAATAGTGTAAGGCATATCTTAATACTCAACTTTACATTAAATCGAGTCACCATACTCTTTCATATTCCATCACGACAGAAGGTGCACCAAGGAATGTGAAATATCTTGTGGTAGATTTCCTATTAGATGATGAGCCAGTCCAATCAGCATCTGCATATCTCTCAACATTACATAATTATGTGTTAGGTATATAAAATGAATCACAACTTTTGGGATCTGAAGCTCTTGCATAAATTGAGTTACCACACTAATAGCAAAAGATATCCGGCTTAATGATGGTGAGGTAATTAAGTTTGCCAACTAATCTTTGATACCTTTGAGGATAATCAAACAATTCTCTCTGATCAACAATAAGCTTCACATTAGGATCTATTGGAGTGTATTGGTTTAGTTCCTAGTAAACCAGTCTCGATTAAATCTAAAACGTACTTTTGTTAAAAAAAAACTAATTTCAACCTTTGACCATGCAATGTCAATACCTAGAAAGTCCTTTAGCTGTCCAAGGTTTGTAGTGTGAAAGTGTACGTGAAGAAATTGTTTTAAATTCTCTATAAACTTGACTACTTGTAATCACGATGTCATTGACATAAATAACAAAAATGGTCTTTCTAGTCTCAACTTCGATAGAATGCAAAGTGGTTTGCTTGACATCTTCTCAACAACTTTTTTGAGCCTATCAAACCAAGCTTGAGGTAATTGTTTTCACTCATACACAGCCTTCTGTAATCTACACCCTAGAGGACTCTCCTTGAGCTGAACTCATAGTGGTTGCTCCATATAAAACTTATCACCCAAGGTACTATGAAAGAACACATTTTTTTTTATGTCTAATAGGTATAGGGGCTATTGTACATTAGTGACGAGATGACACAAAACGAAGACTCAAGAAAATGTCTTAGCATAGTCAATGCTAAAGGGATGCTAAAGGTTTGAGTATAATTTTTGGCAACGAGACGAGCCTTAAGCATGTCCATAGATCCATTAGGGACATGTTTGCTGGTATACACTTTAAGACAGCTCACAACCTGCTTACTAGGCGGGAGAGAGGTAAGGTCCCATGTACCATTGTGATGAAAAGCATCTATTTCATCTTGCATTGCTTTTCTCCAATCAAAATGTGACAACGTCCTAAAGATTAGTATGAACTAACATAAAGGAAATAAAAGTGACAAACGTACAAAAATAGAAATGAGTAAGAGAAACAAAATGAGAAATAAAATGCGAAGAGTGCACATATGTTTACTTTTAAGAATAACAATGAGAAGATCTAGTGAGAGATGGATTTGCAGATGTGGAAGAAGTGAAGGAACAAAAGCAGTTGACATTTCATTTTGCATTGTTTTCCTCCAACTAGAATGTGACAACATCCTGAAGATTAGTAGGAACTGACATAAAGGAAAGAAATGTAACAAACGTATGAAAAAGAGACAAATGAGTAAGGGAAACAAAATGAGAAGTAAGATGCGAATTGAACATATATATACCTTTAAGAATGGTAATGAGAAGATCTAGTGAGGGAGACAGATCTGCAAATATGAAAGATGGAAGAGGCACAGAAGCAGCCGACAATTCATTTTGCATTGCTTTCCTCCAACTAGAATGTGATCACATCTTGAAGTTTAGTAAGAACTGATATAAAGGAAAGAGCTGTGACAAATGCACGAAAATGAGATAAATGAGTAAGAGAAACAAAATGAGAAATAAGATGTGAAGTGCACATATGCTTACCATTAAGAATGACAATGCGAAGATCTTGTGAGGGAGATGGATCTACAGATGTGAAAGAAGGTGGAGGAGCACAAAAGTAATCGTCAGTTCAGAGACAACTGGTAGATGTGTGGGATGGTGCATCGAGCATTGACTTACAAATCATAATTAGAACGAGTGAAACTAAAGTAGGAAGTGTAGAGTCAGATGTATCAAGAAAAAGATGACCAGTTAGAGGAAGAGGAATAAAGAACACCTCATCATCCACATGATGGCTCATCTGAAAAAGAAAGGAACAAATTAAAAAAATGTGACATCTCAGCACTCACAAAATTAACAAAGTACTTAAAATCATTATATGAATGTGTCCTAGTTAGGCCTCAAACATCATAATGAACAACTAAAAAGGATTAGGCACGACTATCAAGATTAGATGGAAAAGAGACACGATGATGCAATCTAAATTAACACAACTCACCATCCAAAGATGACAATTGGTTCAAAGTAGAAACTAAAATCTTCAATGTAACGATGGTGGCCAAGACGACATAGTGGTGAGGATAAAGTGTGGTTAGAAGAGCAGAATTTTGAGGACCACCACTACTATCAATATAATAAAGACCACCGTCTTCATATCTTCCAACAATCTTCTTTTTTGTCTTTAGATCCTGAAAGACAGAAGGAATGATAGAAGGTAATAGAACAATTAAGAGATTTGGTGAGTTTTTCCACATACAATTAAGTTTAAAAAAATTTAAGAACGTATAAAATAGAAGAAAATAAAAGAGAAGAATGAGGATATGTAGTACCAATGCTGGATACTTAAGATGTGTCATTGGCAAAAGTAATTCACTAAGTGGTGCTAGATGGACTAAGGGAAGAAAACACACCTAGGGTGCCAACCATATGGTTTGAAAAAACAAAATCAATAATCCATGTAGAAGTAGAAACAACACAAGATATGCCTGATTGAACCAATGTGATTGTACAACTGGAGAAAGCAATGGACTGTTGGGCTTTCATCAACTTGGCATATTTCTAATGGAAAATAGAGATAATAACATATATGGTTGGCAATGGAGGAGTTGTATAATCCAAAGTATTAGCTTCTACACTTACAACAGAATCTTAATTGGCCCATGCAACCATACTAGTTTTCCATAAAGATTCCAACACATATCATATGCGTGACCATCATGGCCACAATGAGTAAACATATGAGTACCACGTCCTCTTGCACCTTCCCCTAAGTCTCTTTCAGCTCCATTATCTCTACCACATGTCTGATCACCATGACTAGTAAAGGTGCCTCTCTTTGAGACAAGAAAATTACCCGAAGTTACAAGGGAGAAATTATCAGTTGTCGTGGCCACTAGTGGCAGAGAGGGTGACCCGTTGAAAGTAAGTGTAAACTTTTATTAATGATGGGAACCTTTTACTACTAAAGATTTGAACTCGCTAGGCTAGAAAGAGACTTCATAACTCGATACTCTTCTCGTTGTCTTCCCTAGATCTCCATATCAATAGTAATAAGCTGATGATATACATTCAACTTTTTTATCAGAATACATATTCCGAACTCACTCGTATTTCTTTTGTTGTGTTCCAAAACATCACATTTGCACTTATTTGTGGATCCATACTAACCAGGTCATGATCTAAGCATTTTCTTGAGTCCATTATTCATAATTATTGGCCTCCACCAGAGGTTGTTCTATAGTCAAATAATTGTATTTCCCCAGGAAAACTTTGTATAGATTTAGACCAAGGTACATAGTTACTCCCAGTGTGTTTAATAGAAGTCATCTAAGACATAATAATCTCAGAAGAGGACACCAAACTAGGTTTAGATTCTATTCTAGCCACTAGGTCACAAATACCTATACTCAATTCAGAAAGCTTACGATTCTTCTTGGATGCTTGCGATATACTTTGGAGAGCTCGAATAGAAATCTAAACACCTACAATTCTCTAAATAGTCCGGGAGAGAAAGTTGAACACTTGCAATTTGTTCTGAAAATCTCATGATGATGTCATGAAACATGTCACATCACTCTTGAGAAATGTGTCATATCAGCCCTCAAGAGATGTGTTATGATGACCTCGAGGAATGTGTGACAACAACCTCAGGAAACTTGTAACAACAACTTATAGGAACCTGTGATTTGCCTTGGAAACAAAATACGCTACGCTGCAGCAACTTCTCATCTGCCAAGGTTATCCCATCAAATCTGTGAATAGCTTCTTGCACATTCACAAGTTGTATAGGTGGTAGGAACAACAATAAAAGAGAAAGAAAAAAAAAGATGGAAAAACCTAGGGTTTTCCGATCAGACCCTAGATTATTATTTCTCATCACAAAGAAGGAAAGAAAAATAGAAGAGAGGGAAAGAACAAGAAGAAACTCTAGATAATGGATCGTATGGTTTGAAGCCATGTATAAATTAATAGGATTTTGTGATGTGAAGAGGAATGGATAGAATAGAGAGAGGTGAGGAAGTCTAACTAGTGTCTTGAACTTATACTAATAGGCCCTCACAATTATTTATATCTACTAATGCGTTAATAAAGGTAAAGAGTATAGAAATGCCCCTTTGTTACATTAACATAGGGTATATATCGATGTAGTGCTGCCCGCACGCTAGCCCAATTTAAGTGTTGACTTTTTATTGGTTTGAATGCAAGCCATCTTTTACTAGAGCTTAACTAAAGGGCGCGAATGATACTTGAATTTGAAAGTGGATACCAAACATTGCCTCACCAGCCTTTCTCTTGCATCTTGAAACTTTCAGAGGAGCTGCTCTATGGTCTGAATACTCGTTACAAACACCAGTTTGAGTATGGAATTGAGTCAACAAGCTATTTTGTTTGCAAGAGATTGTATTCACAAGTAGTCTTATAGCAGTTATTGAACACCCCCTTGATAAATTATCTATGGAGTAAGACACGCTAAGGAGTGAAGCCATTACATCTTAGAGATCGAGCTTGGTGGTCTTAACCTGTTCATGTATCTTAGATGTCTTTGCTTGTTTCTCATGGAAGCTCAAGCAGAGCTGCAAGTAAACCAGCTTATATTGAAGCACACCAAGTTCTTAGTTCTCATTTGTATTTTTACTTCTTTTCTAGATGTTTTTTTTAGCTTGTCTAATTCTTTATCTTTTTCAAGTAAGTATATCAATAATAAGATAATGAGGCTCAAAAGCGAGATTTTAATATGAAATGAACCACATGAAAACAAGATTCAATACGAAATGAACCACATGATCAATGAAACAGATGTAATATAATGACGTATCTAATAGGCATTTTAATCTAACAATCTGATTAGTCGGCTTCCATCTTGGAAGTCATTTGACTAGTCTTGCAGCTGTTCAATCTTAATCAAAGGCTTGCTAAAATGGAATCTTAGTAGTGAATGGGGCAGCCCCATCACTGCTTATTTTGAAAGTGAGTGAAAAGACGGGTTTTTTTTTCTTTTGCGAGTTGGAAAGTACGAAGCCTGTTGTTTGGTGTGTATAACAGCTCAATTCCTCCATATAAATCTGTTCATATGCAACTATGAATCTATTCCAGAGCCCTGCAGCAGGAAGCTTTAGTTGAAGGATCCCCTAGAGTTTGCAGGGAAAATCCAAAATTTCTTTCAAACACAAGCTCAAATTTTAAGAACAACTGAATATATTTATTTGAACAATCTAATATTATTCAACAACAAAGCCATGTCCCCTGAACAACAGAGTTGAAAACCAAAATCCAGAAGAAAAGACACTGGGACCATTTATAATCAGACTACAAAAAGGATTTACATAACAAAAGAACAGTGGTTGCCTGTGCAAAGAATGCTTGACCCTGTAGTCAAGGGGACAAAGTGTAAAATTACATTAACAGATTTCTCAGTAGTTCAGTAGGGAGTACTTTACACGTAACACAATCTTCCCCTTCTCCACCCCCAGCTTAGCCCCCGTGACCAACCAGTGACCGGGCATATCTTGTGGCCCCTTTGACATCTCCGTCAAATCAACGATCTTTGCCAGCTTCCCAATTTGACTTGAACCATCAACCTTCTTATCATCTGAACTTCTCTCGTTCAAAGAGGATGAAGAAGATGCACTGTCAGGTCTCTGTGTGAGAGATGTATTGGAGGGGCTGTGATCCCATACCGATCTCCTTATTGTACATCCTGGGACCTTAGAGAAGAGAAGTTTAAGGTGTAGGACACTTTTGGCACCAAAATCCCAGACACCTAGCTGAGCGCCTGTTACGATGTGAACTCCAGAGAGGTCTCCAATGCAAGTCTCAGTGTGCTCTATGGGTGCCGTGCTTACATGGGAGAAGTTCTTCCACTTGATTGGCTCGAACCACCGACTGTCTTGTTCCTCAGGGCCTTGCCACTTGGGTGCCCCAATGGCCATGTGTGGGTCCCAGTGGGGTTGAAGGATCTTCGGAAGAGATGCCAGATGCTGCAAATGGATAGCGAGACGATTTTGTTTTCCCCCTTCTAGGCAAAGCCTGAGCCCAGTGACAGGCTTACGACCAACTGTTATCTGCAGCCCATGACATTTCATACCTTAGTGGCTAAAGAGTGGACATCTGTTTAGGTACATGCTTTGAGTTTTCTACTCTTCTCACACTTTCCTCAATGCAAGAATTCCAAAAGGACCTTGAACCTCCCACATGAAGATGGGTTGGAATTTGCCCAAGGTCATCATGGATTAGAAAATTCAATTCCTTTCTTCTCTAGCCTCACAAAAGGAAATCTCATGATAATGCACCCAATTTAGATCCCAACCATGTAAACAAAACTTAAGTGGAGATTTTGTTCTATGAAGTGTTTTCCTTCATACCAAAAGACAGTAATAATGCCAACTTTAAACTGAGAGGCATGGTCTTTCATTGTTGAAAGCCACAAAACATTTTATCTAGTGTTACTAAACATGAAAAGACCTTTCTAATTTTAATTCCACAACCGCATTCCATTAAAGGAAGGTGTACTTAAAACCATGGGGACTACCTGATCTGGGCTGACATAAAGCTTGGGACCCATCAAACTGAATTGAAGGGACGGGCATACAGGCTCCTTTCTCTGATGTCCTGGAAGATTACTTTGTTCGGGTGACCAAACTTGTGCAATTTGAAATTCCAAGAAATATTGTAGCTCCTCTATAGGTGGCTTGTCTGAGTAAGAGAATAAGAAATTATGAACATATATAGCAGCATCAGGAGCAACAATAATTGACCACAGTGATCTTGCTCTTGAGAATGTGAATATGTACATATATATATATATATATATATATATATATATATAGAATTTAATCAGCAAAAAATAAATCCAAAACAGCCCTAAGAATTTGAAGAATAGAGATATATCCCCTTTTTTGGATAAAGTAGATAGCGATATATCCTTTCATTGGGAGGAGAACATCCTATCTATGGACTCGGGCATATCAGGCCATTGTCTGTGTTAATAAGGGGACAAAATATTGGGTTTAGGACTCCTTGATTGCAAAACTGTTATTAGCAGTCTAACTCTTTCTTTGAAGGTCTTTGCAAGGATCAAGCATACCCTTCTCATGCCAACAGATCCATTGCTACAAATCCCTCGACTGCATCTTTGTCATGGTAGTGCAAGAAAAATAAAGAGTATATTTTTTGTCTGTTAAGCTAAAGTTGTCGATTCACCAAGGCAATAAAAAATATGGTTGGTAAGAGATGTTCACTCACATTGTTATCAACTGAAGCACCAAATCTTTGAAATAAAGCAAGATGTAAAATAGAAAAAAGTAAAGTACAGAGAGGAGGTACAAAAGTTGCAAAATTTTCCTTGACCATGACATATCGTGACCATGGATATAGGTGACTGGGTGTTGGTGTCACATGACCCCATCTAACCCGGCACACCAAAGAAAATGAGGATATTTATTTGACAATAACATGCATGCTAGCAATTTCAAACTATAACAGAAGTGGTTCGGCATTGTTTAGATTATCGGTCTCGTTAGCATATCAGTAAACTGAAAAACCAAGATGTATCGTACGAGGCTGTGTGATATGGTACGATATGACGGAAAAGTCACAATATGATTCAGTACGCAAAGATACGAATCTATACATTAAACTCTGTTTGATGTATAAATAATATTAAAAAATAATAATGATTGAACCAATTAATCTACCCTTCAACCATATATACTAAAGAGAATCGCATATTTGTTAACTGATATGCACTGATATATTAAGATGCACTAAGTTACATTATACTAAACAATGGTTAATGCTTCGATGAGCTAAAATAATATGATGTTTAATACAAATCTTTTATAACACATTTAGGGAGTTTTGTCTTGTGAGGGTCATCTCGACCTCACCAGCATAGCGTTTGTTTATGGCTTTGGATCTTTTTCAATAAAACATATACTTATCAAAAAAAAAAAATTAAATTAATTTATGATACGTATTGATAAATACTCCTAACTATCGTACCGGTAACAGGATGGAACAAGATGTATCATACGAGATGGTGTGAGATATTAAACCATGCTTATTGGAAAAAAAAAAAGAAAAAGAATGGAAGGGTTATGTCCATAATGAAGGTATAGCTCTAAACAGAGTCAAATGGTGGAATAGGATTCTTGACGCTGACCCCAAACATTTGGGATAAGGCGTGGACGACGACGACGACGACGACGATGTCCATACTGTGTTGCAGCTGTTATTCGTTTAAGAAAAGTAAGTATATCGTAATTTTAGGAAGGGTATCATGGTAGCATGCAATAGTTTTGTGATATAGTTGATACGGCTTCTATGGAGTGGCGACTAGACAGAAAACAAGATGTCTCAAAAAAATTTAATATTGATTTAGACGAGGTGGTTTATTTTTGTTCAGAAAAAAAATTTAAACATTCATTCTTTTACAAGAAAGAAATATTTGAAGTTTCCCAGAAGAAATTATTGACATTTGCAATCAGTGAATGATGAGAAAAAAAACTACAGCTCATAATAGCAATCCTTGACTTATACTAAAACTGGGATCGGCATTCGCATTTCAAATAATAGCTAAAATAAAGGCAAATTAGATCTTACACTCCAAATATAAATCAATTGCACGGGCCAGATGTTTGATTCCAGTCAATCCATCCAGCAGAGAAACAATAGGACAAAATGTCATGTTGATGACATCTGGTGCCAAATGTACAGTGTCTGCCCACTTGGCATGGCTCTGAACCAGATCGTCACCTCCTCTCCTCCTAAAAATGACTGTAACATCCTGCAGCAAAAAAATTATATTCTGACCTAAATTAATATGTCCGTACTTTAGGCCAACAGAATAACTTTTGCCAGGAAACAGTACAATGCATCAGAAACAACATTTTTTCCCAGAGTTGCAATTACCAAACAAACACGCACAGTGATAAAAGCACAAAGTCCCATGGGATGGTTAGAAAGAAAACAATCACTGAGGATCTCCTTATAAAGACGATGAGTAGTCTAGTAAAATAGCTGTTTTGATGAATCTGATGAATTTGGAATATTTTAATAAACCCTTTCGATTCCAAGGATAGGAATTTCGTGCCTCAATTTTGACACTAAATAAACCTCATTTCAAACTGATTCTTTATCATGAAGAAACATGTGGTTCCCATTTGATTGACTAAATCTCTGGTCTTGAACTACTCATCACTAACCTCTAGAATTTACTGCAACCCACTGTGGATGGGTTATCTGACATGATTGTAGAGAAATAGGGGGATAGGAATCATGGGGGAACATCTACACTAAGCATGCCAAAATAGCAGCAAGAGAAATATAGAAACATGTATCAACACAGATGAAAACATTAAAAATCAAGTTGGGATGCACACTCATATAGTATAATAAACTAGCTACCAAAAATGCTTCCATACATAGGCCTCATGTACGAATGAGACCATCCGAGATATTTGAGAACAAAATTCAATCAAGAAATGATCTGATACAAATTTCAAAATAAGCACTCAAAAACAAAAATGCAAAGAAAGGAAACCCCTTGGGGTTGAGCCAATAGCTCAATTGGTTTAAGTTCTGCATTGCAAATACCCTCAAGAAACACCTACCAATAAAAAATGAAAAGAAAAGAAGCTAAATTACTTCTCCTTTCCACTTTTTATTTCTGCAGAAAGAAAACTTCCTTAAACATCCACGACAAAAACAATGCATAACGACTGGTTATTGAGATCCTACCCAACAATTTAGAAATCTAGACTAGCAAGAGTAGTCTATAGCTATGTAACAAGGTGTCGGTGTCCGACACCGCAACCTAAAAAAATCCGATACGCAGACACGTCCGTACACTAATTAATATATATATATATATATATAGTTATTAATTAAATTAAAAAAAATCGACATTGCCGCTCATATTGGTTTGGGATACAAGATCGAATGGCTTGGAATAGCTAACCAGGCTGACTTTTGGTTTGTAGTTCCCCCTAGGGATTGGCCAAACATCCACACGCTCAGAGTCCCCTAAAAGTGTGTCACGTATTGTGGGCGGTCACGGCTTTTAATCAATTTTTTGTTACTCACCATTGCCCCTGGACAAATCTAGTATGCAAACAGTGTCAATACTGTTGGATGTCCCTTGAAAAATGTGTTATTTCAACTTTTTAAAAAAAATATTTTATAAATTAAAAACATGTTTTTCAAGGAGCATTCAATGGTGGAAATGGGCCACTAAATGTAATAAGCCCAGAATGGAATGGGCCACTTAATAGACCCAAGCTTGGAATGGGCCACTAAATAGACCCAAGCCCACCCCTTTAAATGGCCCGAATGAAATAAAAAGTGGGTAGGGTTTCTTTAAGGGGTCTTCGAGCTCGACACCAAAAGGGTTGTCTGAAACCCTAACCCCTACCATGGGTTGGCGCAGCGGTAGGCGATGCCGGCAGCAGCTTTGCCGCGACAACTCCGGCTAGTGACGCAGGTGAGTTCCTCTTCTTCTTCTTCTTCTTCTTCTTCTTCTTCTTCTTTGTCGTCGTCGTCTTCTTCTTCTTCTCCATCGGTTATCGTCGTCTTCATCTCCTTCTTCTTCCTTCATATACAAACCAGAAACATTTTTTATATAATTTTTTTAATTTCGATTCGGCTGTACGTGTCTATTCCCGTGTCTGTCCGTGTCGACACATGTATCTGTGTCGACACGGCAAAAAACCCTAAAAATGCTGTGTCATTGTTACATAGGTCTATAGAGTTAGCTTCCTCAGTGGGTGTGGATACCCCACTTTCGCATGATCTTCAAGAACAACCCTTATGATAGCCAAACCCCTTAAGTTACTCCTAGAATGCCATGTAGGAACCAACAACCCCTTTTGAAAGCCTTTAAAAGTCCCTTGTATATTTGGTCAAAGTTTGACTTTTACTGGACGATGATCACAAAATGCTTAGATCTTTCTATCCAACTGTTGGATTTCCATGAGACCAAAACCATTAGTTTCTAAACTCTAACCATTATGTGTGGAAAGAGATTGCTAATTCTCACCACATCTTTGAACCAAGAGTCCTAATCAAAGTCGGTAAAAGATACAAAGTTCGGTTTTGGGAAGACATTTGGTGTGGGGAGGTTCCTTTAAAAGAGGCTTTCCCCAACCTATTTTTGCTGTCTGACCGATAGGGAGCCCTCATTCAGGATTGCATTGTCACTAGTGAAGGACAAGCTTCATGGAATTTCGAATTTAGAAGAAGTATTAACGATTGGGAGATGGATAGCCTCATAGCTCTACTTGAGAGGGTCGGTGCCAACCCTAGTTTTGATGAAGAATCTGACAAGAGAATTTGGAAATGGGAGTTGACAGGCTCTTTTTCAGTTCGATCGTTGTATAGGGAGAGTTTTCCCGGGAGACATGATGACTTTCCGGTCCGAGTAGTGTGGAAGCCTCCTATCCCATCCAAAGTCAAATTCTTCGTTTGGACAGCCATCTAGAATAAGATTCTCACGGTGGACCATTTAATGAGTAGAGGGATGGCCTTGCCCAATAGATATGTGATGTGCAAATCTGAAGCAGAGTCTATAGATCATTTGTTCATCCACTACAGTTTTACATACTCTGTTTGGCACACCTTTTCGCATATTCGGCATCCCTTACATTGTTCCTCAGCACATAAGGGGTTTTTTTCCGTGGTGTGGCGTCTGAGTCCTTTTTAGGAAAAGGATGTCTTCTTTGACGTTTCCTCCCTTTCGTTATTATATGGGCTCTCTAGAAGGAAAGGAACATAAGGATTTTTGAAGGGATAGAGGAAGAATTCAGTGAGATAATACTTCATGTGAAAGCTCTTTTGTACATCTGGAGTTCAGTCTTTTATTTGTTTGTACATAGATGGGATGAGATACTTGATATTCGCTCAAAAGTGCATATTTTCCACTGTTATCTTCTAAGCGTTATCACACTCTCCTACGTAAAACTGCTCTAATTATCCACTTTTCTACGTAAGAGTCTATTTCATTGCGTAGAACACACTTTTCTGGACGAAATGATATATTTGCATGCATTAAATGCATTTCTGGAAATCTAGGTATAAAGCCGTTATGATCAAGTCTCAGTACGTGCTTTTTTCTTGCAGAAAACTCGATCGAGCTATTCTCGAGACTTGCGGGCCCACGATCAACCACAGAAACCTAATATCAAAGCTTGAAGAGCTACAGGCTATGACTAGAACATATGGGCCAAATATGGGCTGAATAAGAGGACCAAAAAGCCGGCCCAAAGAACGAAGAGAGTAGGAGAGCCAATGACCAAGAGACGGACCAAAACGTTTAAAGCCACATGAGTCAGCAAGGAATGATGGTCTACTCTACTGAAGAAGTGTGAGGATGGTCACAGTGAAGACCAGGGTTCCAGACCCTCTGCCAATACTTTTATCTCCATTTTCTGATATTTTCTATCTCATCTCTCCTTATTCTCTCTCTCTTCATCTCTCGGTCCTCGGATCTACTGACCTAACCCTAGAACTCCTGCCCGTTGGCTCTGTCTCATCTCCCTTAGTTTTCTGACCGTCGGATCTTCCACCGGACTGTTGGATCTCTCTAGATCCGTCGATCTACCAATCTGGGTTCCAATCAAGTCATCATCCATCCGATCGTTATCAAATTGTCTGTCACATCATCTTGTGAGACAATGGACATCATCAATTCTTGTGGACCAGTAGCCGGGCCCATCATCATCGACCCGTGGCCCGACCATTTAGTGGACCTCGCGATTTTCAAATGCTTTAAATTAATTATTTTTAAATAAAAAAGGGGGGGTCCACTAAATGGGAAAATTCCCCAAAGAAAAGTAAGGTTTTAATGGAAACTAGGGAGCTTTAAAAGGGGAGAAGAGAGGGTTCTTTAGAACCCTAATCCCTCTCCTTTCTTCTCCTTTCTCTCCCCAAGACCTTTCCCCCACGTTTTCCCCCGGATCCTCCATCCTTTTCCCCTTCTCTTCATCTCCTTCATCTTCTTTTTTACCACCGCCCTCACCGGAGTTGCGCCTGCAACTCCGACTGTTCGTGCTCCCATTTGCAGCACCCTTTGCTGATGCTTCACGCCCCTTTGCCGCTGCTACTTCTGCCCGTCACCGCTGCAGCCCAGTAGCCACCGGTCAGCCCCCTTATAGAAAGGTGAAAACCGTTAAAAAAAATTAGAATTTCGATCGCCGGAAAAGAACCTGCAACTTCCGGTCGAGAGCCATCTCTTGCACCACCGTACAGGCCTGCTATTACCCATTCCTCCTCACCGATTGCCTGCAAACCAACATGCTCGCCCACGCCTTGCTCAACCAATCTGTGGAGAGCGTAGGTTCTTCTTCAAGCACAGGCCCATCCTTGCTGCCATTACCGCCGATGGCTCCCCTTTGAGCAACCGGATTGAAGCCGTCCGCCCACCTCTAGCAATTTGCCACCACGCTGCCCTCCTCTCAACATTGCTGCCTTCACTCCACGCTGGTGCTATTTCTTGTCAAACCAGCAAGCTTGCTGGTCGAACACGATTTCAACTAGCTGCGAGCTTCAGCCACTCCTCCCTTGAGACCACCAATAACCGTCCTCCCTTGGATGGTCTTTCATCTTCAGTCACAAGCCAAATCGGTGGCTCCAAACCAGCAACTTTTTGGGCATTCTTCTATGCTTTCCAACCTCATCTCCATGGTTTCCAACTAGTTGTTCCCACTTCCTTTAGTCGGCCAACAACACGGCCACCACTTGACCGAACCACACTTGCAAAGCCTTTGCCTATCGGGTCCATCTTCTCCAGCCAATCATCACGGTAAGTCTGAGGTGAGTTTTTTTCCTCTCCTCCTCTCTCTAGAAATCACTAGGTTTCACCCTTTCTCTCTCTTCTTTCTCTCTCTACAATAGTATTCTAGCTTAATTTGTTAGTTTAATTTATTTTGTTTAAACTTTTATGCATGTTTAATTCGATGCATTGTAATAGACTTTATAATTCAATAAAATCTAGTTCATTTTTGCCAATAGTTTTGTTTGATTTGTTTTAGTCAATAACTTTATTTTAGAATTTCTTCCATAAATGTCATTATCTCAATCTCAAAGAATGTTTTAAAGCTCGATTTCCCCATCATTCTCACCCCTCCGCATATCTTCTAGAAGAAATCCGTCATTTTATGTCCTCGAATTGTGCAAACTAACCCCGAATGCGGATCGACATCCGACACGAATCCCTATGCTAGAATCTCTGTATTTTGCAGGATAAAATCGGATAAATTACAAAATCTCGTTGATTCTAGGGTTTCCGTAACCAACGACGCAGAAAATACTTACTTTCAATACTTGGGGAACTTTCTCTAGTTTCTAGGAGGTAGTTCCACCTGGCTTTGTTTTCTTTGGGGTTCCCCCTTTTTTTAATGAATTATACAACTTATAAAAAACAAAACCATTATGAAAAAAAAGAGTAATTAGAAGGGTGAGCTCCATAAGAGGCTCATTAGAATACTCAAACTAGTATTCTAGTCAACCCAGTTTCCTTGTATGTTGTGCTCTATCTTCTTGTTGTGAGGTCAAAGATAGGTGCCATAAGCATGTATCAAGCACAATGCTATGCTCTTGCAAAACACCTTATGCCATTTCTTTATTTATTGGTTGCTAAAAGCACATGTCTTGCACAACATATTTATTTTTCTAGGCAACCTAAGCTTCGTTTCTCTTAATTCTTGGGTAAAGGATAGTTATGTTTAAGTGCATCCATTAGAGGGGCACACTATATTTAGCGTAGACCTTAAATTCTTTTTATCTATTTTTAACTTCCTTTAAGCTCCTTCTTGCCGTGACTTTTTTTTTTTTTTTGCTGACGAGGGTGTTCGAGCTTGTGCCCGACTAATCCCCCGGGCACGTGTTGAGCCCCCCCTCCACAAGCACAGGGTAAGTCAGGATAAATCCTGGGGGGTGGCCCCAAGGGATGAGAGTTGAACTCGAGACCTCTGCTTCCTGAGGCATTGTCCTTTGTCCTTTTCTCGACCCTCGGCCACAGGGAGATTTGAACTCAAGATCTCGCTTCCTGAGGCGAAGTCCCTTGCCATCTCTCCAACCCCTTGGAGTTTCTTGCCGTGACTTATTTGCACTTCACTTTAGCTTTGATCTAATAACTTGAGAGGATGATAGAAGGTTGAAAGTAGGTCATTGTTTGATCGAAGGTAAACTGAGAACTCCTCCCCTGGTCGACAAATGATCCCCACCCCAGTGATATCTCCTACAGTTCATAGACCAAAGGAGTTGATATACTTTGTTTCTTGTCTCATCATTATCATCTATGCCTTATCCCAAATGTTCGGGGTCAGCAAGATGAATCCAATTTCGCCATTCAACGCTGTTTAAAGCTATATCTCTTCTGTCAAAGCATAAGTATTCATTGTTATGTTTGTTTGCAAATCTGCTGCCCAACTCACGTTGTCAAGGATTAGTGGCAACCACCACTCAAGTCACTCTTTATCAAGGCATTTGCCCTCTTGGGATTGGAACACACTAGGTCAAAGTTGGGACTTTATCCCAAACCGGAGCTTCATAGGTTTTTATCCAAGAAGTTGACTTCCAGATCTTTCAATGGAAGTTTCAATGCATACGTCAATATAGTTAACTATATTTCTCTAATCCAGTTAGCTTAACAATGTATGGAGGGTGCATGAATTTCACTATCCATCATTCCATCTTAAAAGATCTTATTCATGTTCAATTGATATAAACTGAGATCCTTGCATTGTTCATAGTCCTATTATTCAAGGTCTCTCAGACCATATTTTGACCAGAAGACCATGGAATTGCAATATAAATTAGGCGGGTAATATGTTTTGGTTAGTCTTTTACAGGAGTTGCCCTTTAAAGACCCATTTTGTGCAAAGTTGTTCCATCCTTTTGTGACAATCTAAGCAACCCCAATAAACCAATTAAGTTAAAATGAGGCAACAACCTACTAAGGAATTCTACACTTTGACCCACTATAGCTACCACACATTAAACAAAAAATACCTTACATAATTTTTTATAACTTCTGATTCTTCTAATATTTTTTATTATAAAATGTCTCAAAAGAGTAAGTGATGCAGGAACATCTGATTTCCACATCCTGCCATACATCGTACGACAAAGCTTGCATCTCAATCCATTACAAAGATTAGGTTTCCTAGGTGGAGCCCACATAAGTAGGTGATGTGTATGTCTTGCAGGCATGGAATTTTTGACATTTTTCGACAAAATATACTCAAGTATTTCCATTTCCACAGGCACCGAGAGGAAACATAACTGGCTTATTTCCATTTCAACAAAATATTTTTATTTTTTGTACTTATAAATTATAATAGTATAAAAATAATTAATAATTATATGTAATTCATGAAAATTAATAAATTAATAGCAAATAAGAGATGTAATGGTTAACCCATTACAAATATTTTTTATAATTAAAATATATGAACTCGAATGGATTAATTACATGTATACTCTAAATGAACTCCAATAGGTTATTTACATGTATAATCTAATTTTGTAATTAAAAATATATTTTTTAATTAATCATCATCACAGACCTAACTTATCAAAAAAAAAAAAAAAATCATAACAAACCTAATCCCAATTATATGTGGTTGGTTGCACAAATCTTGTTCCTGCATTCAAATCTATCTAAATCCATGTCTACCATTAAGGTGAGTTTCTTGAAATTTGCTCAGATATATGAAATATGTTCATATTTTAAGAATTAGAAAGAAAAAAAAAAGGAGACCAATAGGTTGGAAGTCCATGTTATCTTAGGTCGTAAAGCAATTGCTTTTTTGCTTTTATGTACATAAACTAGTGGGTGCCCCGTGCCATCGGCACTCCTCAACAAAGAATTTGCCAAAATTAGGTGAGTGGCGGAGATCCACCGTCCATTTGGGGGAGGATTAGAGGAGGTATAAGTAGGGAGACAACCAATGTGTTTTGTTATATAGAATAGTAAATGGCCCATGCCCATGGCACTCTCCGACAAAAGCGTTTGCAAAAATTGGGTGCCTTCGGCACTCAAACGGTATAACGGACTGGGGCGTTACTGTTTTGTCCATTATAACGGTTGTTGATTGTAAAACACAGAGGGAGAAATGGAAAAATAACATAAATAACAAAAATAACGGTGTTGAAATTTAAATTTTGAATAAATTGATGTCAAATGAGGCGGATTGAGTGGCTGAAATCTAACCGTCCACATTAGATGGATGGATAAGATAAGAGAATACAACTGAGTTGTCTTCTTGATATATGCGTGGGTGGCCCGTGCCCATGGCACTTTCCGACAAAGTGTTTGTCAAAATCGGGTGGGAGTTGATCTCAGCCATCGAGATGAAGCATAGTGGATCTCAGCCACTCATTATTGAAGCCATATAAGATAAGAGGGGGGTATAAGAAAACCATTAAATTTCTGTTAAATTCTAAATTTTTTTTAAATTTTCAAATTTCAAATTTTAAAATTTGAATTTCAACACCTCTTTTTTCCCTTAAAATTTATTTTTCCATTTTTGCCCCTGGCCGTTTCAATCCGTTTTAACAGTAACACCCCTCTCGAGGGATAAAAAGTGGGGCTCCTGAGCCTGACCCTTGGGCTATATGTAAATCCAACCCATTTCATTCCTTATATGTAGGCAAATAGTAGGTGACCCGTGCCCACGGCTAAGCATTTGTCAAAATTGGGTGTGAGTGGCTGAGATCCACCATCCATTTGGTGTGATAAGATCTCGGCCATCCTTTATGAAGCCGGATAAGAAGGGGAGACAACCGTCCTGTTTTATTATATAGATGATATTATTATAAATATTTAATTATGTAAGTCTGAGTCTTAGATACCTATGCTAGCATTATGAATGCAACTAAAGCTTTCCTTATTCCAAATGATTTGTTTAGTGTAGTTTGACGAGTTATATGTGTGTTTTCATGCTTTTTTTTATTATTTCTTAAAATTTCAAGGCATATTTCTAATGCTATTTCACGATGTCCACAATATTTCCATAATTCTTAAAAATTTAAAATAGTTCCACACTGATCAAAATGTATTGAGCCAACTAAAATATAAACCGATATCGAAATTTACAACCTTGCTTTTAGTAGGTGATGTGTCTTTTAGTGTCCTTGTTGAGCAGTCTATGTGACTGGTCTCAGGTTAGGAGGTAGTGGTGATGTATACATTATGTAGTAGGTGACGCAGCCAACGTTTTCTGATATTCAAAAGAACGCACGAGAGCATGTTAGGCCACATGAAAACCATGGCCCAAGAAGTGTGGGATCAAGGACCATGATGCATGGGGTCACAACACATATTTAGAAAGGGGAGAATTAATCTCGTCTCTACTTGAGCCCTTTATATTCTAAGAGAAAAAGTGTATAAATGCCCTAATTCTGGGATTATTAGATAGCATATTTAATCATCTATCCAACAAGCCCAAGATTACACAATTCCAATAAGATTTAAGTGAGTTCAGACAAAAATATGGACAGGGTACAAGTCCATGGCACCATTACAATGGCACTAGTGATGGTGTCGTTTATTCTAGACTATCCTATCAAGCTAGAAAATTTTATGCAAAATATGACAGAAATAACTCAGGAAAACCCCAGCAAAGATAGAGAAGGAATTGAACCTATGGTGGGATACATCCCTAAAGAACACCGACCTCCACGATATGATTGTCAAATGGAAGATGCTACATGAATCAATCAAACGGAAGCCTATAAACAACGTTGGGACGATCAAAATCATCGATCACCGAAGCATTACGATCAACCATATCCTGATTATGACTAGAATCGCGGAGTCAAGCTTGATACTAAAGATTTCCTTGGAACATCTGATCCAGAGAATTTCATAAACTGGATTGCAATCATCGGCAACTTCTTCGGTTGGCATTGCTTGATTGGAGGACACCAACTCCAACTTGCTAAGGCAAAGTTGAGAGTCCAATGTCGATCTAGTGGAATCCAACAAGGGAAGTGTATCTATGATCAAGAAGAGGAGCTATGGAAACTTGGGAAGAGATGAAGAATAAACTTTAGAGGAAATTTGTGTTGGTCAACTACACCTAACGCCTGATCATAAAGTTTCAACGCCTACACCAGAAAAAAAAGTGTTAGTGGAAGAATACACTTGGAAGTTTTTTTATTCAGCAATAAGGACTGGGATGGTGGAAACAGATGTAGTATCTACAATACGATACTGGTCAAGGTTACAATCACAGATTCATGAGAAGATGGCTAAATTCAGGATATGGAGAGTGGAGGAGGCTCAATAATTAGTCTGCTAGATCGAGGAGGTATTGTCAGGGACCTACTTGTAATATCTTATATTCTACAGGGGGCCCTTGTAATATTGTAAAACTTCACTTAATATATATATTGGGTGAAATCGTGTATGCTATTCTAAACTCTACACGATTTCTCCTCTTCCCCCAATTCTCTTCTCCTCTCCTCTCTTCCATCTCTAACCCTAATCTCTTATTCTGGTTACGATCCAAGATTACAACATGGTATCAGAGCCTTATTGCCTGGGAAGTCGCGGGTTCAAGTCTCCAGCGGAGTGTATTCTCGCTGAGGGGAAGTGTTAGCGGATGATTTGTTCCTGCGCACGTATTGTGTTTGCCCAACGACCAGTTGATATACATAGTTGTTTCGCCTTTCCCCAAAGGTCGATCTTTTGGGATAAAAATGGTTGTTTAACATGGCTCAATCCTAGAGGTCTGAAGAACCCTAGGGATTGCGAAATTCGATGCGAAGGGCTTTCCAAAGAAGGAGATCATCTCCCATGGATAGCCGCAGGCTTTAGAAGAGTCTGAAACCCTAGCCGCCCACTCCAAAAGGTTGGAGAAGTTCTCCCAGGCCTAGCCGCCCACTCCAGAAGCCTGGAGAAGAGCTATCAGGCATAGCCGCCCACTCTAGAAGCCTGGAGAAGAGCCACCAAGCCTAGCCGCCCCTTCCAAAAGGTCAGAGAAGACCCTCTGGACCTAGCCGCAGGTCTCAGAGAAGTCCAGAACCTCTCCCTAGTGCTACCCCACTTATCCAGGAACCTTTTTTAGGTCCTCGGAACCATACACAAGTTTCTCGAGGGTGGTTTTTTCTCCAATAGAAAATCTATAAAGGAGTTGTTCCAAAAATGCCTGAATCCTGCGAGCAACGCGAGCAGGAGGCTTTAAAAATAAAAAGAAGGTGATTTGCACCTCCGCAGCAGCAGTTCGGGTAATTTCTTATCAGAAAAGTCTTCTCTACTACCATGAGTACATCTGAGGAGTCATCTTCTGCCAAGTCAGAGATCATTGTTGCCCCACCCAGTCTGGGAAGTCATGGTGATCACAACCCGGGCCTACAGATCACTACGGTGAAACTCGACGGGACCAACTACCTCGCATGGTCTCAATCTGCCAAGATGTACATCACCGGACGAGGCAAAGCCGGCTATATCACTGGACGCATCACTGCACCTGATTCCTCCGATGCTGCGTTTGAGAAGTGGGCAGCAGAAAACTCGATGGTCATGTCATGGCTGCTTCACTCCATGCATCCATCGATCAGCACAGACTTCCTCTTTCTCCCGACTGCCAAGGATATATGGGACACTGCATCTTAGACCTACTCCCAAGATGGGAATTTTGCTAGGATATATGAACTTCAGCAGGAGATAGCACATCTGAAGCAAGGCGATCTTCCTTTGGGATCATACTACGTTGCGTTACGCAGCAATTGGGAAGAGGTAGATCACTACCAGACCTATACCCCTGCATGTACCAAGGATGCTACGGAGTTCCGGAAGATGATTGTGCGCGGACGCATATTCGAGTTTCTTGGCGGCTTGAACCAGAGCTATAAACAGGTTCGAGCCAACACCTTGGGCAGAGATCCACCGCCGTCGACCATGGCACAGGTCTACACCTACATCTAGAGCGAGGACAGCATGAGGAGAGCCATGAGCTCTAAGACAGATGTTGATGTTCCTTTATCTGAGAAGTCTGCCTTGGCCACTCAGAAATTAAGCAAACCCACATCCAAGAAGGATGAGGATCTTGATAATCGTAATCGACTCAGATGTGATCACTGTGGCAAGCGTCGCCACACTCGAGAGACCTGCTGGAGTCTTCAAAGTCGTCCCGCACAGTTCTCTGGGGGGAAGCAAGGCTCCTCAAAAAAGCCCTCTGGTAGCAAACATGGAACCTCAGCCGCTCATGCCACCAGTCAAGATTCTTCTGATGTGACCTCTTCCTCTAGGCAGTCCAACACCTTCTGTAGCATGAACATTGACAGGCTTCGACAATTACTTACTCAGCTTGATGGCCCTTCCCCACCTACATCATCTTTTGCTCAGACAGGTACATCCCATTCAGCCCACCATGTGTCTACGGCACCCATTGGTCCTTCTTGGATCATTGATTCTGGTGCTTCCGATCATATGACTGGTATGCCATCCCTTTTCTCCACCTATAATATCTGCTCGGGTAAAGACAAGGTCCGCGTGGCTGATGGCACCTTCTCCTCTATCTCAGGGAAGGCACTATCTCTGCCACACCTACTTTGTCT
Organism: Euptelea pleiosperma; assembly: GCA_035048495.1. NCBI lineage: Eukaryota > Viridiplantae > Streptophyta > Magnoliopsida > Ranunculales > Eupteleaceae > Euptelea > Euptelea pleiosperma. The sequence continues at coordinate 21,194,422 of CM068545.1, read as the reverse complement.
TTATCCTCTGTACTTCATGTTCTTAAATTCACCAATAACCTACTTTCTGTTAGCCATCTTACTAAGAGCCTAAACTGCAGTGTTACCTTTTTTCCTACTCACTGTGTTTTTCAGGACTTGGAGACGAGGCGGATGATTGGCAGTGGTCGTGAGGATGGTGGATTGTACCTACTCGATAGCCAGCCGACTTCATATTCTGTTGCACATCAGTCTAGTGCCAATGTCAGTAGTTCTAGCGTTAATAAAGACCTGTTAATGCGATGGCATAACAGGCTAGGTCATTTACCGCTTTCAGTCATGAAGAGTCTGTTACCTCAGTTTGCGTCTATTCCATTTTTTGAGTTCAACTGTGAAACTTGTGTACTTGTAAAACAATGTCGAGTGTCTTTTCCGACCAGTAATAAAAAAAGTACGTTTCCTTTATAGCTTGTGCACTCTGATGTTTGGGGACCCAATCCCACCACTTCTATCTTTGGTTTTCGCAACTTTGTGATTTTTGTGGATGACTACAGTCGTTACACTTGGATTTACCTTATGAAATCAAAAAATGAGGTGCATATTATCTTTCAGACCTTCCATAAAATAGTGTGTAATCAATTGGGCACCACCCTAAAAGTCCTACACACTGACAATGGGGGGGAATACATGTACAGTGGCCTTGCCTCCTACTTTGAAGAGCATGGAATTCTTCATCAGACTTCATGTGCCGATACACCTTAACAAAATGGGACCGCTGAGCGAAAGCATCGCCATGTCCTGGAGGTTGCTAGGGTACTTCTTCTTGGTACTCGGGTACCCAAGGGTTATTGGGCTGACGCTGTGTTGACGGCATCCTACTTGATAAATCGAATGCCCTCTCGTGTCTTGGAATCAAAGTCTCCCCTTTCACTCATGTTTCCTTCCTGTCCTGTGTTCTCCATTCCACCTAAGGTTTTTGGTTGTGTTTGCTATGTTCACGCCCATCACAGGAAGGACAAGTTAGATCCGAAAGCCGTTCGATGTGTGTTCTTTGGCTATTCGTCCACTCAAAACGGATATCGGTGTTTCCATCCCTCTACCCGTCGTCGGTTTGTTTCTCTAGATGTTACCTTTTTTGAGAGTCCCTTCTTCTCAGTTGATCGGACTTCTCTTCAGGGGGAGCTTGGGAGTATTGACGAGAGTCCGATACCTCCACAGGGAGAGATTCCTCAACCAGTACCCCTTGATTTGCCTGATGAGTTTCCTGTACCCTTGTCCTTATCTCCTACTGGCACTGTGCCACAGGATCCGCAGTTGAAGACATATGCCAGACGACGTAAAAAAGAGAAACAATCCACCATCCAAGCTCACTGCCGGGAAATCCAACTCGATCCAGGTAATCGTATCCTCAGTGATCCTCATGATGATATGTCTGTTGCTCATTCTACTATCCTTCCCATAGACATTGATGTACCTATTGCTCATCGGAAGGGTGTTCGGAACTGTCTTACCAAGTACCCTATCTCTCACTTTGTTTCCTATCAACAGCTCTCACCATCCTACAGGGCATTTGCTACTTCCCTATCCAGTGTCACTCTGCCATCCGGTGTCTCAGATGCCCTCAGCCAGCCTCAGTGGAAAGCAGTCATGCTAGAGGAGATGACAGCTCTAGAAAAGAATGGTACTTGGGATTTGGTTCCATTGCCTAGAGGAAAGAAACCCGTGGGGTGCAAGTAGGTATATACAGTGAAATACAAAGCAGATGGAAGCATCGACAGGTACAAGGTCCGTCTCGTTGCAAAAGGGTACACACGGACTTATGGGATTGACTACCAGGAGACGTTTGCTCTAGTGGCCAAGATGAACTCAGTTCGAGTTCTGTTATCTCTCGCGGCAAACTTTTCTTGGCCCCTCCACCAGTTGGATGTCAAGAATGCCTTCCTCCATGGTGATCTAGAGGAAGAGGTCTACATGACAGGTCCTCCAGGGTTCAGTCCGACTGGGAGTAAGGAACTTGTGTGCAGACTGAAGAAAGCCTTGTATGGGCTTAAACAGTCACCAAGGGCTTGGTTCGCGAGGTTCAGTTCCGCAGTCAAGAAGATTGGCTACTCGCAGAGTCAGGTAGACCACACTCTCTTCATTAAGAGAAGTCAAAGTCGTCTTACTGCTCTTATTGTATATGTGGATGATATCGTGGTCACAGGAGATGACTCAGATGAGGTTTGTAGATTGAAAAAATACCTCGGCACAGAGTTCGAAATCAATGATTTGGGAACCTTGAGATCCTTTCTGGGCATTGAGGTTGCTAGGTCAAAGCAGGGTGTGTTTATCTCACAGAGAAAGTATGTACTTGATCTCCTTCGAGAGTCAGGAAACTTTGGAGCTAAACCAGCCGATACGCCTATAGAGCAGCAACATCGGCTGAATCCTGTTGATGGGGATCCCATTGCTGATGCAGGCCAGTTCTAGAGACTTGTTGGGCGTCTTATCTACCTTTCGCTGACACGACCAGATATTGCATACGCAGTCAGTGTCATTAGTCAGTTCATGCATGCCTCTCGCTCTCCACATCTTGAGACAGTACACCGAGTGTTACGCTATCTTAAGGGGGCTCTAGGGAAGGGTCTCCTGTTTAGTAAGAATGGACACCTGCGAGTTGAAGCTTATACAGACGCTGACTGGGCAGGTTCAGTCACCGACAGACGTTCCACATCAGGGTACTGCACGTATGTGGGAGGTAATCTGGTGTCTTGTCGCAGCAAGAAGCAACCAGTTGTCGCCCGCTCCAGTGCCGAAGCAGAGTACCGTTCTATGGCTCATGGTGTATGTGAGCTTCTATGGTTGAAGACTATGCTCAGTGAGCTTGGATATCCTGTCAAAGGGTCTATGCAACTGTATTGTGACAATAAACCAGCCATCAGCATTGCTCATAATCCAGTTCAACACGATAGGACAAAGCACATTGAGGTAGACCGTCACTTCATCAAAGAGAAACTTGGTCAGGGACTTATTTGCACACCGTATGTCCATACTGCTGATCAAGTTGCAGATGTGTTAACTAAAGGTGTTACTAAAGGGATCTTAGAGCACCTGTTATCCAAGTTGGGCATGATAGATATCTTCGCACCAGCTTGAGGGGGAGTGTTGTCAAAGACCTACTTGTAATATCTTATATTCTACAGGGGCCCTTGTAATATTGTAAAACTTCACTTAATATATATATTGGGTGAAATCGTGTAGGCTATTCTAAGCTCTACACGATTTCTCCTCTTCCCCCAATTCTCTTCTCCTCTCCTCTCTTCCATCTCTAACCCTAATCTCTTATTCTGGTTACGATCCAAGATTACAACAGGAGGAACCACATATAGAGCTGCCTGAAGGGTAAAAAGAATATGGCTAGTCACAGCATGATCACCAGTGAAGCTTGTCTATTGAAGCCATTGGAAAGCGAAAAGGACCGTCCCAAGAAGGTAGTTGGTACTTCAATGTGTTTTTGATGTGGAGAGTCTGGTCCTTACTCTCATGAATGTCCTAAAAGGAGGATAAATCTGATTGGAGAAGAAAATCAAAAGGTTAGTGATTAACAAGAGTGCATAGAGGAGAGTACCGAGTTCGATGAAGAGGAGCTTCTCCTACTTCAAAAGAATCAAGATGACGACAAGGAACAAGAAATAAGAAAAAGATGATTGGAAGAGAGCAAACATATTCACAGTGAGGGCAAAATAGGGAGACAAGCTTTGTTCTATGAACATTGTTGGGGAAGCACAGAGAGAACAAGGTGTCCCAAGAGATGGTCAACAAACTCTGTTAACTGAACAACACGCCTTATGAACTAGAATGGGTGAATAATGACCTTACTTTGTGGGATATGGAATGTTGTTCAGTTCTCCGTTAGAAAACATTTAAGGATGAAGTATGATGTTAAGTATTTCTCATGAAGGTTGTCCACTATTTGGGAGGTTTTTTTTATATGAATGCAATACTTAACACAGGAGAATATGTGTTCAAGCATGATGAAATGAAGGTGAACCTCAATCCTCTAAAACCGAGAAGCAGGTCATCTCCGATGTCCAAAGGAGGCAATCACCTTCTTTCAAGAGTTCATGTCTCAAAAAGAGGATCAAACTGGCCATGGAAGAAGCCAAACCAGTGGGCATCAAGCTATTCGACAGAGTCAAATTTGTCCCAACCAAGGGAGAGTTGTGCAGGAACCCATTTCTGTATTCCTGCCAAAAATAATAGGAGGGAACTTGCATCTGAACCCATTACTAAGATTAGAAGCTTCTTAGAGTCGGGCCCACATGAGTTAGAAAAGAGTAGGTGATGCATTTGTTGTAATAGGTTATGCAACACAACTAGGTGATGTGGATGCCTCTGGTAGGTTCTGCAGCAAGGTATGCAAGTAGGCAACACAAGTAGGTGATGCGTGAGCGTTGTGCAGTTGCTGTAAGTGGGTTTGTGAGATGACACACACGGTTCTCTCTCTCTCTATCTATAGTAGATGGGAGGTTGACTTTAAGGCAGATTGATGAAAGAAGTTTAAACCATGGTTTTCTAAGCAAAAGCTGCAAAACTGCATAAGTGCAATAGAAATTCCTAGGGAGTTGTACATTTGTGTATCGAAAAGACATTCATTGCTTCTTGAAGCTCAATCTTTCTTCCATACGAACATTTAAGAGATTTCTCAGATTCTTGTGTGTGGTGTTGATTCCTTACAAAAAGTTCTCTTTACTACGCTAGAATCCCTCAATATCTTAATATTCCGCAACCCTATGACACTGCATATTTGGTGGTCTAGTAGGCTCTACACAAATCACGTTTGAGGAGTGCAAGCGTCATGCATTGAAGACCATATTCAATACTAACTTCATGCCAAGAGACTTTTTCTTTCTGAACCCAAATGCAAAGAGAAACTATAGCTACTCACCTCCTTCCCACTTAGATAAGGAACAGTAGAGAGCTGAGGGTGTATTTCTCGATTGTTAAAATGAGGTGGATCCACAACCTGTACATTTGGAAATATTCAGAAGCTATCATCAGCATAATCCAAGCCTATAACTACATATTGAGTTGTATCACATATGAAACCTATAAAGTATAATAGTATTTGAACTGAGAGAAATACAAAAAGGTGAACTGTGGCACAAACTGGCCTTGTCTTTGTATTTGAAGGGACCGCCACTGGGCTGGCTTTCCAAGTCCAAAAACCTTTGATCTCCAATGTCTTTCACATAGTTCTCAATGTCTGATGCTGACAAAGGAGATGATTGATGCTGCTTGACATAAACTACATCTCTACCACCAATCGTTGCAGATGTAATGATATGCGTGCCATAATTTTCAATAAAGCTGAAAAAGAAAGCATGAAAAACACCTAATTAGAAACTTGGCGGGGTCAACCTCTATAAATTTACCTGATTATCTCTTTTGTCAGGACTTATCAGGTATGAGTCTTATAGACCATAACAACAGTCTACAAGGGGCATGGGCATGCAGGACCAGAAATCCGTTGGAGATAAGACCTATCAATCAATGGGTGATGCACCAAAAATCAACTGCACTGGTGAACATAACCAGCAAATCTTTTGCCTTTTGGATCATCAACAAAAAGAACAGCTGGTCCCAAAAAATGCCTATGGATCATAGAGTGCACCACCCAAATGATTATTGGCATCGAAGGTCTACTAGGTCTAACCCATCAAATGGTGGGGTCCAGTCGTGTATGTGCATAATGAGTACATCTATGTCATCTACAAATTGTATTATATAAGCTTCAAACATGGATCATCCACTTCCATAGAAAAAATACACACAATAGAAAACATGCTACCATGATAGTCATGTGACTCATGTCTATATAACAAGAAGAATGTCGAATGGTTTACCTTGCCAAGGATGAGGGATCCCAAGAGGAAGGAACAGCACGCTTGATTTCCTCGTGCAAAACTAAAAATGGTTTTGCCAGTTTAACCTTAAACAGGGGGGTGAGATATCCATCCATGGCAAGGGCTTTTGTAGCTGCCGCGTCGACTGGCCAAGAACCAGTGAAATTGAACATGGAATTAAAGCTTCCAAGGGGAATGCGCCCTGATATACCTGACTTTTTGTTGAAATGCTCTGCCATCTGGGATATCATAAACCAAAGATTCAACACTAAGAATACCTAATCCAATACAGAGATGCACGCATGATATTATAACGTTCTTGGCAACATGGAAATTAGATAGATGAACATGTTATCCGTTCTTAAAGAAACAATATAAACTTTAATTTTAAAATTAAAGAGAAATATATAACGTGCAGAGGCTCAACCCTTGCCTACTTAAGAACATTAGAAACATGATAGCCAATAGTGTAGATAAAGCAAACAATAACCATTATTTAACATCTTGAGAAAGCAAATTTATGTATATGTTCAGCTACCATATTCGTAATAAGATCAAGTTGCAACTGAATTGTTGAAAAATCGACTTTCGCGAACCAGCAAAAATAGAGAGAATAAAAAAAGATTAATCACACAGACACAACAGATTTACGTGGTTCGGCAGTGTGCCTACGTCCACGGGTGAGAAGAGCCTTTTCACTATTTTCAAAGAATTAGGGTTACACTAGTTTCCTCTTTCTCTCACTCTCTCAATGTACAAGTACAACCTTAACGCCCCTTCAGAGATACAGCAAAGTAAGAGATAGGATGAGAAGCAAAGCACGAGGGAACAGGGGCAGTGTGCAATGGAATGATTCAAACTGATCTCGAACAATATACCCTAGTCATGATAGCAGCAACTTGATCTTTAGAAGCAATATGTCACAGGCTATATAATCTATGATACAAAGAAGTACCCAAAGTACCCCCAGTACAAGTTGTACCCAAACACGAACTCTACGGACCTGTACGGAATTGTACGAACACTAAAAAATCTGGACCTGCAAAAGCTGTGGCTTAATTAAAAGTATAATCCCTGCATAACAGTATTTCCTGCAGAATACAAGACACCTAACCCAGCATGAATCATAAATGGACTTGTCAAGGCCAGTTTTACAAACCGTAATGCAGTTAGTGTGTGTTGTGAGTATAAGAGGAGTTCGAGCACATAACCTCAATGTTAGAAAGGAGATAAAATTCAGCATTTGATTTGCAAAACTGAAGCCATACAGGAACAGTTGCAACCTTCCTTATCTTTGAAACTTCTTACTTTGGTATGAATTTCTGCCCTGTCAAAGCATTTTCACTTTTTTTCCTTTTATTTATTAATTTTGTTTTATGCCATTTCACGAGGGTCTTAGAGAAATAGTGTAACGACATCTTGTATTAATAAGTGATACCATCCTTTGGCTGAGAATTTGTGATGTTTGCTGTGCTTGAATGTAGGTGTATCACCAGGATGACCAATTACTAATAAGGTCTAAAATGGACACAAACCTGACCAAACAGGTATCCGGATATGTGTATGGGGAATGAATGGAAAGCTTTTATACCAAGGTGCCCAGACCTGACCTGATTACTAATCAGGTCCAAAAATATGAATCTGGAGTAGATAAAATTGGGTCGTGCATGTCGGGTGCTTGAGTACCCATTGACATCCCTACTAGTATGCCTCGGTGTTATCTAACACTACTTATCTAACATTGAGCACAAATGCCGAGGTAAGTTCTGCCGGAAGGGGTGGTACCCACTATTTGTAGCTGTCACCATGGACGAGTATCAATCAGTGGCGAGTGGGATTAAGAATGATTGATGCAAGTATATCAGAGCTAGTGAACTTATCAAGCTGTTGTGACTTTTATTGCAGATGTCAGCTATCCAGATCTAGGACAGGAGTTTTTGATGAGGGGAAAGGACTATCCAGCAACAGTGATGACACCATGCCCAAACCTAGTTGCAGACTTGCAGTAAGGAAAAGCCCCAATTGAAAATTCTTGAGTTATTATGTGGGGTCTCAACTCTGTTGAACTGCACATTCCCCTCAGCCCCTGACCATACTCCACTGCATTTGACATGTGTAAGTACATGCATAAACTTTGTTCTCAAACAATCCAGGCCCAACAATTTCAGCTTGAGCTTCAAATATTTCAGTATACTCATGGGGACAAGTAAATTCAGTCCTAATATTCTGGTCCCATGACTATATGGTAAGAGGCTAAGAGCAGAATGTGATCTCTATATTGGCTTAGTTGCAGCCCCTAATCTTGCAGAACTGGTGAAAAGAGAACGGAATCGAGTTACACAGTTCATATTGAAACTAAGACCTGAATTTGAAATTGCTCCAACCAACATTATAAACCAAGAAAGGCTTCCTGATCTGGATACTGTTCTTGCTTAACTTCTCCATAAAGAAACTGATGCGGGAGCATTCTACTACGATAGTCCACGTTACACCGAATCTATGTCAGTCAAGCAAATGGACTTATTATTTATAGTAAATCTCGTTTTTACTATTTATAGTAAATCTGGAAATTACTATTTATAGTAAATTCTGATTTTACTATTTTTAGATAAGTGGACCCCACGAATATTTGTTTTAATTTAATTAGGATTTTCAATTGAAATTAGATTTTATTTCTAATTAGGATTTTTATTATTGATTGCAATAGTTGATTTGTATTAGGAGTTTCTAATTTCAATTAGATTAGAATTTGGAAAGTTCAAGGAGTCTTATAAAAGGTGACGTACCTTTTAAATTTGATAATGAAAAATTATGAATGAAGAAATAGAAATCTCTTTGAGAAATCTCTCTTGTGGTGTGAAGACATCCTCTCTTGGTGCGAAGCCAAGCTAATTCGGTGAGAAGGCGAAGGTATCTTTCTATCCCTATCTCTTTCTCTATCTCTTCTCTCTTATTCTCTTCTCTTTCTCCATCTCTATTTTCATTTTTAGTCAATTTATTACCTAAGAAAACCCAAATCATACCATAGCACTGTGAATAGTGCTGCGTGAATAGTGACGTGAATAGTGTCACGTGAATAGTGCCGTGAATAGCAATCCCTTCTTCATTCCTTCTCAAACCCTGCGTCAAATTTGGTATCAGAGCCCAGTTCGAAAGTCCTAGTCGGAAAGATGTCTCATATTGGTTCGCAATCTTTGGTAGCCGGGTTAGCTAAACTAAACGATGTGAAAAATCGTTTTGAAAGTGGACTAAGTGATCAGATAAATCGTATTGAGAGCAAACTAAATACAAAGATCTCCGCCAGAGTTCCAATCAGCAACTGCCGTCTTGGAAAGTCACTACCACCACCACCAGCTTTTTCACCTCTTTCTGGCAAGCTATTGGAAGGTTACACAGCAAAAAAATACCCTAAAGATGTCTCAAAGCAAGTAGAGAAGAAAGTAAACGAAGAAATAAAAGCCGTTGAACAAAAGGGTGTTTTTTCATACAAGGAAAATGAAAAAATCGGCGAGGAAAAAAAAGTCAAAACTGAGGAATTAGCCAGTCCTGAAGCTTCTGTAGTTGTATCAGACGAAAAGACGGAGGATAAGCATATTGATCCGCCTGTTGTTATAGAGAATGAAAATGATGATGATTCCCCTGGTTCAGACATTCCAGCTGAAGATGGCCCAAATAGCATAGAAGATCCCGATCCGAAACCAGATATTTCTGCTATTTTAGAACTGATAACTGAAAATAAAACAGACGGAACAAGCAAAGATTTATTATCAAAGAAGGCCAGAGTTGAGGACATAGACCATGTTTCAGAAAATTTACACATGTCGAAGATGCAGAAGAAGAAGCTAAAGGGAGAGTATTCCAAATATCTCTTTTGCTGGAAAAGCCAATTGCAATATCTCAACTTGAATTCGAGGTCGAATTCTTTTCAACCAGGAAGGTTTGATGCGGGAGCATTCTATTACGATAATCCACATTACACCGAATCTATGTCAGTCAAGCAAATGGACTTACTAGTTATAGTAAATCTCGTTTTTACTATTTATAGTAAATCTAGAAATTACTATTTATAGTCAATCCCATTTTTACTATTTATAGTAAATTTTGATTTTACTAGTTTTAGATAAGTTGACCCCACGAAGATTTGTTTTAATTTAATTAGGATTTTTATTATTGATTGCAATAGTTGATTTGTATTAGGAGTTTCTAATTTCAATTAGATTAGAATTTGGAAAGTTCAAGTAGGGAGTCTTATAAAAGGTGATGTACCATTTGATTTTGATAATGAAAAATTATTAATGAAGAAATAGAAATCTCTTTGAGAAATTTTTCTTGTGGTGTGAAGCCATCATCTCTTGGTGCGAAGCCAAGCTAATTCGGTGCGAAGCCGAAGGTATCTTTCTATCCCTCTCTTTCTCTATTTCTTCTCTCTTATTCTCTTCTCTTTCTCCATCTCTATTTTCTTTTTTAGTCAATTTATTACCTAAGAAAACCCAAATCATACCATAGCACTGTGAATAGTGCTGCGTGAATAGTGATGTGAATAGTGTCATGTGAATAGTGCCGTGAATAGTAATCCCCTCGTCAAGATTTCTCAAATCGCGGAACGGTTCTCCCGTCCTGCGTCAGAAACTCAGCTTCAGACTCAGGCAACCCTTGGCGCAACAGGTACAACTGCAGTTACTGCATTCTTAACATCTCAAAATCGTGGTAAAAACAAACTATGGAATATAAGCCACACCCAATGTGACGATTGTAAGGAATTGAGACATATTGTAATCCACTATAAGAAGATGAACTTTTGCAATTATTGTAGCAAGAAATATCGCATTATTTTTAGGTGTCAGCTCTCTGAACCAAGAGAAGAAGCAAAAAACCAAGAACATCAGGCATATAATATTGTGGGTGTCTTCTACCTAATGCATCCATCGCCCATAGGGACATCATTGTTACTCCATCCCCAGCTGGCTCTTCTCTCATAGTAGATGCTGCCCAACAAATGATCCATGCTACAGTTGCCTTGGTTCTCCCAGGTGTTATCTCCACTGCTCTTTCTGCTGTGTATTTCCAGGTACAACTCATCATCCTTCATCTAATTGATTCACATATTCAGATGCCTCAAATCACATGCACCAAAAGAGGCCCACAATTTCTCTACTACCTATCCATCCCACACTAAGCAACCCATTCTCATTGCAAATGTAGAGAGAATGCCAATTTGGGTATTAGTACAATTTCGTTATCCACTTCTTTACATTCACCTCTGACTCAAAAACATTTTCTATGTTCCATGCAAATCTTATTTTTGTTGGACAATAAATTGAAAAGTATTTAAATAAAATTATCTCATGATCTGTTTGAATTGTTCAGGGCCTGCAAACTAGAAAAAATGATTGGGAGAGAGAGAAGGATGGATGGCTTTTTCTCCTAGACTTTGATAATACTGTCTCTCCCTATTCCATCTCTTTTCTTTTTGGCTCAATATTCCTATGATGTCAGTTTGCCAAATAAAAGGTGGAACTCATGGCGTCATCATCTTGGCCATCCATGTACTCCTAGACTTGATTTGATGTTTGAATTTAGCTTATTATCGAATAAGTTTGATGTATGACAGTACTCTTTAGATACTACTTGCAAGGGTTGTCCTCTTCTTGGAAAAAGCAAATGATTACCATTTCCTTTGAGCAACACACATAATGAAAAACCATTCATTTAGTTCATTATGATGTTTGAGGACGTGCACCTACCACTTCTCTCATTGGCTATCAATATTTTTTCCTATTTATCTATCACATGTTATAGTTAAATTTTTTGTAGAATCAAATTTGAGATCCCTTTCATTAATATGAACTTAATAACTATGATTGAGAGACACTTACTACAAATGAATATAGGTCTTACACAACGAATTAGGGGGAGCGTATATCAAGTCCAAACTTCCAGCCCTTAAAAGAAAAAGTATTTATCTCCCAGCACTCCTGTCTTCGCACACCCCAACAAAATGATGTGGTAGACCAAAAGAATCAACATGTTTTGGAGGTTGCTTGTATATTTTCATTTGAGTTCCAAGCATGATTTGAAGTACCGTTCCATCTCAGAATGTCTTGGATGAGACGCCCCATTCTGGTAACGTACTAGCATGATATATGGGGCTATGTATGGTCTTGTATCAAAAATTAGTTTAATTAATTAAAAATTAACAATGATTTAAAGTATTATGTTTCATCAAACATCATGTTTTTAGTTTAATGAAGCATTAAAAAAGGCTTTGTGTAATGTATCTTTGTGTACTAAAACATGTCGTTATTTTCTCTAATGTATTCATTCCATCTCATTTAGAAGTCCCGTTCCGCCGGCTTACCAAGACACTAAATGATACCAAGATTGTAAGCCTTGGTAGCAAGTTCCTAATTCCTTCCATGTTGAGGGTGCACTAACTGTTGGATATTTTCAATAAAACATTTTTTGTTTTTTGTCTTTTTGGCCTAAGAAATGTGAAACTCTCTTTGCAAATTTTAGTCCCACATTGGATAGAGAAAGAAAAGTTTTTCTCTTTATAAGGCTTAATGCTCACCTACACATGTGTAACTAATGCACATCGATCGCGCACGCGTGTGCGAAAGGGCGATTGGGCGTTTAGGGCGCTTTTAGAGGCGCACTTGGCACTTCACACGTGCGCATCGTCGCTAGGAGCATTGGATCCTTTTATTTTCCGATCGGCCCTGATCTAACGGTTACAAAGTGATCAAATGTGTCTAATCACGAGATCTAACTATAACCACTAGATCGTTGGTGTCTGATCGATGATAGAGTTGTGTTCCTTCACGGAACACATTGTTTCAAGGATGATCCACGCCGTTGGATCAGATCATGACTGTTGGTCAAAAGTAATGACTGTTTGTTCAAAAAACACAAATGGCTATAAAAAGAGATCTAGAATCTGTTTGGACACCGAAAATTGAAGTGAGTTCGTCATTTCATTCTTAAGCTTTTGGTATCATCGGATTTGATTTTCAGAGTGTTCTTGATTTTGATTGGATCGTACATAACCCGAATCCAATGGTGTTGATTGAGACTTCATTGTTTTATGAAGGCGATTTTCTCACACCCACTATGTAGTAGCAGTTCTAACCGGAAGTGAAGAAATATTGTATAAAAGACATCGATTGATCGAGCCTTGAAGTCTTACAGATCATAACTTTCTCCTTATTTTTGTTTCATCCATTAAGTACAGATTTCCAACACTAACTGCTATCTATTTAATAAATAAAAAGGCCCCCCCAATTTGGGCCCAAAAATCCCCCTTCTAGTGTTTATATAGGAAACCTTCAGACTACTCTCATCTTCATGTTTTTGGAAGCACTTGCTTTGCTTTGCTTCCTGTATATGAGCACAAGAAGTTCTCTCCTCAAACAACTACATGTGGTTGTGGGGATGGACAAAAAAAGGTTTTATTTTCTATTACCACAGGAAACAACGCATTCACATTTCCGCATTACATCAATATGAAGCCTATTTAATGGCGCAAGGCTATAAATATCGTAAACTGACTACAAAGAGACATTCACTCAGGCAAGATGATTACCATTTGTTCAGGAAAAATATTTTCCGTACCCTTTGCACATCTGGAGGCAAAGTGTGTACAATGGAAGCTCGGAAATTGTAGTGTCAAAGGAGATGGTGGAGAAGCTAAAACTCAAAACAAATGTACACTGTCAGCCCTAAAATTATATTTAAAGCACTCTCATCTTTGTTCCTCCTCTCCTTTTCTCTTTCAACCCAGAATTCCAAATTGAGTTTTCCTGCCCCACTCAAAACTTGATTTCCAGGTCTGATTTTCTGATATTATCAGTTGGTGAAGATTCAACTCAACTAAATCTTGTTAGTTTCATCAACACAAAAGATCAGTGGAAAAAAAATGCACTCAAAGATACAAACAAACCAAAATCCTATTATTTCGACACGAGAACAAGACAAGCTGGATTGATAATTAAGGTATCATACTCCATCCAAAATCAAAATTCAGATAATATAGCAAGGGAAAAGTACAAAAAAAAAAAAAAAAAATTAATTCAAGCAACCCCTGTACACCACCAGAATTCTAAAAACAAAACAAACCCGATTTGATAATTTAGGTACAAAAACACACCAAATCTAAGAAAAATAAAATATGACTCATGAATTCCAAACAAGATCTATAAACCACAAGAAAAATAATAATAATTTAGTCACCCAAAGCAGACCCAGATCACGAAAACAAGAACCCAACAAAGAAATCGATTCAGAAGGTTACCTCGTGGAAGCTACACACAGAGGTGGTCTCTCTAGCGATCTTGCCGCGGGAGCACTCGACATCGACGGAGACATTGGGAAGAACAAGACCATCGGAGATTACGAGATCCCTGTTGTGATTCTCATCAAAGTGAACGAGACGAGAGCCAGGAGCTCCTTTACAGTAGAGAAGTCGAATGTCGGAAGTGACATCGAAGCCTCGACCCAGAGCTTGGATTGAGTTGCAGAGGGTGGTAGTGAGAGCAGCTGAGCTTGACGTCGTAGTTGATGCTGTTTCCTCCATACGTTGATGATGATGATGATCACGACGATGGCGAAGAAGATTACGAGAAAATCAAAAAATTTCATTGCTGATGAAGAGAAGAGAAGAATAAGAAGAGTTGTTGTTGCTTCTCCACTTCCATTTTCAATTCTGCTTGTTTGTTGTTCTAAGGAAGGCTTTTGACTCTTAAAAACGCGTTTTTCATAGTTGACTGGTCTTCCTAAGTACTAATAACTCCTCTTTACCAAACCCCTAACTATTCAAGAATCTTCTCTGGGTTCATTATCATTTATGTGTCTTTTTCTTTTATTTTAATTATATCCATTATTATTAATTTTAATTATTATTACGAAATTGAAGTAGGAATGTCAACGGGTTGGATTCGGGTTGGATATCGGGCACCCCGAAGTCTGAGCCACAAATCTATTAAATAATACGGGTCGGGTACTAATAGTTTTGGTTGGTACCAAAACTGAAACCGTTCGTTGAATAGTTGGTACTTGTCTATTGTATAAAAAATGCAAAAAAAAAACAAAGAGAAAAATAAAAATAAAAGGTTTCCACACATAAGAAACTTGATACCTTATAAGTATTAGGGGACCCGTGTACCTTACACATGGCATGCTCTTAGAGATTGACGATGACCGTATAGATGTTAAACTTTTATTTTGATTAGTTATTTCTATCCATTGGATCAGACTTCAAAGTCATTTTCATGGTTTGTTTTTAATTGTGGATTTTGAGTATCATTTGGCCAATGACAAAACGACACCACTATGCAACATCCATGGCTCTTCAACCATGTGATCATTATTATTTTAACGGAAAATTTCTTAAACGAAAACTAAATTTAATGTATTTACAAAAATAAAAATAACTTTTAAAAATTCCCAAAAAAATTAACTAAACTCTTTTTAAAAAAACATCTGGTCAGTCGTGACAGACAGTCTGACAAACGTTCTTTGAAAGAGCGTTTATACTAAACAAACGCTTTTTTAAAAAGTGTTAAATGTGGTTTTCAAGTTGCACAGTAAAAATCGACGGTCCATAATTCTTCAACTTCTAAACCAGTCTATGAATATCAGAATGATTTGATTTTTTTTGTGAAGATGATCCCCTCACCATAGAGATCATCCTCACCAAAAATCAGCCACGTGGCACTCTTAGAATATTCTGACCATATGGATGTTTTTTCAATCCCTATATGGACCTACAAACAAAAAATCACCTTGATTTGTGATTTCAAACCTTTGGATCTTTGGTCAATAATGCTCAAATTTCACACAGTTAAAATCAACCCATGAAAATAATTCCAATCCAACGCCTAGAAATCACTAATTGGACTGATTTTTGGTTTGTAAGTCCACTTAATAATTGGCCAAACATCCATACGGTCAAAGTTCTCTAAGAGTGTTCCATGTGGCTCTTATTGTGCCCTGTCATCGGCCTTGATGACAAGGCCTGTCATCAAAGTTTTATTCGACGCTGATGGTATGGATGTTTTTACCATCTGTCAAAGCATTTCTCCCTGACAGTGCTCTTAGATTTGACTTTATGGAAACGTTTATTCTTAAAAGAACGTTTAGTTACTTTTTTTTGAGAATTTTCAAAAGTTAATGATGGACCATGATAACATCCACATTGATGATGGACCATATTATGAACCACGTGGCACACTACTAACCATATAGATATTTTTCTCATCCCTAGTTGGACTTGCATATATCAAAATTCATCCCGATTAGTAATTTATATCCGTTGAGTTAGAGTCCTTTTCATGAATTATTTTCAACAGTGGATTTCTAGAATTATTTGGGTTACTCAGATTCAAAAGTTAAAAATCACTAATCAGGCCTATTTTTGTTATGTAAGTCTATCTAGGGATAAGTCAAACATCCATATGGTCATTAACCTCTAATAGTGTGTCACGTGGCTCTCACAGTGGGTCCATAATTAACTTTGACGATGGGCACCATCATCTAATTTTTTCTAAGGACAGAGTTAGGTGCCACATGTGTTTCAATAATACATTTAGAGTTGGGTTGAAATGTGAAAATGTTAAATGATCAAGCGCCCTTATAAATTAAAAAATTTCAAAAAAGGAAAGAAACAATGTTTGTCTATTTAAGAAATTGAGGGTCATTTTAAGAATAATAATTATTTTAATATTGATCGAGCTGCAATTGATTCCCGCTTACGCCAACGACTGATAAAGACCGAAAAGATTCAAGAAAAGATGCGTAAAGTCTAAAGTACCCTTAAAAAAAGTTAAAAAAACATAAGAAGAGCATTTTGGGCAGAGTAGGGGCAAATTTGATATTTCATCCGTTTTAAACACAAGAAGGGCTTTCTCTCTTTGTTAGATAATAGATTATATTTATATATTGGTTCTAGGTCCTATCAATTCTAGGTTCGCTTTGGCTCTAATATACAAAACTAAACACTATTATATACAACAGTTATGAACCCTAACTGTTTCGATTCCAGTACTAAGAGCAAATTGTCCGAGAACCAATTAATCGGGACTGGTTCTAGTTGTGTATCGATTAATTGGGTACCCTTTTACACCCCTACTTTGAAGTATGCGTCGAAAATATGTGGATATTGTTATATTTTGTGGACCTTGATGGTGCACGCTAGATTTTTGTAGATTAGGCTGATGTCCAGCTCCACACTGAGTTGGCTGAGGGGTTACAACTTGAGGAGGGGGGGAGGGGTTTCCTTAAGGGCATTTTTGTACTTTTACATAGAGATACAGAAATCCTAGTTTCGTTTTGAAGCTATATATACCTCGGTTTCGGGAGATGAACATCATTGTACTATAAGTTTTTCTTTTGTCTTCGTAGTGGAATCGATGTGAGTCCGTGGACGTACCTCGATCTTAAGGGAACCATGTTTGGGTCTTCGCTGTGACGGAGTCAGGAAGGGGCCAGAGGGGTTACGTGTTTAGTTTAGTGCGCCCTAATGGACACTGATTGTATGGATGTTTGGGCGGTCCCTAGGTGGACCTACGGATAAAAAATCAGCCTGATTACTAGTTTCAAACCATTGGATCTTTGTACCCAAAATAATGCTCCGATTCCACGGTTAAAAATCAATGCATGAAAACGACTCCAATCCAATGCTTGGAAATCACTAATCAGGCTAATTTTTGGTCTATATGTCAGTCTAGGGTTGAGACAAACATCCATACAGTCAGAAATCTCTAAGAATATGCCACGTGGCTCATATTGTAGGCTGTTCTACTAATTGATTGTGTCCCCCCTAGAACAAAATCCTGGCTCCGCCGCTGGGTCTTCCTCTTACTTTTCTCTTTCTTCAACAGATATAAGCCGGTTCCAATTAGATCTGGATCATGTAGCTGGCGGCTGTATTTGACCATGCATTGGCCCCTTACGTATCCTTATTTTATGACCCAATTAAGTATCCAACCCATTTCATTGTGATGACTTTGCGACTCAGTTTGATTCTTGAATGGTTTATTCGGATGAGAAGGGATGTTATTATTCAAAAGAAAATATATGCAGCCACTTGGACCAGGTATAGTGGACGGGTACGTAGTCTATTGTATCAATTTGGACCGGAAAGTAAAATTTCTGGTTTACCTCCAATATGAGCCCTTCCTAGTTCCTAGACCCCAAAAATCAAATCGCATAGCAAGTTGTACCGAGAAAAGATTGTTTTGCAAATTTTTCCAGGGTCACATTTTTGCACCGAGATAAGATACCCTTTTTTGAAAGGGTCGGGATCCGTGCACTCACAAAAGTGAACCAACAGGTTCACGTTTGTGCCACCTCAGCACTTCTGCCAAAGCACAACCACTGTTGGATTCTCTGAATCCACCGCAGATAACATATGTGAACTTTTTGGTTCACTTTTGCTGGTCCCGCCTGACCCTTGTTTTATGACATTTAGGCTATGTATGGTGATCAACAAAAAGTTTTACAGAAAAAAGGATTTGTATGTTAGACAGTGTTGATACAGAAAAAAAAAAAAATTATGACTGTTACATGCGAAAGTCGTTTCTGGAAAATTTATTCAGGGCAACCATACAGACCGGACTGTCTCTGTCATAAGGTCATTAAGACGGTCGACTTAGGCCCCCGGTGAGAGAAGGCCCTGACCCACTAAGCACATCGATGTTTAGTCCACCCCTTGTTGGATATACAAACCAAAAATTAAAGTAATTGATTATCTCTAGCCATATATTTTAGTATTTTTTAAGATTGATTCTAGCCATTGGATTCAAAAATATTTTTTGGGTAGTAAGGTAGTAAATCCAATGGCTAGAAATCATCAATCAAACTGATTTTTAGTGTGTTTATCCACCAATAGGTGGGCTGAACATCCATGCAGTCATTAGGCCCAAAAAATGATTTATACAGGGCCATGAGAGTCCTTTGCATGGACTGCAGTCACACTTCTTGTCGAGCCATAAATCTAAACTCCGGTCGGTCAATCTTAACCATCCGTTGCATGGATATTAATTTCTCAAATTCCCTATCTAAATTTTACTTACTCATTATTTGTCCATCCACCAATGCTTTCCATCCTAATCAAGAGTAATGATCACATGGACTGGGGCCCATGGACATTATCATGGTCCATAGTGGTGTCATTTTGTTATTGATCACGTGTACTTGACTTTAATAAATAATTAATCAAAATTTAAAACTGATTTGCACGTAACTCAAGGTACAATTTTGACCAATGAAAAAATCGATGCCATTGTGCACCATGATAACATCCATTGACCTCGGCCCATGAGATCATTACTCCCTAATCTAAGTGTCAGGGTTTCGTCTGTGCGTTTATGTTTTGACAATCAAGAAGCGCCATCTATACTAAGCACGGTGGAACCGACAAGATTTCACAGCTTAGTGTCCCAAATGCTATGGCTCCACCTCACCCTGTCTATATAACAAATCAGCTCCGTTGTCTCCCCTCTTTTCGGCTGCATATATTGATGGCTGACATCTTATCCGGAATTGGACGGTGGATTTGGCCACTCACACCCAATTTTTGGACAAATGCTTTGTCGGGGAGTGCCGTGGGCACAGGCCACCCACTAGTGTTTTAAAACGTGAAGGCGTGAGGGGAGGTCTTAAGACATGAAGAAACGTGATGCACCCACCTTCTTTTAATTAAAAAAATATTAATTAAATATATGACATATATAAATATAATAAGATATTATATAAAAATTATTAAAAAATACATATATATGAGTGAGGTGTGCGTCTCATGACACGTGTGCACATACACTTTACACGCACCTCCCGGTTGGAGGCAAGCACTTCATTTGATTACGCCTTCCAAAGCATGCCTCAAGTTTTGCTTACACCTGGCCTCAAAGCGGCACACTTCATATGCCTTTTTGAACACTAGATGGCGCTTCCTGATTGGCGAAATTTTGACACACTGATTAAACCCACGTTTAAAAAAGAAAGCCCTATTAAGGTGTCAACCACAAATAGGCGGGAGGATAAGGCATTGCCAATGATAGTGATGATGTGTGCCATGAATCATTTATGTTGGAAACAATGTTTTCATACCCGGACCAGTCATTGATCCGGTCAAGTGACCGGTTCAACCGCCAGGTCGACCGGGTCAACCCATGACAGAAAAAAATAATCACCCGGCTTTTTGATCAGCTGGGTTACCGGTTCACCCAGTCTGATCAAGCGGATAGCAAGAAATTGAACAGCTTTTCAGTAGATTGCTGGGTTGGGATTAAGCTAACCCGGTTCTGTGACCAGTTCACTGGATCACCAATTCGATCAGCCTATATGGTCCGGGTTTAATAACACAGGTTGGAAAGCGTGGGGATTTTCTCATCGAAAAAAAGACACCATGAAAACTTAGGGTATGATGTGTGAGTTATACATGCATTCAATTAAGAAAAATTTAAAGAAATATGTGCTTTCTTCACATAGGGTAGAAAACGGAAGTGGGCTCCTGCTCACTCCGGCTTTGAAGCCGGAGTTTGCTGGGTGGGCCCCGGTTTTAGAGGAAAAATGGGAAGAAAAAAAAATCCTATAGATATCGTTAAGCACGATATAACAATGTTTAAACTATAAATAATCTAACCATGGAGCAAATCTTGGGAGATCACGTGACCTGTAGAGCCCTTGCCTCAAATCCTAAATAATATTTCACTTGAAAGCTACTCCTAACTTCAGATTAAGAAAATGATTATTCAAAAAGGCTCAGGCTCCTAGGACCCCTTTTTCTGACCCCTCTCGGGAGTCGGACTCGGGGCCGTGAATTCCAAGAATCCAATGGTGGTTGATAGCGCTGAGCTGGCATTTACTTTTGTCAGAAAAAAGAGGGGCTCGTGAGCCAGACCTCACCGTATTCAAAAAAGGATCAGGCTCCCGAGGGACCCCTTTTTTCTGACCCTCTCAGTGTTCGTGCACTCGGCTGTGGATTTCAAGAATCCAATGGTAGTTGTCATTGCCCCCAAAAAGTGATGCTAGCTAGTCGCTGACAACCATAGTTGGATTCTTGAAATCCACGACCGAGAACACGAACACCAAGAGGGGTCAGAAAAAGGGGGTCCCTTGAGCCCCACCCTTAAAAAAAAATAGAAAAGAGAGAGAATCCATTTTTCGATAAGATCCTGAATTTACTATATTTCTTACACCCACCACAATTTTCTAGTGGAATTTGAACTTGCAACATCATGGTTGTATTGTGGAGAAAACAAATCCTAAAAATTGTCAAGTCAAAACCAATCTAAGGCTGTGTTTGGTAGCACACCTTCAACGTGTGTCTTGGCTGAAGGTGTGCGTCTTGATTGATGACAACTGTTTGGGTCACACCAAGGCGCGCACCTTCGAAGACACAGTGGACCTTGAAGATGCGCGAAATTGAACCTTCGAAGATTTACCTCCCCCCCTAAGTCTTCGAACACGCATGTAGTTTGAAGGTTCACCCTCCACCCCAAATGGGCTTAGCTCACCTAAGGGGTGGCCCGCTAATGATTATGGGCCCACTTGACATATAGCACATGTATGATCCATCAAAAGCCCCTCTATTATTTGGGACCCACATATGATCTATCAACTTCCGTTCTTATATGGGCCCACATGATTTATTGACCCCATTAATATGTGAGGCCCACATGATTTATCACTCTAGTTATTATGTGCGGCCCACATGAAATATCAATCTTTGTTCTTATGTTGGGTCCATGTGATATATCAACATTTGTTCTTATGTGGGTCTCACATGGTCGTATAGAACCAAACGTCGGTCTTGACCTTTAAAGGTATGCACCTTGAAGACGTGGATCTTCAAGACACACGTCTTCGGTTGAAGATGCGCTACAAAACACAGCCTAATAATTTACCGGAACACGATTTTGGACCCGACGCCACCTTATTGAACTCAATGTTGTTGGGATTGGATCGGATGGGATCAAGTCAAACTCGACCATTGTGACAGCCATAAAATTAGTGTCGAACACCTTATTTTAGTTTTTTTTCTCCTCTTTATGTCATTTTCTCTTAAACAATGATAATTTGGTGTAGAAAAAGAAAAGAAATGGAAAGAAAAACTTGTAAGAAAGCACTTGAAATTACAAAAAAAAAAAAACAAATTATATGGAAGCATTTGTTGGTCATTGCACATACATAAGAACATAATGAAAGGTGGCACCTTATTGGGGATTATGTGGATCCAGCTAGGGGTGCCAATGAATATGTTTATATTTGATTCGAATAATATCCGTTGACAGCCTTAGATCCAGCTCCATAACCACCAAATTGGTTGATACAGCAATGTATCTAGACCGTGCAATAGATAAAGCACCTCGTGGATGGTCCACAAGTCAAAACTAGCATGGATGATCTGGTGCATAATTAGTACACTATTTATATTTTCTAATCACACTTATAAAAAAAAAAGATAATTTCAATGTCTCCTCACTCACTTCTTCAAGCAAAAATAGCAGCAAATTTTTGTAGATAATTAAACAAAAATAAGAGTACGTAAGACTTAATTACAATATAGACACATGCAAGGGCCGTCTCGATACAAGTTGATGCTAAAGCGAAAATTCTAAATGGGCCTTCTTTGTATTTAATATATTATAATAAATAATAATTCTATATAATAGAAAATCTTTATCTAAAATCTATTCTTCTCAATTTTTGAGATGCAAAATTACTAAGTATTCAAGTTTTGCTAAATTATTGTATTTTAGTGCAGCGTGGCAATTTGTATTCTGTAATCCTTGGAAATTATTTTGCTCATGTAGGAGTAAACTTTGATCTTTCCCATCCCAAAAAATGCCCTTTCAACAAAAATCAGCGTGAGTGGTGATTTCTAACCATTGGATTTGAGAACTGTTCATGGGGCGGTGATTTCTAACCGTTGAATTCGAGTATTTTATTTTATTTTTTTGGTACTCAAATGGAACGGCTGAAAATCATCAATCATGCTAATTTTTTGTGTGTATGTTTACCAAGAGGAGAGCTGAACATTGGAGGGATTTCTTGGTGACCTAGAAGAAATTGTCATGTGGTGCTTTTGGGGAGGTAGGATCAAAGTTTGCTTTCCCAAAGAAGTCTCCTCATATTGACCTCCTTCTTTGCCCTTGTAGCTTTTGTTTTATTTCTGAATAAAGTTATATTAGGCCGTGTTTGATTCCCAAGTGGGAATATTGCATTTTCCTTAGGAAAACACAATTGTCCATTGTTAGATAGTTATTATAAATCTGTATAATTTTACCTAACAAGCCATTTAAATTTGGATAAATTTTCCTACTTAGCCCGGAATTCATTTCCACATGAAAATACAAATTTATTTTGTTACATGATTGAAATATATGTTTTCAGTTGCAATCAATCAGCCATTTAAGGCATATCCCAGATGTATTTTCTCGGGAAAAATTTTCGTGCAATCAAACACGACCTTACAGAAAATTAATTGCCATGGATAGAATAAAATGGTGGAACAAGAACTAAAACACATCAGTGAAAACCATACCTTGTTGGTCGTGAAGTGATTAGGGAGCTGCAATGATCGATAATGTGGGTCCCACACTCACCTAACCCATATTTGACTACTTTGATATGTGGGACCCACATAATTTAAAGAAAATGAAGTAAGCTAGCTAATACACGTACCAAACATTGTTAAATATTGATATGCACAAATATTTAGTCAAGATAATATTTGTCTGGCTAAATAATCACCACTGAAAATCTTTTTCTCACGTACCAAACATGCTCTTAATTGCTCGATATCGCACCTGAACTGAGAAAAGTCAGTCATCACACAACCACTAAAGGACCTTTAAGCTTTGAGTCATCAATAGTTCTATACAGAAAAATCTAGTCTGCATACGTTTGTAGATTCAAAAGTATGCAAACATGGTATCTACCGTTGGATACTTTTTGAAAAACGTGTTTTTAATGTATAAAATATGCTTTTTGAAAATATTGATATAACACGTTTTTCAATGTCCATCAATGTTTGCTTACATATGCAGACTAGATTTGTCTAGTTCTACGCTGTATAAAAAAGCAATTGCTGATGTGGGAAAAACTAATATGCAGGTAAATAAAATTCGGGGCCTTCTCTAATTTGAGGCCTTAGAGCATCTCCAACCCTACATTACCCTAAACACTTAAAGTAGGGTAGAAAAGAATCTCCCTTACCTAAAACTCAAAAATCTCTCCAATGGTCCATTCCCTAAATATAAGAACCAATAGAAAAGATGAAAAGAACAAAAATTATAAGAAAGGGACATAGGTGGCATTACGTGAAAAGAATGTGAGGATATTGGATAGAATTAATTTAAAAAGGGAGGAGAAGGGAGAACTTTTTAATTTCTCACCATAAACCTTGATGCTACCTCAAAATAGGGTAGACTTTAGGGTAGGGTTGGAGATGGTTTTTTAAGTTTTCTCCCTATTTTAGAGAAGGGAAAGAAGTTTAGGGTAGGGTTGAGCATAAAACTCTATCAAAAAAGCATCTTCATCAAATTTGATATAAAAAAAGATAATAAAAAAGTGTTGAACTCCAACTAGCCCTCCTTCTAGAAAACATATTCTTCAAAAAGGGTACACACCTAATATGGACTGAGGTTATTTTTTGAAAAGCTCTAAGGACAATAATGGTATTTAAAAAAAGGTAAATGGAATAAAGGGAAAAAAAATAAAATTTAGGGAATTAAAAGTAAAATCACCAAATTTGATAGTGAAATACTAAATTTGATGTTGGATATAGAGACGGAAGTTGGATTTTGGAAAAACAACATCAAATTTGATGATATAGAGACCGGTTAGATCCATGTGGTTGAGGTGATGGCTTGGCTAGAAAGACTCTACATATTCTTTGTCTCTATTTCTTCTTGGCTTGCTTGGATATTCACTAAAGCATCGGAGGCTCCTCCAGCAGGTAATACCCCGGTGGATTCTCGGGTGTCTGCTGTGTGGGGTTTTGTGCAGGTGTGCCCTCTGAACTTTAGGCGATTGATCCTAGAGATCTTCTCGACAATAAACTTCGATTCCACCATCATCCACCTAGGGAATGTACCAATCTTCGCAGGGATGTCGGGATTTCCCCACACTATTCAAGAAGATGAATAGGAAATAGAGAGGGAAAATCAGAGGTGCCTGTACAAAAGTGAGTGCACAAAAATGGTCCCAAAATTGGAGTGGTGCCCATCAAATGTGAGTGCACAAAAAATGGTCCTAAAATTGGAGTGGTGCCCATCAAATGTGGGTGGTTGGGTGCCCGTACAACTACCCAAAGCAAAATCTAATGTTGGAAAAGTCAAATGAACTCTGTTAGGGGCATTTTGGAAATTAAAAAAAGATGAACGACGTTTGTGAGTAGAACTTTGCGAACTGACCATAATAAGAGCCACGTGGCACACTCTTAGAGGACGATGCCGTATGGATGTTTGACCAATCCCAAGGTGGACCTACAAACCAAAACCAAAACCAAAATCAGCCCGATTAGTGATTTCAATCCTTTGGATCTTTGTACCCCATATACTCAAATTCCACGGTTAAAAGTCTGTATTTCCATCTAGGGTCGGGCCGAGTAAAACTTCTATAGCGTTCTGACAATAGGCCACGTGGCACACTCTTAGTGAATGCTGACCGTATGGATGTTTGGCTAGTCCCTCAGTGGACCTCTAACAAAAAATCAGCCCGATTAGTAATTTCTAGCGATTCGATTGAAGTTATTTCATGGGTTGTTTTTAACGGTAAGAATTCGAGCATTATTGAGCGTTATTTGAGTGGAAAGATCCAAAGGTTGTAAATCACTAATCAGGCTGATTTTTGATTTAGAGGTCCACCGAAGGACTGGCCAAACATCCATACGGTCAGCGTCCACTAAAAGTATTCCACGGTCCTGTGTTTTTCATTGTGACAGAAGCATCTATTAGAACGCTGTGACAGAAGTTTTACTCTTTGCCAAACATCTGATATACGGTCAGAAATCTCTAAGAATATGTCACGTGGCTCACATTGTCGATCTGCAACTTTGCTGACCGGCGTTCATGACTCCTCGTCCTCGGTCAAGTTCGTTATAAAGAAGAATAGATGCAGTGCGACACTTCGACGTATTCGATTTTGGATTTCTAGGAAAGAGGGAGAAAGCTGTAGAAGAATTAAGAGGTCATTCTGCTAATAAAATCTCCTGAGTCTGGAACAGTTAGGGTTTGAAATTATTACGGAAAAATGGAAAGTTTTGATCCATCAGTGTTAGCTCGCGGAAGATTAGCGGTCCTTTCCGCTCATTTGGTTGCATCTGAATCTACCAGACTTTCAGCGCTTCTGGAAACTTCATGCGTTTCTGCTCAAGAACTCGTCCCTCCGCCCGGAATTCTCAGAGGTTCATTGACGATCGTCGACGAACGAACTGGAAAGAAGTACCAAGTTCAGGTTTCTGAAGAAGGAACTGTGAAAGCCACCGATTTCAAGAAGGTAAAAAGCTAGAATTTTTTTTTTATCGTAATTAGCTGTGTTTTCGGTGCAAACTGGTTTATTTTCATCTGAATTCTGGATCTTTTGAGTTTGAGTTGGATTGAAACTGTTCTCAATTTTGATTAATAAGTGAAATTTTGCTTGTAATGGCGGATTTACAGATAACAACTGGAAAATATGACAAAGGTCTTAAAATTTACGATCCGGGGTATCTTAATACTGCACCGGTCCGGTCGTCGATTTGTTATATCGATGGAGATGAGGGGATTCTTAGGTACAGAGGCTACCCCATCGAGGAATTGGCCGAGAGTAGCTCCTTTCTGGAAGTCGCCTACCTCTTAAGTAAGTAATCGCGTGCAAGAATTTTTTGTATATTGTTGGCAATGTTTAAAATTTTGGTTTTGCTCGGCGTATCCGTGAGTTACTCAAACAAGATGTATTGTTGGAGACACGATATATATCTTAGATACATTGCGTTAAAATCCTTTCATATAAACTATGTTTAATGCTTAGATAAGCTGAAGATATGAATTTTAGTGAAATGATGCTACCTTTTATAGATACAACCAGTGTAAATAAATTATAAAATTAATTAATTAGTTAATTAATAGTAATAAATTTTTTTGGAATTAGATGGTACATTGCCTATGATTTTATGGATTTTTGTTTTTTCACTTTTTGTTGGAGACCAATCGCTTCCTTATTTTTACAGTGTATGGAAATTTGCCTTCTCATGGCCAATTAGCAGACTGGGAATTTGCGATTTCTCAGCATTCGGCCGTTCCTCAGGGAATTTTGGTGAGTTTTCGTTGCTTTTGGTGAGTTTCTATTCCTTCTTACTTCGGATAAATTTCGTTACAGTCTCTCAAGGGACTTCTTTATAGAAGTCATAAAATGACTTTGAGAGATTGCGACTCAAGGGACTTCTATAGAGACTAAAATTGTTTGTTATTTGTAGGGTACACACCACCACCAACCAAATCTACCTCTAGGTTGACCCATTTTTAGCCATCATACTGTGGGTCAATCACTAACTTATCATAGTTTAGTCTAGCACACTCTTGCCGCTTAAGAAACAAGTCTGTTATTGAACCGATTGCCTTGTATTTTGTGTGGATTCTTGTAATGCTTTGGATCCGCATGTGGTATTTTTGTTTCAAGAAGATAAATCATGCTTTGCAGCTAAAGCCGCTAATCCCAGATTCTTTTGGTTGGCTGATCATACTGCAGTCAGGACTCAGGAGTAGGTCTTTTGTTGTTTTGACTATTTCCTTTGTCTTTTGTACCCTTAGGAGGTTTTCTCAACCTCCTTGGAACCTTTGTACTCTTCTACTGTTCTCTTGAATAAAGTTATACTTATGAAAAAGAAATCTTATGGTTGCCTAGATTACTCTCCGCATGTACATTTTTTACTTTATTTTTTTGATAAGTAATGGGTTTTATTGAAAGAAGGCAAAAAAAATGAGAGATACAAGAGGGAGGTCGGTCAAGATAACCTCCTTCTGAAGCTACTTTGTTTGCATATTGTGCAAATGGGAAGCACTTTAACTAAACAAAAATATGGAAGAAGTTATATTGACTTGGTTGCGGGATTTTTTTAGAGATTGCATAGCTTACGGATCTGTACTGGTTAGCCTAGAGGATTCTTTGTTCAAGGTGTGAGGTGAAACGCATGTTTTGGAGTTCAGCAGTCGTCCCCGGAGTATGCTTTATTTAGGGAAGAGAATTCTCTATGAACGCCAGACCTCACCAATGAATCAGTTAACACCTCTACGAGTGTGCACAAAAGAAAAGAAATTTAAAGTACCTAATTCTTAATGAAGCTTTTACCACACAGCATTCTTAATCATTCCCAAGAATCATTGTAGAAGAACCAACCCTGATAGAAAGAACCTAAGAAACCTTTAATTGATTCTTTTTATTTCTGCAAATACAAAATAGCTATGTATTGCTAAATGAAGAAAATATAAATAAAAGTTGCCTTTTTCTTTCCTAACTGTTCTTTTGTTACATATCTCTTTTGCAGGATATCATACATGCAATGCCTCATGATGCACACCCGATGGGTGTTCTTGTCAGTGCAATGAGTGCTCTCTCTGTCTTCCATCCTGATGCCAATCCTGCTCTCAGAGTAAGTTAATAGTCTAAAGTTTGAACTTCGGAGCCTTACGTTTGCTCAGATAAGTAGGTCTGGCTAATTTAGATGATACAGAAGTTAGCAAGTTGCCGATCTGTGCTATCTCTATGGAGTTGCTTATGTTGTCTGAGTTTCTTATGATTTTTTCCCACGAAAGGAAAGGTTTTAGCCTCTCATATTTCCCATGAGAAAGAATATATTTTTTCTTGTGAATTTTTTCTGACTGAGATGGTTAAGCTTCTCATTGTTTTACCAAAGTTTCCACTAATGGAAAAATCCATGGTTGAGGCCTTGTTCTAATTTCATATTTTGCAGCAATTTGGACTAATTTGTGAAATATGATTCAAGAAAGAGATGTGGTTATGAGTTCTTTATGTCGGTATGACACTGAATCCGAACTTCATTTTTCAGCTGATTTTCTGGAGTGGATATAAGATGTAGAATATAAGGGCTGCTATTTCTTTTGGTAGGTGTAGCAGGGTATCTTCAATTTAGACTGAAACCTAGCATTTTTTACTGTAACAGATACAATTGTTGGCCACCATTCGTCTACATTTGTTATTATCCTTCAAATTTCAGTTGGATTTGATGTTGATTAGATAGAGAGTGCTTACTTGATTTTATATTTACTTAGCAGTAGCCTGTAGGACTAAGAAACTGACAGATACTGGACTCTGAGATGTATGATGTAAAATGTGTATCTCCACGTTAAAACCCTTTCCTCTTAAAAATTTAGGAGGTTTTACTAATAGAAAAGGCAAGGGTGCAAAAATGTTATAAAGAAGACATACTATTTCAAATGCTGGTAGAGTTGCAGATAACGTTAAAGTTTGCTTACCATCTATTATTTGCTTCACAATTGATGTTAGAATGTGGACCATAAAAACCAAAATTAGCACCTCCAAATTTCGCTTGAACTTATGGTAGGGATACTAGGGTACCATCTCCCTAGCCTACTGGATATTGTTCAAAGAGTCCTCTTCGGTCTGCATCATGAAAAGAGGGATTCTGGCCATGAGCTTCATTTCAACTCTTAAAGTAATGCCTCAGTTTTCGATTCTTGATGTGGTTCTAGTTGTACATGCCCTTATGGATAATGAAGGCATGTAGTTACCTCATAAATTTTAGCATATTAGAGATTGAGCAGCAGGTGGGCAAGCCCTGTTGTTCCAAACAGTAACAAGTTTGCTCATGTATTGGGTGACAGACAACAATTTTTTAGAAGGGAGTTTTCATGTTATGTGGCTTGTACTCACTTGAGAAATTAGATCAATGTCTTGGTCCTCTGATTTAGTACAAAATATAAGTTAATTCAAAGTGCAGCGATTCCTTAATTCTCTGACATCCTCAAACATTTCTGATCATACATTTCTTTGTTCAAATAGGGGCAAGACCTTTACAAGTCAAAGGAACTGAGAGATAAGCAAATAGCACGTATACTTGGAAAGGTTTGCTTACATATTTGTTTCTTTTCTTTTCTTTTTTGCGATATTCAGGAGATTGTGGTGATTTAATCATAACTCCATGTTGTCATGCTTAAGTTGATCTCCCGTGCGCTTTTAGTCCACAAAACGTCAGCTGTTATTATTATTGCAGCACTACTGCTGAAGGCTAGAGGTGTGAATTTATTTCATAATGTGTGTGCTTATATATAAAATTCATATGTTATATTTGCAGGCACCGACAATTGCAGCAGCAGCTTATTTGAGGATGGCTGGAAGGCCTCCTGTTCTTCCTTCCAGCAACCTTTCATATTCAGAGAACTTCTTATATATGCTAGATTCATTGTAAGTTTCACTAGCATCTTTTTTCTGCATTTTAATTTACAAAAGAAATCCAGTTTATGTTTTTCTAGCATTGTATTAAGACGCTAAATTCTTATGCTAATTTCATTTGTACTCAAGTGATCTCCCCATATCTTATCATCCTTTTCAAAAGACGGAATATAAACATGATTTTTAAGAAAATTCCAGTGTTCAACATGTAAGAAATATTTTGAGCTTCAAAGATGTAATTTAGCATTGTGTGGTTGTCATACATTGATCCATGGTATTTCTTTTTCATTTAGAAGATATATAATTTACTTTTGTGCATACGTATGCATGTACTTATGTTTGCATATATAAATAAATATATCAGATGAAATGGACTTTGTAACTCAGAAAAACAATACACGTTATGGGATTTTGGGCTTCCTGTAATCTAGATATTATGCTCCTTATATATTGCAGGGGCAACAGGTCTTATAAACCCAACCCTCGACTAGCTCGAGTTCTGGACATTCTTTTCATACTCCATGCAGAACATGAAATGAATTGCTCCACAGCTGCTGCCAGGCATCTTGCATCTAGGTATGCGTCTTATCTTATGTAACCCAAACAGAGCAGCCTTAAAAGCTTGAATCACATATCTGATACTACTCTTGCAGCGGCGTAGATGTCTATACTGCTCTTGCTGGAGCTGTTGGAGCATTATACGGTCCTCTTCACGGTGGAGCAAATGAGGTACCCATGAGGTTTTATATTTGTCTTCTAGATTTACTCCAACTTTAAATTGTGGCAGCTGAGTTTAAACCCCATTTCACACTGTTAAATGCGTTCTGGTTCAAATAAACCATTAAAAAATTAAAGCTATTTATGGTTCTAATATCATTGATATTGTCATGTGCCATGAAGCTTGAGGAGTGAATTGAAAAGCAGAAAAGGTAGACATGGTTAAATTTGTTATCTTGTTGATTACAGGCAGTGCTTAAGATGCTGAGTGAGATTGGAACGGTTGAGCACATTCCTGAATTCATCATCGGTGTGAAAAACAGGTGAGCCTTATGTCTTCTAGTTCTTTTTTCCCCCCCTATGATAGCTCATGAGAGCTAAGTAGAGCAATGCAGTTGTTTTGGATTGCTTGGTTTGATCGATTCTCTTATGCCCTTTATGACTTGGTCGCTCTACAGGAAGCGAAAGATGTCTGGTTTTGGTCACCGTGTGTACAAAAACTATGATCCTCGTGCAAAGGTCATACGGAAGCTGGCAGAGGAAGTCTTTTCCATTGTTGGAAGGGATCCACTCATTGAGGTTTTTGTCTTTCTCTAGATCCAATGCATTCCTTTGCAAATTCATAATAGGGAGGCCAAGAACTGGCTACTGTCGTGGTGTGTGTGCCGGTGTATTGATTGTGTATTTTCTGATAGTATTGTCTCTTATTTAACTATTAACCCGGTCCTGCCATGCTATTTTTTGAAAGTTAAAGAATATAATTTCCTAATATTCTGTAATGGGTATTCGGTGATCATACGAGAACATTTTTGTAAGCCTGGAAACTTATTACGTGCTATTTTCTACATAAGTGCCGAAGAGCGTTGCAAAACAATAAAGCTTAATTGGAGTTTATGGGTTGTGGGCAGTTTCTCCTTCAGCATACACTTCCCCAAATCCTTATTTTAATTGATCACGATGCAGAATACAAGCAATAGATGATTAAGATGTCCGAAGGCATCAACTAGCAAGTAAATAATGTGCCTAGTAGTTGAGATTATTGGGTAGCAAAAGTAGTGAAGAGCTGCAGAAACTTGAGTAGATATCATTTTCTTTTGAATAGGTTCATGGGCATTTCTCATGTTCCTTTTAATGCATTTGTTTTGAGGAGAAAAGTATTGGGCAAGAAACTTTTCTAAAAGCAGAGAGGAATCAAGTTAACGAGTTTATCTGAATTATGAACCAATGTTTATCATCTACATCCTTCTCGTTTATTCTTTTTCTGGATTTAATTACTTATATCATGCTAGTATCTGAAGAGTAGTAGTTTGCATGGTTATCTAGTGACCTTTTATTTTAAATCTGAAACAGAAGTGCTTATTTGGATTGGTCAACCCACCACCCCACCTAAAAAAAATGAGTGATTTCTGAAAAGTGAATGTGTCTGATTTGGTTCTCCTTTACTGAAAGAAAATCCATGATTATGTATTGTTATTGGTGTTTTATTTGTTAAGTTTATATTGCTTGCAGGTAGCTGTTGCATTGGAGAAAGCTGCACTATCAGATGAGTATTTTGTTAAGAGGAAGCTTTATCCCAATGTTGATTTCTACTCCGGGTTAATTTATAGGTGTGTCCCATGATATAATTAGTCTTCCTCTTCTGAGTGTTTCCACTGGTAACGGTATCTTAACATTTGTTAATCAGGGCAATGGGATTCCCCCCGGAGTTCTTTACTGTTTTGTTTGCGATTCCTCGCATGGCTGGCTACTTATCACACTGGCGAGAGTCTCTTGATGATCCTGACACGAAGATCATGAGACCACAACAGGTTAGTCTCATAGTTCATATTGATTTGGTTTTTGCGCTAACAGGAATTATGTGAACTGCCATCCCTGTCAGTAAAATGGTTAGAACCGCCATGAATTACTTTATATTAATGACAATGCCCTTCTATAAATGCTTTGATAACTCAAACAATTTTTGCCTTTTCCCATTTTTCTTTTTCAATTTGAGGTAATCAAATTATCTTTTATTTTGATCATCCTCCTTTTCTTTGTTTGACAAATTTTTACATCCATGCACAAAATTTCCTTTCGATTCTCTTTTATCCTCTGGGATCCATGTAATGGAAATGTACTTGTGGAGTGCATGACATATACTTTAATGTCGTCTTTTGCAATCCCACATGTCTACTTCATGTCTGGGTGATGGGTTGTCTGCGATATTAGAGTTTGCAGTTTTCCAGAGAGTCGGGATGTGTTATATGCTTTTGCTTCTGAACTACATGCTTTGAATTTGACTCTTGATAAGGCGATAGTGGGGTAAGAAGGGGCTTGGTGATGGTGGCTGCAAGATTCCCTAGGATATGTTCCCATCAAACATAGGAAGAATCAGTTGAGCTGTAGTTGTATTGATGTACCTCTTTTAATTTGTAATACTGTCACAAAAATGCTGGGTGGAAGACCACACAATATTGGAGTTGATGTGTTAGAAAAGAAAGAGAAATCCTCAGATACCACTA
Organism: Euptelea pleiosperma; assembly: GCA_035048495.1. NCBI lineage: Eukaryota > Viridiplantae > Streptophyta > Magnoliopsida > Ranunculales > Eupteleaceae > Euptelea > Euptelea pleiosperma. The sequence continues at coordinate 21,160,947 of CM068545.1, read as the reverse complement.
AAATAAAGATAAAATATAGGGTTTATATCAAATTGTGGTATTGGATTTTTTTTCCTTGGGGAGGGGGAAGTTACATGGTGGCGTCTTTTTACAGCTGTTTGAAAAGGAATTCATGAAGTCATCAATCTGGTTTAAGGTGGGAATGGGTGATTAAGTGAGGTTTGGAGGACTTATGGTGTGGGGAAGTACCTCTTCAGCTGTCTTACCAATGCTCTGTGGTGGGGAGCCATAGAGATGCTCTTGTTAAGGATTGTTTGAGATGGTGGTAGGTGTTGCTTGGTACCCAGGATTTAGAAGACTTTCAACGATCGACTGGTGGACCACTTTGTTAGATTACTTGGAAATCTTGTCTGAGAGCATGTTGTAGTTAATGTGGTCGACGAGGATTGGGAGATGGGAGTCTAAAGATGTTTTTGCAGTGTGGTCTGTCTACATGGCATTGATAAAATTTCACACCCCATCTATTCATGGCTAGTTTGGTATGAGTGTATGACATAGTTCTATCACCTATAAGGTTTCTTTCCTCCTTTTTCGTGTAAATGGTGTCGCTCGATAAAATTCTCGAAGTTGATCACGTGATCAATAGAAAGAAAGTCATTCCTAATATTTAGCTTCTTGAATGAAGTTTGGTATGCTTTCTTTTGGTTATTTGGAATGAAATGGATCATGCCCAAGAGTGTAATTGAACTTCTCCTTAAGTGGAATTCTGGGAATTTTATGTAGAATACTCTTTTTTCCATTTATTTGATCATTTGGAAGGAGAGGACTAAACACATATTTGAAGACAAGTATAGTTTGATTCAAGCGATCATTGAAAAGGTCAAATCTATGCTCTACCATTGGTCACATGTTCTTGAGGAGTTAAAGGGGATTCACTGTGAAAATTTTGTTTTTAATGGGACAAGGCTATTCTAAAGACTAGTTAGTTTTTGTATTTGGTTATCTCGTTTCTGCCTCTCTCAGATCTTCTTGCTTAGAGGCTCTTTCTACACCGGCATTTTTCCCCATATCTTTTCCCACTAATTCTCTATCGCTATCATTTTATCAGAAGTACAAAACAAAAAAAAAAAACAATTCCTTAAACAATGGAAGTTTCATTATGACAGCAAAGAGTAGTGGCCAAAAGGGTAGAATAGGAATTGCAATGGATGCCAAAATTCCTATTCTTAATTTCTAGTAACTTTCTCCAGAATTTACACGTATCATTAACCTGTTAGATTTTGCTGCTGTTGGATTTTGAATTGATCTCGGGTTGGATGCAATGAGCTTTCTTCATGAGAGCTGGAGGCAAGAGGCTGAATACGTTAGGAGGTCAGATGTTAATGGGTTGCCAAAATTTGTGTTGACTAGAGGGATGGGCTTTTTGGATAAAATGTGACAGTGCAGGAAGGATCAAATCCAAGGTACGAAGACATTTCCCAGGTTCCTCCGTACCTAGTCACAAAAATCTCCAATTTTTTGAAAAAAATTCCGATTTTTTGAATCCACGAATCAATCGCAGATTAATAAAAAAACTCAGCAATTAATTAGCGATTTTACCGATTAATTGACTCAGACCCATTTCTTTTCCCCTTTTGATTTCGATTTTGCCGATTTTGGAATTATGAATGATAAATCATGCTTATGAGTTATAACTTATTATGATGGAATTATAGATGTGATTTTCATCACATAAATGTGTTTTGTTAAAAACAACATTTCTAATTTGAAATATTTCATGATATATTTTTATATATATATTTTTATTTTTGCCGATTTCTGCCATTTTTATCGAAGTTATCCGAATTTTCCTGACTTGAACCCTTGCCGATTTATTGTTGAATCCCGACTTTGTGACTATGCTTCCGTAACGATGCATTAGGTAAACTTTTGACAGTAGCAACAGCAGTAACTGCACTTCCTCTATCTAAGTTCTGATAGGATCATTGGCTATGATGCCTGGATAATTCAACATGCTCAGGAAACCCGTATTGACAAGAAACAATCCTGATACTGTTACTGATTCTGCATAGACACTTGTACAGTACAATTTTCTTATTTCCTACTGACGATTGTATGGTTGATCATTTTCTGGACTCTGAGCAGTTTTCTTATTTGTTTGTCAACAAGATATACAAAAATATTCCCATCAAACTTTATAAATATCAGTAATTTTTATTAAATTTGGCATGATGTAAATATTAAGCCTCATCTCAACTATATGGCGTTGGCTGCATGAGTCGTGTTCCACCATTCAATTAGAATGGACATCATTGTTGAGAAATGAAGAATCGTATCCTTGTATCCGTATCCGTGTAGGAGGCAAAAGGCTTGATCAAGAGCATCATGAGCGTGCCTCAAGATGTTGGTTTGTGCTTTTAATGTGGTTGTAGGACGATGAACAAACCCATCCATCTGTAGTTGGCTTTTTCATCCCATCTTGCACTGATGCAGTTGGGGGAAGTGACTGAATGTGACATGGATACTGGCCTGTTACTGCCAGTGACTTCTCAAATTTGTCAATGAGGATGCCCCTAGTTTTCAGCTTGCCTAGCTTGAGATAATATGTTGTTGTTTGACTGCTAATTGAGCTCTTTGCCTAGTGGAGGAAGGATCATGGAGGTAACTTGATTTTTGGTGGATGTGGGTTTTTCTGGTGCAAATGCTGTTAAAGAGTAGAAATGCATGACAGTTCAGGCACCGTGGGCCTGTCTGATCCACATACACATGGAACTGAAGTGAAACTTTTGGATACTTGAGAACTTTACAGAGTGCATTTCAAAGCACAGGGGGAGAAACTGACCTGGGAAGTCTTACTCAGTACCATAGCTGATGACATGTATAATACGTTCTGAGCAATTGGTTGATGCCATGGGGTTATTATCCATTTTGCTTTTATATTTCTCTTGGATTCTCCTTGTGTCCTCTAAACTTTCAATTCTATGGGTTTTAATTGATTTAAAAAGAGATATTTGTCATTTTCTTGATTTTGCCCAATTGATTGTATTAGTCTCTTTCTGCTTTCTAATATCTTTTGAGGTCATTCCTAGCTTGACATGCTCGTTCTTGGCATTTGTCTCTCTTTAATCTTCCAGGTATATACGGGTGTATGGCTCCGACATTATATGCCCCTCAAAGAGCGATTGGTATCAACTGAGGTTGACAAGCTTGGTCAGTTGTCAGTATCGAATGCAACAAAGCGGCGGTTGACTGGATCCGGAGTTTAGCTGGAATCCAACCAGTGTGAGAAGTACAAGGGAAAGAACATATATGTACCCCCATTCATCTTTTAGCAAAAAATGGTCTTCTGCAAAAGCAGAAGGGTTTGAGTGTCCTTGAGATCTTTATGGGTACACAATATATAAAAACACCACGCAAGCAGAGCATGCACTAAGGAGATTAAAATAATATTCAATATACAAAAGTGTCTGCGATATCAAGCTTTGCTAGCTTAATCTCCCAAAGGTTGCTAACTTGGTAAGCATCGAAGAACTTTTTTTGTGCGATATAGGGGTTCTCATGACCAACAGGTTTTATAAACTCAACATAACCAAGCAAAAATTGTATTGCATGCAAGCTCAAACAACTGGAGTTTTTGAATTGCTGGATCCATGATGATGGAACCTCTGCGACTGTCATAGAACACGTCTTGGAACCCGTAGCATGACGCAGGATTTTTATTTATTTATTTTATTATGCTTGTGAATGCGAAAATGATGTGGCTTGAGGCAGTAGTAAGATCTGAAGACATGCTTTGACAGAAAATATACTCTAGGTAGAGTTGAGTGGCGTGATAGGATTCACGTACCTGATGCTAAATAGTTAAGGCATAATATGATGATGACGATGATGACAGTTTGCTGCTAGTGTTTTAGTAAAGACGATAAATTTCTCAAACAAGTTGTTTTTATGGTCCATGCTTAAGCTTTCAACATGTCTTCACTTGTACACAACATTCTATCAGCTGTTTGTAGCTCTGGTTCCTACACTTACCAGAATCACAGCTTGAAATGTGTTAAGGCAGAGATCCCATCAAGTCCTTTTCCATTGAAGTATGTAACAAAGTCTTTCACAGTGGTTTCCCTATATATGGGGGGATTATTTTCTGATAACAACTCCTTGATGGGGCTGTAGATCTTTGTGGATGACTCAAGATGTGTGCTTAGAAAGCAAGCCACGGACACTCTTGGGCCTACCCGGTTGGCTAGTACCTTGTGTTCGACGCTTTTAAACCTGTCGTTGGAGATGAGCTGCACATAGACAATGCAAAAAACCTCAAACACTGCTGGATGAAATTTATCAACAGTTTTAGGAGGAATCAAGTGTAATGCATCTGTATTCTTTCATCTGTAGATGTACCCCGAACATCATTACAAACAATCACATGCATCACACTCCGATTGCCACAACCAATCGCCCCGTTAATACTCAAGGAAGACCCGATATCAGCTCAATTGTAACTACAAAAAAAACTAAGCTTAGCAAGGGAAAGACTTACCTGTAGAAGATCTCCAATGTTTACAACTAGAGCTCCTGGGATGGGAAGGACATCGACCCATTTATTTTGATGATGAACTTGAAGACCACCGATATGGTCTTGTAGAAGGACAGTGAGGAAATCACTATCAGAGTGCTTGGTGGTGCCCATGGTTAGTTCTGGTTGAGGGCACGCCGGATAGTAGTGAGCCAGAAAGGAAAGCCCCTCAGCACAATCCATGTCTTTCAGGTGGTTAGGGTTAAGCCCGAGCGCCTCTGACAGTAACTCGAACAATGCGGTCCCCAATCGTGTAACATGCTTCGAGTACTTGATTACTATATCTCTACAAAGTAAGCACATCAAATAATAGATCATCCTATGGTTTCTACAATGGAGAGGAATCTTAGTCTATAAGCCTGATAACAGAGAATATGGCCAGGGAATCAGGACCCACATTTTACTTGGTCCCACCTAAACAGGTCCTCTAGATCAAAATAAACACAAGTGGATGATCTCAATCATTTGTCATCCCTCATTCTTCCATTCTTTTGGACAGTGAGAAAAATCTTGTGAACAGTAAAATATGTCTACTAATTGGATGGTTGTGATCATACAATTTCATAATTCTTGGACTGGGAGATGTACTAGGATGTAGCTATTGGATGCTGGGTCCTGTGACCATAGTTAGCAATTCGGACTGCGGCAAAAATACGGTAAAGGAAATCTTCGCGTACAATTCAGGTTGGTCATTTAAGAATGTGTTCAAAATTTCGGCACAAATAATTTAAAAAAAAAAAAAAAAAATCTCAAATATTGACAATTTTTTGTATTTTAAAATGATTTTTCATATTCGAAACTAAATAACTCTGAAAAGTTCGTGCATTTTTCGAGAATAATTTGATCATGTTAAAAAATGTGTGAATTTTTTCCGAACCTTTGAATAGGACATTTGGTTTGTTTTTTTAAAATAATTCGTACAGTTTATGTATAATTCACGAATAATTTGAGAATTTACTATGGTCCTGATTACCTATATATGTGACATGTGTCCGAATATTGTGCTCATCACGTACCTGAATGCCGCCGGCAACGCTTCGGGATTGGGAGGATTAGGAGCCATTGTGCAAAACAAGGTGTCCCTCCAATTAGCTGCTGGTGTTTGATAAAGATCGAAATTGCTGTTATACAACACCTTTCTCTTGAACTCACGAGTATAGTACTTCATCTTCACCTCATTGGGTTGCTCGTAAAACCTACGTACCCCTTCAATCATCTCGTCCAGGACACTTATAGGAATCCCATGGTTCACCACTTGAAAGAAACCCCACGTCTCCGATGCATGTCGGACTTTTCCGATGATATCCTTACGTCGAACGACATCTTTATCGATGCCTTCGAGGTCTATAACAGGAATGCTGAAGTGGGTCTGATCTGAATCCGAATCAAACTTCTCATTGAGCTCATCTGGCTGTTGGATGAAAATTCGAGGTACCTCTACTACACCAGCATCTACAAGTCCTTTAACACCGGCTTTCGAATCATCGAAAGCCTTTAGTTCTTTCATTCGATCATAATCTGATGTAATTTCAGTCGTCGAAACTTCGTCGGTGCCGGACACCACCATTTTTTTCTTCTTCCTCGTATCGTTTTAATTTGTAGAACAAGTAGAGATTTATTATGAAACTCCAATCAAAATCTGATAGCAAAAACCACAATGTCTACCAGTGGTGGTTTGATATCTAAAAAGGAAAAAGAAGAAAACGATAAGGATTGTTGTAAGGTCGAGGATTGTTTAAAGGTGGTGTTATGTGCACACACCTTTTTTGTAGTAACACCCACAACTTACTTATACACACCCTAAGTTGAAAAGAACAAAAAAAAATTGAACGAAGAAGAGGAACCCACCACCACCGTCCTCTTCTTCTTCACTAATACCACAACCGCACCTCCACCATCGCCTTCTTCTTCCACCACCGCCGTCACAACCATTGCACGACCACCGTCTTCTTCATCTACCGCCACCACCACCACCACCACCACCACCACCACCACCACCGCACCTCTCTCTCTATCTCTAACTCTCTCCCTTAAAATTTATCACTCGTATTTGCAAGACAGGGTGGACATGGCTTTGGCCATATCGGCAGACAGCGGTAGACATGACTGTTGCCTGCCGATATGGCCAAAGCCATGTCCACCCTGACTAGTTGATATGCGCGAGATTTTTTTTTTTTTTAAGGAGAGAGAGAGAGGAGGCCTGCTGCCCACGGCCAGGTGAGAGAGAGAGAGACGTACCTGGCGGCAGTCCTCCTCTTTTTCTTCTTTTCTCAATTTTTTTTCCTTTCTCTGTAGCTTCTTTGTACACCATTCTACAACAAGAGGTGTGTGCAATTAACGCCACCCTTGCTAAAATGTCCATGTTTCTCAAGTACAGGTGCGGCATTTTCATTGGTGTTGGAATTACTTTTTGTGTCCAACAATAATTCACTTCCACTTTTCCACTTTAGGTAGAGGGATGAAGTCAACTGTGGGGTCCATGGTTCCAAGAGTTTTAGATGTGGGCTTAATGATGGTGCTATAGCGGGTAACACAGATGAAAGTCAAATTGATAAGGCAATGTAGTTGGATGTTCTATGATGTAAATTTCAAGCCCTTAGGGTCGGGCTGGGCCCAAATATGCAAGGCCCTTCTAAATAAGAGCCGGCAAATCATCTTTGTTATATTTATTTTTTTAAATTGTATTCTATAAAACTACGCACATAACTAGAGTGCATCTTTTTTTTAGAAAATGGCACACTAAGTGCATGGTATATTTTAAACTAAATTAAGTTGTCTTTTTTTTTTTTTTATTTATAGAAAAAATGGGTTGTTCTAAGCTTCCGGTTCCAATTTGTTTTCGTTACACAGCTAAAAATTGATACCGAGGGCAACTATGTCCCTAGGTTCTGACTGCTGGTTAATCTTCGGGTTTTTGTGGCATGAATCTCGAGGACCATCAGCAGTCTATATCTAGGGATGATAACAACACTATATTAATAAAAAAAAAAGGTCACAATTTTTATCAGAATTCATATTTGTACTCGTGTGTTGGTAACTTAATCAACTCCCACATCACATGGTTTGCAACGCACTCCGTATTTTACAGGCTAAAAACAAATATAAGACTTGACTTTAATGTGGGTACTAAATATTCCACTCCCCGAATAGTGCCACGTGGTGCCTTGGAATGTGTGCCTTGAGATAAAAGTTTTAGTATAGATCCAAAGCACCAAAGCTTGGCAAATTTTGAGTAAAACTTCTGTCACAACGGATTGCAAATCACACAATCACAAGCCAATGAGTTCTCGGCACGTACACCTCATAGAAAAAGCACATGAGTCCGTTGCAAAAAGCACTTGGGGGTACGTGCCGAGAACTCATTGGCTTGTGATTGTGTGATTTGCAATCCAAATGTTTTACTCGCAAAATTTAGACCTTCAGACCCTTAAGGCTTAGTCTTGATCATTATCCAAGATCTTGGGTTAACCTCCCAAGAACTAAAATGACAGTCCGGAGTACAACCCGTGAGAAGTCATTAGAACATGAATCCATGATCAATAAAGTTCTTGACATCATTTCCTTGACAACTTTTTCCAATGCAGCATGGAGAAATAATTCGCTGGTCCCGGGGTCCTTCAAACTTTGAAGGTCCCCTCCCAAAATGTTTGACAAATACCCTTTGTTAACCACCCTTAATCAACTAACCAAGGGGTTAACGTGGGTTGGATTGGGTTTAGGCCTTGAAGTATGTGTCTGACATTTTGGCAGGGGGACCTTCAAAGTTTGAAGGAACCCGGAACCAACGGATTTTTTCTCAGCAGCATGTGGGTGATGTGCCCAGAACCCAGCCATGTCACATGTTTAAGAGCATCTCCAACCATATCCTGAATTCCGTTCCCTTCCCTAAAATAGAATGAAAACTTAAAAAACCATCTCCAACCCTACCCTAAAGTCTACCTTATTTTGAGGCAACCACAAATCCTACCCTAAAGTTAGGGTAGGATTTAGGGTGAGAAATTAAAAAATTGTTCTCCTTTCTCCTCTCTCTTTTTAATTAATTCCATCTAATATCCTCGCATTCTTTTCACTTAATGCCACATACATCCCCTTCTTATAATTTTTATCTTTTTCCTCTTTTCTATTGGTTCTTATATTCAGGGAAGGGTAGAGTTTAGGATGGACCATTGGAGAGATTTTTGAGTTTTAGGTAAGGGAGATTATTTTCTACCCTATTTTAAGTGTTTAGGGTAGGGTTGGAGATGCTCTAAGGGACATGTGACCCACGATGTTGAGAATATTACTAATTTGTGTATTTAGTACAGTTGACAGGTACAATTTGCAGAGGTTCAATCCAAATAAAAAATTGAACCAGTGTAAAGCAAGTCCACAGATTGACTCCAATTGCACTTGTCGCGAATCAAACCCAAGGTCCATGACCCGACCCATGAGTCCAAGGCTAAAGGCGCGACGTCTGAGGTTAATAATTAATAAACAAATGTGATCATATGTCTAAGTTCCCAATCAATTCAATACAAGTCGACATAAGTCAACATGAGTTAAAAATAAGTCAAAGTAGGTCAACTCCTGTTCTCAACATGTCTCATCCATCCATAATCAACACCATCCGATTCACATTAGAAATCAGATTGAGAGTTGAAAGCTAAATAAAAAAATAAAACTCTTTTAATGAAAATATGTTATTTTTAAATAATTAGAAAATTTGTACAACGAGTCTGCCTTGTCGATTTTCCATAAGGTTCGTTGCTTAGGAGTTCGAGACTTGGAAGACCTACCTACTAAGTTTTTATTTTTTTTATTTTATTTTTAAAATAGGGTTAGGAAGGTAGATTTTTTCAAAAACTCTATCAAAGTTTGTGCAATGTTTTTCGAATTCGAATGGTTTTGACACATTAGTGTAGAGGTCATAACTCTGAGTAGAAACATCAAATTTGGCCACATGACCACAATCTAGAAAGCTAAGAGGACTTCCTATCTCTTAAAAGGAATCAGGGGGTTTTACAGAAGGAAATTTATGAGAAAAATAATCCCAAAGTTTGACTACTGAAATTTGTAGAATTTTCTACAGAAAAATAATGTTTGATGTAAAACATATAAGTCTTAATGTACTGATCAGAATTAATTATGTCATTCCAATAATTTTGAACACTAACTTAATTAAAGATGCTGGCTTTTCATGTTTTGGTCAAGAGTTAATTCCCTACAGAATTTTTCAATAAGTTGCCACTAATGGGAGGAAGTCTCATTCTAATGGCAAAACCGCAAGCAAGAGAGGTTAACATTCTTAGTTTTGCTTTTGCCAAGTGTAGTATCTTTCTTTGTATTTTGGAGTAGAGAACATGAAGTGTGTTCAATTTTTCTGCAATTTCTTAATTATAGAGAACATAAAAAATATAAAATAATTTGGGAATTAGGGTTTTAGGGCTTTTCTCTAAATAAAGTTCTAATGATTTTGCTATTATAGTTAGAAATAACTTAAACATTTTTAGTTACGTATTTTTTAAAATTTATTTTGATAAAACATTTCTCGATTAATTATGGGATTTTTAAAGTTATTGTATTTTTATGATTTAGAGTTAAATCCGTGTTAACAATTTTTTAATCTTTTAATTATGAGTTTATAAAATAATGTTATTATAATTAGAATGTTCTTTTTGAACTAATAAAAAACCATTTTATGTTGTAAACGACTGGGTGGATGACCGTCGCTTGTCCGGCATCGGTTATAGATGTTGTAACACTCCTCCAAGGGGCTATATATGTATACAATGTTGATGAAGATGAGTGAATTCCAACATGTTATCAGCACGAGCTCTTATCTTCCATCAACCATTAGGTCAGCATAAATCAACGATTAGCGTGGATCAACATCGATAGACAACAATAGATTATAAACATGTTAAACTTGACAAAATTCGAAATTCGAATTTGCCGCCCTTGACATCATGAGATATAACTACCTCTCATGGACCCTCGATGCTGAGATGCTGAGATCCACCTTGATGCTAAGAACCTTGGATCAACAACCAAAGATGGAAATGAAGCATCCTTGTAAGATGGTGCAAAGGCAATGATTTTTCTTTGGACTAAACGAAGACCCGAAGACTGAATATCATAAGGACCTGCTTATACTTTGGACTAACTTGAAGGAGATATATGACCACCTGAAGACTATAATCCTCCCAAAATCACATTATTACTGGATGCACCTGCGTTTGAAGGATTTCAAAACAATCACAGAATACAACTCAGCGTTGTTTAAGATCACTTCACAATTGATGTTGTATAGAGAAAACATCACCGACGCAGAATGTTGGAGAAGACTTGCTGCATATTTCATGATCCACAAAGGATGGTGGCTTTGACCATTGGTCCAATTGAACTTCCAGTTTTGAATCAATAAACGATTGTAGGACAGAATCCACAAACTAAACGGTAAAAGAATAACCCATAACATGATGCAGAGTTTTTTATTACTATTATGCTGGTTTTTTATTACGTGGATTGAGGCAGTAAGGAAGATCTGAAGACATGCCTTGACAGAAGATATAACTCTAGATAGAGTTGTGTGGTGTGATAGGATTTTCGTACCTGATCCTAAATAGTTGTTAAGGCATAGTATGATGATGACGACTGGTTTGCTGATAGTGTATTAGTAAAGACAATATATTTCTGAAACAAATTATTTTATGGTACTCCATGCTTAAGCTTTCAACATGTCCTCACGTGTACACAACATTCCAACTGTTTGTAGCTCCGGTACCTACCCTTGCATTGTGTGGGTCCTGACTGGAAACAGTAGCAATGAACCATCTGATCGGTTAGCTAAAAAATTTGACCTCATAATTCTGTTACCAGCATCACAGCTTGAAATGTGTTAAGGCAGAGTTCCCATCAAGTCCTTTTGCATTGTAGTATGCAACAAAGTCTCTCACCGTGGTTTCCCTATATATGGGGGGATTATTTTCTGATAACAACTCCTTGATTGGGCCATAGATCTTTGTGGATGGCTGAAGATGTGTGCCGAAAAAGCATGCCACAGACACTCTTGGGCCTACAGGGTTGGCTAGTACCCTGTGTTCGGCGCTTTGAAGCCAATCGTTGGAAATAAGCTGCACTCAGACATTGTTAAAACCTCAAACAAGTTAAATGGCATTTATCAACAATTTTAGGTGCAATCACGTGTAATGAATCTGTATTCTCTAATCTGTAGATGTGCTCCAAACATCGTTACAAACAATAACATTCAGCACATTTTGATTGTCATAAATGATGATTGAAGCATGACTAGAAAAAATGATTTTTTTTTCTTCCCATAGGGGCAATTTGTTATAGCGATAACTATTTGAAAAACTTTAGTTAGTGTAAACCATATTTCCTGAATAACACCCTTATCCAGTATCCACTGCAGATGTGCAAAAATGCATGCTTGGGAAGTGAATGTGCTATACAAGGCCCAATAACACCCTTTATCCAGAGTCCCAGACAATGAAATAGCTTTTACAATGCAATAAGTCTATTTGGATAGACTTATCGGCACAACCAACTTGCCCCGTCAATATGCAAGGAAGAACGGATATTAGCTCAATTGTGACTACCAAAAAACCAAGCTTAGGAAGGGAAAGACTTGCCTGTAGAAGATCTCCAATGTTTACAACTAGAGCTCCAGGGATGGGAAGGACATCAACCCATTTATTTTGATGAAGAACTTGGAGACCACCGATATGGTCTTGTAGAAGGACAGTGAAGAAATCGCTATCAGAATGCTTAGTAGTGCCCATGGTTAGTTCTGGTTGAGGGCATGCCGGATAGTAGTGACCGATAAGCGCAAGCCCCTCAGCACAATCGATGTCATTCAGGTGGTTTGGGTTGAGCCCGAGTGCTTCTGATAGTAACTCGAATAATGTGATCCCCAATTGTGTAACATGCTTTGAGTACTCAATTATTATATCTCTACAAAGTAAGCACATCAAATAATATATAGATCATCCTGAGGACGGCTTTGAGAAATGGTCTTGAGAGGAATCATAGTCTATAAGCATGATAACATAAAATATGGCCAGGGGATCAGGACCCACATTTTAATTGGTCCCACCTAAACAGGTCCTCTAGATCAAAGTAAACTCAACTGGATGATCTCACCATCTGTCATTTCCCATTCTTCCAATTGGACAGAGGAAAACCTTGTGAACAGTAAAATATGTCTAGTCTACTAATTGGATGTTTGTGATCATACAATTTCGTAATTTTGGACTGGGAAATGTACTAGGAAGGAGCTATTGGATGGTGAGTCCTGACTCCCTGCATATATGACATGTCTCCTAATATTGTGCTCAGCACGTACCTGCATGCGGCTGGCAACTCTTCCGGGTTGAGAGGATTAGGAGCCATCATGCAAAACAAGGTGTCCCTCCAATTAGTTACTGGTGCTTGAAAAAGATCGAAATTGCTGTTATACAACACCTTTCTCTTGCGATCACGTGTGTAGTACTTCATCTTCACCTCATTGGGTTGCTCGTTAAACCTACTTATCCCTTCAATCATCTCGTCCAAGATACTTCTAGGAATCCCATGGTTCAACACTTGAAAGAAACCACCCGTCTCCGATGCGTGCCGGACTTTTTCGACGATATCCTTACGTCGAACAACATCTTTGTCGATGCCTTCGAGGTCTATAACAGGAATACTGAATTGGGCCTGATCTGAATCCGAATCCAACTTCTCATGGAGCTCATCTGGCTGTCGGATGAAAATTCGAGGTACTTCTACTACACCAGCATCTACGAGTCCTTTAACACCAGCTTTCGAATCATCGAAGGCCTTTAGTTCTTTCATTCGATCATAATCTGACGTAATTTCGGTTGAAGCTTTGGGGGTGTCGGAGACCACCATTTTTCTTTCTTCCTCTTGTCGGTCTGTAGAACGAGTTGATCAATGCAGATTAATGTAACTCCAATCAAAATCTGACAGCCACAATTAATGTCCATTAGAAATCAAAGGAATTCTATGATAATATAACAGCCACAAAGTCTAACAGTGGTGGCTTTATTTCTAGCAGGAAAAAGAAGAAAACGATTAGGATTGTTGTAAGGTCACGGATTGCTAAGATGTCAGGTTTCTCAAGTAAATATGCCACAATTTCATTGGTGTTTTTAGTTTTTGTGTCCAACAAGGTGTGACACCCCAATTATTCCAAGGTTCGGGATCCACGTACTCCCCTATTTGACTCCCAATTTTCTACTCTTCTCGGGCATGGATTCTGAGAATCCAACGGTGGTTTTGCTTTGACAACAGTGAATTGCCAACTCAAGACTATCAACCACCATTGGATTCTCGAAATCCACATCCGAGAAGAGGCCAGCTCAGCACTATCAACCACAGTTGATTCTTGGAGTCCATGCCCGAGAAGAGGAGTGCAAATTTGGGAGTCAAAAAGGGGAGTGCGCGGATCCCGACCCTCGGGCCTGTTTGGGAACATCCTGTTTTCAGGATCTAGTCCAACCTTAGTCAAGTTCAGGACTAGTCCTTAACTGGGTAACTGTCAATCTTGAACTCGTTCTGATTTTCACGCTGTTTGGTTAACACTCTCATGTATTCTGGTTCTAATTTCTAAGGTGTTTGGTTGGCATTTACCTAGTCTGCATATTGTTATACCATATTTTTCTTACCAAAAGGTTATTTTGACATTAATTATATTCTAGTAAACCATTGATAAGGACTATAAACTACTATCACATATGTTTTTTTTTTTTTTTTCAACTTTTAAATTATGAAGTACCCAAAATGGTCAATAAACGATGGGCAATTATTTTCCTCCTTTTCCTCCTCTCGTAAGATTGCTTCTGAAAATTACAACTCAAAATGCATTTTTACACACTTCCACCAGTCAAAGAACACGTTTTAGTAGTTCATCTCATAAAGAGTAGTGTAGAAATGTCTTCTAATCTTACAGTTCTTAATCCGACCCATTTGAGCATTTTCGACGTATTCTTTGGAGCTAAGAGGGTGATGGAGTTACTGATGATTCAAATTCTAACAACATTAGCTCAATCTGAAGAGTTCAATTGAATATGCAAGTTTTCCAGCTTCATGACAAACAGAATGAAGCAAAGTACAAAACCATGGAATCAAGTTTGAACACTTCTTATATGCAAATGATAAACATGGTCAAGGGGATAATGGATTGATATAACATTTCACTGATACTTTTTCCTCTGTCATAAATGAGAAACCACATCATTCGAAGCCATGTACATGGCATAAAAATTGGAAATGTAAGAAATGTAGAGTTTGCAATTACAAAATTCAGAAGTAATATTTTCTGTCAGCATAACAATCCAAATGATTTTACGATAAGATTATAAACAGATTTTGGTAAGATTATAAACCGATCAAAAAAAAAAAAGATTTTGGTAAGAAAATAACCAAATTGCGGATGAGCTGTTGTACATCTTAGCAAGAAACAAGTTCTACCAATTTTCTCCAATTCGTCCAAGTTCTACTTTTGTTGTAAGAACATAGATAAAACCACTACTTTTGAACTGATTCCCCAACCTAAACACGAACTCAGGCATTTACAGCTTGGATCCGACGCAATCACCAAACAAATCTAAACGCAAAATCACAAAATCTCCCAAAATTCCACTCCCATGACATGGTAGAAACTCCGAATCCAACTAAAATCCCAGATCACTCCCAAAGGAACCGAAAAACAGAAAGATCAACACATATCAAGTCCGAAACCATCCTATTCGAACTGCTCAAAGGAGAATCAAGAACGATAACATGAACATTTGGTAAAAAATAACTCGGATTTGATTTATTCAGTAAACAAAGACGGGATTAAGATGCAATAATAAGATGAGAAAATCGTAGAGAACGAGAAAACCTCTTCAGATTCAGATCAGCTATCAATTTCCAAAATCGAAATCAGACTTCTTGGCTTTTTTAGGGCTTCTACCTTCCCTAAAATTGCAGCTGCTGCTCACACCCAGACTCCATTTATCGTCGGCGTATCCATCTCAAACCCTCTTTAGTGAGGTCGGCGTTGTTCACCACCGACGAATTTTAGGGATCCATACGATGCCGAGGTCGGTATCAAAGTTTTGATACCGAAGTCGGCTTTGTAAAACACGTGGCCGATTCAAACCGAGAAAAATTGTTTTCAATTTGAGTTTTAATTTTATATTACAGATCCATATCAGAAACTTCAGGTCTCGACGCGATTTTGCTGTGTCCAACGACCGGATCTCTCCAGTCGTCGAAGCTAAGACTGGATGAATCGTGGCCAACTGCAACGGCACGGCACGAGCTTTCCATCGGAGAACAGATCGTCGGCCGGAAGCATCGTTACTGGATCTTCAAATCTGAACTCAAAATCTCCAAAGTCCTTGGCGGAAACTCCTGGATCTGGTTTTTCCAGCGTATTCATCTGCTATTCGGCCGGAGACAGTGCCAGTGGCGGAGCCAGGTTTTGCTCCAGGGGGCAAGGGAACGACAGTCAAAGTGGAGTAAACCTTCGATGACACCTGCAGTCATCGAGTCAACGACACCGCTGACTGCAGCCAATATGAACCACGTGCACATTTCTTAAGAGGACACTAGCCAATTGGATTGAAGTTATTTTCATGGGTTGATTTTAACTGTAGGAATTTGAGCATTCTTTGAGTACAAAGATCCATAGGTTTTAAATTACTAATCAGGCTGATTTTTAGTTCGTAGGTCCACCTAGTGATTGGCCAAACATCCATATGGTCAGTGTCCTCTTAAGAATGTGCCACGTAGCTTATATTGACTGTAGTCAGTGGCATTTCTGACTGCGTGTCATCGAAGATTTACTCGTCAAAGTGGGGAAGATGGGCCCATGACGGTATGGATGTTTAGCCCTTGCTTTGGTAGACACTCGTACCCAAATCGGCTTGTTTGATGAGTTTTAGCCATTCGATTTAGTACCCAATTTTTTTTTAGTTCTTCTAGAACCATGCCTTAAGAAGTACTAATATCTAATGGCTAGAGATTGCTTATCAGAGTGATTTTCCATGCAATCAAAGGGCCCAAAGAGCAGCTTTGAGTCGAGGGATGTGCGTGTGTTTGTGAACTGCATCGAAAAAAACATATTTTCAACAAGTCCTCTCTTGCTCGAGTAAAACTTGTGTCACTCAATACGAGCCACGTGTCACAGTATCAGAGGTCACTGACCGTATGGATGTTTGGCCAGTCGCTCGGTGGACCTACAAACCAAAAATCAGCCTGATTAGTGATTTACAACCTTCGGATTTTTGCACCCAAATAACACTCAATAATGCTCAAATTCCTACCGTTAAAATCAACCCATGAAAATAACTTCAATCGAATCGGTTAGAAATCACGAATCAGGCTGAGTTTTTGTGTACAGGTCCATCGAGTGACTGGCCAAACATCCATACGGTCATCGTTCTCTAATAGTATGCCACGTGGCTCGTATCAAGTGCTGTGACCGACTTCCGTCTCTTGTAACACAGGTTTACTCCTTGCAGTCTACTCATGTGCTGCACTCTCAACCACTGTTGGATTCCTGGAATCCACGCCCTAGAAGAGGAGTGGAAATTTGGGAGTCAAAAATGGAGTGCATATTCGAACACCCCATTTCATGTTGGGCACACCCCAAAAAGGGAAATCTCTCTCTAAGCCGAATAAAACTTGGCTGACCAGGGACAGCCCACAATATGAGTCACGTGGCATATTTTTAGAGGACACTGACCCTATGGATGTTTGGCCAATCTCTAGGTACATCCCCGAAGAAGCCATTGGAGCAAGAATTTGCGATCAACAAGGTTCGTGTGATCATGTCCCGACAACTTTTTCCAATGTGGCATGTGAGTGGCGTGCCCACAACTAGCCACATATCAGGTTCAATGCACACGTAGTAGCTTACGATATGCCGAGAGTATTACTAATTTGTATAATTTGTACAACTAATAGGTATAATTGGAAGAAGTTCAATTCAAATGGGAAACTGAACCAGTGGATATCAAGTACTCAAAATTGGAGATTGACTCCAATTATTGCAGAGATTCGTTGCCATTAGGTGATGGAATGATCTTTAGAAAGTCCATTACCAATTAAGAGATTAAATACTAGCTGATTAGTATTAATTTCGGTCAAGGATTCTGAGATAGAAACCAATTAATTGGAAATCAGTCCTCCAGAACGAGGAGACCATCTATAAAAGGGTGGGATTCCTGCCTAAGAAGGGGTCTCGAATCCTTGGAACTTTTTGCATACACTTAGCTCAATCCTGACATGAGTGTATGATCCAAGGTTTTAAATTTCGATTTTGGTGAGGTCCAAAATCGAAATTTAAACCGAAGTTTCGGTGGATTTCACTTTAGAAAGCTATATTTTGGGGATTTTGACCCAAAATTTTGGTGTTTCTGCCAAGGATTTAAATTTCGGTTTCGGTGAGGTCAAAAACCGAATTTCAGATTTCGGTGGATTTTGGTGTAGAAATCTATATTTCGGGGATTTCAGTACTCACCGAAACCGAAATTTAAAACCTTGGTTTCTGCTGAAATTTAATACCTTGGTCTGATAATTGTTTTTTTACAGGTACACCACCCCCCTCAACAAAGAGAAAGGAATGCTCTTTTTCAAAGGCAGTAAGGAATATCTGAAGACATGCTTTGACAGAAAATATAGCTCTAGATAGTTAAGGCATAGTGACGATGATTTGCTTTTTTTTTGTAGAGACAAAAAATTTCTCATACAAATTATTTTATGGTCGATGCTTAAGCTTTCAACATGTCCGCTCTTGTACACAACATTCCATCAACTGTTTGTAGCTCTGGTTCCTACTCTTGGAAACTGTAGCAATGAACCATCTCCTCGGTTAGCTACGAAATCTGACCTCATAATTCTGTTGCCAGCATCACAGCTTGAAATCTGTTAAGGCAGAGATCCCATCTAGTCCTTTTCCATTGAATAGTATGTAACGTAGTCTTTCACTGTGGTTTCCCTATATTTGGGGGGATTAATTTCTGATAACAACTCCTTGATGGGGCCGTAGATCTTTGTGGCTGGCTCAAGATGTGTGCTGAAAAAGCATGCCACGGATACTCTTGGGCCTACATGGTTGGCTAGTACCCTGTGTTCGGCGCTTTGAAGCCTATCGATGGAGATAAGCTGTACTTGGACAATGCAAAAACCTCAAACAAGTTAAAATTACATTTATCAACAATTTCAGGTGGAATCATGTGTAATGAATCTGTATTTGGATAGACTAATCGCCACAGCCAAACGCCCCGTTAAGACCGGATATCAGCTCAATTGTGACTACCAAAAAACCAAGCTTAGGAAGGGAAAGACTTGCCTGTAGAAGATCTCCAATGTTTACAACTAGAGCTCCAGGGATGGGAAGGACATCAACCCATTTATTTTGATGAAGAACTTGGAGACCACCGATATGGTCTTGTAGAAGGACAGTGAAGAAATCACTATCAGAGTGCTTAGTAGTGCCCATGGTTAGTTCTGGTTGTGGGCATGCCGGATAGTAGTGACCGATAAGCGCAAGCCCCTCAGCACAATCGATGTCATTCAGGTGGTTTCGGTTGAGCCCGAGCGCCTCTGATAGTAACTCGAACAATGCGATCCCCAATCGCGTAACATGCCTCGAGTACTCGATTATTATCTCTCTACAAAAGTAAGCACATTAAATAATATATAGATTATCCATGAGGACGACTTTAAGCATGATAACATGAAAAATATGGCCAGGGGATCAGGACCCGCATTTTACTTGGTCCCACCTAAACAGGTCCTCTAGATCATCATCTGTCGTCATTTCCCATTCTTCCATTTGAACAGAGAAAAATCATGTGAACAGTAAAATATGTCTACTCTACTAATTGGATGGTTGTGATCATACAATTTCATAAATATTTTTGGACTAGGAGATGTACTAGGAAGGAGCTTTTGCTCATCACGTACCTGCATGCGGCCGGCAAGTCTTCCGGGTCAAGAGGATTAGGAGCCATCATGCAAAACAAGGTGTCCCTCCAATTAGTTACTGGTGCTTGAAAAAGATCGAAATTGCTGTTATACAACACCTTTCTCTTCCGATCACGTGTATAGTACTTCATCTTCACCTCATTGGGTTGCTCGTGAAACCTACATATCCCTTCAATCATCTCGTCCAAGACACTTCTAGGAATCCCATGGTTCACCACTTGAAAGAAACCGCCCGTCTCCGATGCGTGCCGAACTTTTTCGACGATATCCTTACGTCGAACGACATCTTTGTCGATGCCTTCAAGGTCTATAACAGGAATACTGAAGTGGGTCTGATCTGAATCCGAATCCAACTTCTCATTGAGATCGTCTGACTGTCGGATGAAAATTCGAGGTACCTCTACTACACCAGCATCTACGAGTCCTTTAACACCGGCTTTCGAATCATCGAAGGCCTTCAGTTCTTTCATTCGATCATAATCTAAGGTACATTCGGCCGAAACTTCCGGGGTGCTAGAGATCACCATTTTTCTTTCTTCCTCCTATAGGTTTGTAGAACAAGTAGACCAATGCAGATTTCTTATAAAACTCCAATAATCAAAATCTGATAGTCGCAATGTCCGCTAGAAATCAAAGGGATTCTATGATAAGATAGCACCTATAAAGTCTACCGGCGGCTTGGTTTTTAGCAGGAAAAAAGAAGAAAATGATAAGGATTATTGTTAAGGTCAAGGATATTGCTAAGATGTCCATGTTTCTCAAGTACAGGTGCCGCAATTTCAATGGTTTTGGTTATACTTTTTGTGTCCAATAATTCACTTACACTTTATGTAGGGTGATGATGCTGTGGGGGTCCATGGTTCCAAGAGATTTAGATGTGGGCTTGATGATGGTGCTATGGCAGGGTACACGGTACCGTAGTGTTCCCACCTTTCTTTCATGTGAAAGTCAATTTGATAAGGTAATGTACTTTGATGCTTCGGTTCATAAGGTATCTAGAACTGGAACCAAAATTGCTGGTTCTTATCGGTTCTGGTTCTTATTGGTTCTGGTTCTCAAAACGATTGATCCGGAATCAAACCGAAACTGGTTCCGGTCGGTTTCGGTTCCGATTTTGGGTATATTGGGTCCAATCTTTATAATATTATAATCTTAACACTATATTTATATATTGGTACTTTTTCATATCAGTTTGGTTCCAGTTCCTATCAGTTTCATGTCCAATAACAAAACTACCCAGAGCCAGGACTTTTATTTTCGGTTCGGTTCTTTTTTAGTCAATTCCCAAAAATGCAGAATCGGATTTGGTGTTTTCGGTTCCGGTTCCAATTCAGTTGCGGTTAAACAGGTAAAAATTGACACTCGAGGGAAACTGTCCATGGTTCTGACTGTTGGTTATTCTTCGCGGTTTTGTGGCATGAATCTCGAAGACCATCAGCAGTCTATACCTGGGGAAGATGGCCATCTAGGGATGATTAGCAACACTATACTGTCGATAAAAGAATGTCACAACTATTATCTAAATTCATATTTGTATTCTAGAACATTTGTGGGAAGTTTCGTCAAAATCGGAGAATTATTTTTTCAAGAATTTTCTCAGTTATTTCTAGTGGGGCTCACCTAGGCTGTGACTTACCAATTTCGATTGATTTGGGTCCCTAGCATGTTAACTATGACCCATACAAGGGAAATCAAATGGACCCTTCCGTAATACAACCCTAGGGCACCATACGTTCACTAAACTACCTCAAAAGGCAGGAAAACAGACGGACCAAGTCCGTTGTTTTTCACAACAAACAACAGACTTATTTTCCGTTGTTGATGAAAATCGACGGGCTATGTCCATTGTGTTATGCGGAAAATGACAGATTTGTCCCATCGTTAATGTATGATGGACCTAGTCCAACAATTTTTTTTGCTTCCAAATCAATGGATTTGGTCCATCATTTTCAAATAGATGGACATAAACTGTCGTTTTTGCCGGAGTTAAAATAACGGCCCTAGTCCGTTGTTTTGGTTTGGACCTCAGATAAAGCTTTTCCATGGTATGGAGATAATTGAGCCCATCCAAGATCTAGACCTCAACTTGGGCTTATCTGAGGTCTGAAGTTCTGAACCTCATAACTCATCTTGGGTTTCAATCCCAGATTGGGTTGTGGGTTGGGCCTATGAATCTTTGTGGGTCTCTTTCTTGACCCAACTTTCATCATAATCCCACTAAACCGAATGCCTAAGTAGGTAATTAGGTTCAATTTATACTCTCGACTTTAGGGTAGGGGTGTCAACGGGTCGGTTCCGGTTCGGTTCCTCAGGTGACCAGAACCAGAACAATCGGTTCCGGTTATTATCGGTTCGGTTCCTTAACGGTTCTGGTTCTCAAAGTGATGGATCCGGAACCGGAACCGATTATGTATTTCTGTCGATTCCGATTCCGGTTCCGGGTATAATTGGCGAAATCTTGAAAATATGAGAATTTTTACACTATATTTATATGTTGGTACCGGTTCTTATCGGTTCGGTTCCGGTTCTTATCGGTTTCGGTTCCATATTAGACTACCCAGAACCGGAACCATTATTTTCGGTTCGGTTCAGGTTCCGGTTCCTTTTTAATCGGTTCCCAAAAATGTGGAACCGGAACTGGTGTTTTCGGTTCCGGTTCCGATTCGGTTCCGGTTAAACGGGTAAAATTGACACCCCTACTTTAGGGGGGCGTATGGTTGCATAATTAAATATATTCAAAAAATCATCGTGTATTGAATTTATAACATCTTTTCAAATACACGTAAACCCCAAAAAATGAGCAAAAATATGCAGCGTTTGAACCCGCACAAGTACATAACGTAGTGGTTCACTAAAAACATAACGGAAGTTCGAACTAACGGAAGGTAAAGTTCAGCAACAATATTGTAGTGGTTCACTAAAAACATAACGGAAGTTCGAACTAACGGAAGGTAAAGTTCAGCAACAATATTCTTTTGACATCGTCACTCAGTCCCTATGGTTCTATCAATCCCCTCTTTCAGCTGTTCGCCCACCTACATGTCATTTTGAGCCTGTGACATGACATACTCAGATGTGTTTTATGGGACGACATCATTAAGTCACTAAACTCGATTTTCTCACTAAACAAACAAGGCCTTACCTCTTTGCCTTACGTACCATGCCTTTCACGGACAAATCTAGTATGCAAATAGTATGCAACTGTTTGCATATTTAGAAGTATGCAAACATTGTATCCACCATTGAATGCTCCTTGAAAAGCGTATTTTTAATTTATAAAATATATTTTTTTGAAAATGTTGAAATAACACAATTTTCAAGGGACATCCAACAGTACTCACAATGTTTGCAAACAGTTGTATACTAGATATGTCCGGCTTTCACTAATCAAGCTGATTTTCGGTTTGTAGGTCCACCTAGGGATTGGAAAAGCATCCATATGGTCAGAGTCCTCTAAGAGTGTGATACGTGTCTCATATTGTGCCCTGTTATCGGCCTCCATGACAGGGCTCTGTCATCAAAATTTTGCTCATAGATCCACTTGTCTTTAGGGAGAGAATTATTGAAGGGTTCGGTGGAGAAAATTATTGGAGTATGGGACCCACCTGCCCGTTCATTCAAATGAAGTTTTTTTTTTTTTTGTAAGTATTCAAATGAAGTTGAAGTAAACAAAAATTTGGGAACGCAAGTCATGTTAAACTCTGTCATACAAAATTAACCTCGGTCAGCAACGTAAAATTGTTGACCAACCACAGTATAAGCACACGTGGCAAATTCTTAGAGGATACTGACTGTATGGATGTTTGCCCCATCCATAGGTGGACATACAAACCAAAATTCAATCTGCTTAGTGATTTCAAAGATTTGGATCTTTGTACTCCACATAATGCTCAAATTCCACGGTTAAAAATCAACCCATGAAATCGACTCTAATCCAATGGTTAGGAATTACTAATCAGGCTAAATTTTGGGTCTATAGGTCCACTTGGATGGGGTTGAAACATCAAAGTTTGCAGTCCCCCGTGCCAGACATTTTGGATGGGAAGTTTCCCCATCCAAACTTCAACCTGCCCCACGTGTCTGATGTATTGGGATAAATCCGAGGGGGTATAGCCTCCCAAGGAGTCGAACTCAGGACCTCCTGAGTGAGCAAAAACACGGGTCAGAAAAGACCCCCTAAGCCCGACCCTTAAATAATAACCATACATAAGCTTTCAAGATGCATGTGCACAGATCTATACACTTTCCATCAATTATTGGTATTTGGACGTCCTCCTGACTGGAAACAGTAACAATGAACCATCCAGTTCACTAGCTACCAAAATCTGACCTCATAATTCTATTACCAATATCACAGCTTGAAATGTGTTAAAGCAGAATTCCCATCAAGTCCCTTTGCACGGTAATATGCAGCATATTCTTTCACCGTGGTCTCCCTGTATATCGGGGGATTGCTTTCTGATAAAATTTCCTTAATAGGACCATAAATCCTTGGGGAAGGCTGAAGATTTGTGCTGAAGAAGCTCGCTACGGATACTCTTGGGCCTGCATGGTTGGCCTGTACTCTGTGTTCGACACTTTTTAGCCTGTCGTTTGTGATAAGCTGCATTCAGAGAATACAAAAACTTAACAAAGTTAAATGACATTTATTTACAAGTTAAACAATTGGATGCATTACATTCTGCTTTTTATAATTGATCCTTGAGCCATGTATATAAAAAATGATTACTCTGTTCAAATAGTTTTAGTCTACTATCCACCATAATGTGTTTGGTTACAGTGATTAGTCTATTCGAATAGTATTACGACAACTAAGTGTCCACCGCTTTTCCTCATGAACACACTTATCTAGTATCCATTATCGTAGTCGCGGAAAACTGAATGTTTGGGAAGGGGATGTATTATCCATAGCACAATAATACTCTACATGTTAGACAATGGATACTGATTAACTATTGTGTGATGTACAAATCAAATATAGTCTTACCTTTTAGATATTGTGGGTCTAACTTGGCTCATGCCTCAATCTATTAGGGCTTTATTGAGAGATTGGCCTAAACCACCCTCTTCAATATTAGGAAAAAAATTTGGAGGATGGTGCCGTTCATGATTACGTGGGTTATTTGGATGGAGAGGAATGGGATGATTTTAGAGACAATGAGAAATCGCTCTATGATACGCTCATCAGTATAAAGGCGTTCTTATTCAACTGGGGGAGCATGTTTTCAGAGATGAGATCTAGGGGATAGAGATACGGTTGTCTAGTTGGACGCTATCATATATGGGAAGACAGTAGTGGGTGTGGCAATGTGTTATTTTTTGTTTCTTTTTTTTTTCATTGTACGCTTTTGAGATCTTCTCAATCTCCTTTTATACATATTCTGGACTTACAAAAAAATAATGAAATGGCTTTTATAGTGCAATAACTCTATCCAAGTAGACTTATCGCGGCAACCAACGACCCCCTTAATATTGACGTAGTTAGGTTATAAAGTTATTAATATAATAATATTCAACTATGTAAGATGTGAGTACCAAAGGATTAAGCTTAGCGTATCAAGGACTTGCCTGTAGAAGATCTCCAACGTTTACTACTAGAGCTCCAGGCACGGGAAGGACATCAACCCATTTATTTTGATGAAGAACTTGGAGACCGCCGATCCGGTCTTGTAGAAGGACAGTGAGGAAATCGTCGTCAGAATGCTTTGTAGCACCGATGGTTAGTTCTGGTTCAGGGCATGGTGGATAGTAGTGACAAATAACTATAAGCCCCTTAGCACAATCCATGTCTTTAAGGTGGTTGGGGTTGAGCCCAAGAGCCTCCGATACCAACTCGAACAATGCGATCCCCAATCGCGTAATATTCTTCGAGTAGTCGAATATTATATCTCTACACATTAAGCAGATCAATAGGGATGCACTCACAGTCTATATATAAGCATAATCAAATGACATGTGGTACATGCATGCTATAAATGATTAGAACCCACAATTCATTGGATCCCACTTAAGAGATAGCCCTGCTAGATCAAAATAAATACGGAAAATTTCGAAAAAAAACAAAAAGCGAAATTAAATCAATTTATAAAAAAACAATACGGATTTTTAAATTTTTTTAAAAAGAATACAAAACACCATTTCAATTGATGTCAGCACAATGAAGCCAATTGAAATGGCGTCAGATCTGATTTATTTGAAAATGGCCAAAAATATCCCTAATTGAAATGACGCCAATTGAAATGGCATCAAAACTGTTCTGGCGCTATTTCAACTGGCGCCAAAACCATTTAATTGATTTAATTTCGTTTTTTTTTTTTTTTGAAATTTCGAAAATAAATATGGTCGTATCATACAATTTCATTATTTTTGAGGTAGGATATCTACCTAAGAATAAGATGAACATATATATGGTGGGCCCCTGTATGTGTGACATGTGTCCTAATATAAGTCTCATCACGTACCTGCATACATCCGGCAAGTCTTCAGGGTTGGGAGGACGAGGAGCCATGGCGCAAAAGAAAGTGTCCCTCCAATTAGCAGCTGGTGCTTGATAAAGATCGAAATTACTATTATACACCATCTTTCTCGTGATGTCACGTGAATAGTATTTCATCTTTACCTCATTGGGTTGCTCGTTAAATCTACGTACCCCTTCAATCATCTCGTCCATGATACTTACAGGGATCCCATGGTTCACCACTTGAAAGAAGCCCCACGTCTCCGATGCATGCCGGACTTGTTCGACGATATCTTTACGTCGAGCGCCGTCTTCTTCGATGCCTTCGAGGTCTATAATAGGAATCCTAAAGTCGGTCTGATTTGAATCCGTATCTGACTTCTCATTGAGCGCGTCTGGTGGTCCGATGAACATTCGAGGGACCTTTACTACACCAGCATCTACAAGTCCTTTAACACCGGCTTTCGAATCATCGAAGGCCTGAATTTCTTTTGTTCGATCATAATCCGATGTAATTTCGGTCGAAACTTCGCCGGTGCCAGAGACCACCATGTTTCTTTCTTTCTCTTGTGGGAACGTAGAGCAAGAAGGTCAATGCGATAACAGCCAAAATTTCCAGTACAAATAAAAGGGATATCCATGATAACAGCCACAATTTAGGGTGAAGATATCAACTGTGGGGTCCACGAATGACTTATGCCATGTGGTCCACTTGCAGCATTGTGCCGTTGTGGGGCACTTGAAAACGTGCCCTGTGGTCCACTCCTTCAGCCCATGATCCATGAATTATTGGAGTACAGCTTGATGAGCATATAGACAAAAAATCAGCCTGATTGGTGATTTTTAGCCATTTGATTCCATTTTTATTTTGGGAATTTTTGACATACCCCCATGACTCACGATAACGCTTTGTGCTGGGAGATTGGCTGAGATGACTGTGTAGACCAGTTCCAGTAAAACTTGTGTCACAAGATGTTGTGACGGAAGCCGGTCACAGCAATCAATGTGGCATACTATATATATATATAATTATAATATTATAATATATAATTATAATAATAATTATAATATTGCCGATGACCGTATGGATGTTTGACCAGTCCCTCGGTTGACCGGTACACAAAACATCAGCATGATTAGTGATTTCTAACCGATTCGGTTGAAGTTATTTTCATGGGTTGATTTTAACGGTAGAAATCTGAGCATTATTGAGCGTTATTTGGGTGCTTGTAAATTACTAATCAGGCTGATTTTTGGTTCGTAGGTCCACCGAGGGACTGGCCAAACATCCATATGGTCAGCGCCCTCTGATAGTGTGCCACGTGGCTCGTGGCTCGTATTGAGTGCTGTGACCGGCTTCCATCCGTCACAACATCTTGTGACACAAGTTTTACTCGACCAGTTCCCACAAGTAGAACTTTGCTGACAGCGTAGCAAAGTTGTTGACCGACCACAAATGAGCACGTGGCATACTCTTAGAGGTCACTGACCATATAGATGTACGTCCCATCCATAGGTGGGAGAAAACATCTGTCCCGGGGGGACTTCGAAGTTTAAAGTCCCCCTTCCAAAATGTTGACACGTCCAAGTACTATCTCCCCCATAGTGAGTATTTTCTCCATGGTGGACCTGCATACCAAAATGATTCTAATTAGTGATTTCAATCAAGATTTAAAAATTGGCCGTTATAACGGATTCGGACCTCCCCTGTTATGTTATGTACTGTTAAAATGTCCAGAAATTAACGGCTGTTATTTTTGTTATAACGGCCGTTATTTTTCCGTTTTAATGAAAATAACTACCGTCATTTTCTGGAAAAATTTCAGTAAAAAAATGGCCGTTATTTCCTATATTTTCCATTTTTTGAAAATCCGAAATTCAAATTTCAAAATTTGAATTCCGGTGCCAATTTTTCTGTTATTTTCCGTTATTTCCGTTATTTCCCTTTTTCCCATTTGTATCTGAGCGTTATTTTCGTGTTATAACGGAAAAACAGTAACACCTCAGTCTGTTATACCTATTTTCAATTTTAAACCTATTTTCAATTTTCAAAGCTTTAAATCTTTGTACCCCAAACTACTTCAATCCTAAAGTGGTACAATCTTAGAGATTACTGACCGTATGGATGTTTGGCCCACCCTAGGTAGACCTGCATACCAAAAATCAGCCTTGTTAGTGATTTCTAACCTTTGGATCTGTCTACCCCAAATAAACCATAGAAAGGACTCTAATAGTTGCCACATCGCTCATACTGTGGCCCATCATCAATGCCACATCCTAGTACTCAATAATGCTCAAATTCCACGGTTAAAAATCAATCCATGCAAATGACTCTGATCCAACGCTTAGCAATCACTAATCAGTCAGAAATCTCCAAAAATATATATGGCATGTGGCTCAGACAAGGTGTACCGTACCACTCTCAGCTTGTATGTACGCTCTCTTCAACCTCTCTGCACTCTTCCGAACTTTGCTGGTTTTGTTCTAGCTGTGAGCCTGTGACTTGATTTCAGCATGTCTAATTTTTAGGCAGTCCCAGGTGACAGAAGGCCCCCAGCCCATGTGAGAGAAGGCCCCAGCCCACTAAACACATGGATGTTTAGCCCACCCCTTGTTCGCTATACAAACCAAAAATTAACCTGATTGATTATCTCTAGTTATATATTTTAGTACCTTTTAAGATTTATTCTAGCCATTGGATTCAAACATATTTTTTGAGTAGTAAATCCAATGGCTAGAAATCATCAATCAAGCTGATTTTAGTGTGTGTTTATACCAATAGGTGGGATGAACATCCACGCAGTCATTAGGCCCAAAAAAGATCTATGTTGGACCGCCCATAGTTATAGCAAATCGTGCAATGGCAAAAAACAAGAACGTCAATAGATCAATGATTGAGGACTTCGGATTTCATACTTTTTTAGTCCAAAATTACGCACTTACAAAAACGTATACATATATGTGCATATGACCATAATGTACGTAGATTGGGTGGTAATATAAGTATAATAGAACCGAAACTACATGACATTTCCGTTAAGTCTAAGTAATATAAGCAACACTAATAATTGCTAAAATTATTTCTCATTTATCAAGGTCTTCGAATGTGTAGGAATCCGTTAATCTTTTCTAAAAATTGGTTTTTAAATATAAAAATTGGTAAATATATTATGAATATTTATTCACTAGATTTTTTGAAAAGTTTAAAATTACCGGGTTGTGGGTTGAATATTTCGTGTTTTTTTCACGATGTTTGGATTTCACATCCCCCTGGAGCTTGAGAAGTTGCATCCTCCTTACAAATCAAAGTTCTCACAGAATGATGATTCCATGTATATTCACTGAATAAAAAACTTGTGCAAATAATACGTGGAACCTTGATACATGGTATGAGGGAGGGGGATCAATATGGCATGTTGGCCCCCAACCATATTAGAACCAATTAGGTTTAAAAAGGGGCCGTTGTAACGGCATAACGGACTGGGGGCGTTATTGTTTTTTCTGTTATAACAAAAGTAATGCTCAGGGGGCAAAAATGGAAAATAACGGAAAAAATGACGCCGGAATTCAAATTTTAAATTTTGAAATTTGAATTTCAGATTTTCAAAACACGGAAAATGACGAAAAATAACAGAAATATCGGCCTTTTTTTCCTCATTTTTTTTTTCAAAAAATAGTGGTCGTGATTTTCCTTATAATGGAAAAATAATAAAAAATAACGGCCGTTATAATGAAAATAACAATGGGGGAGGTCTGAATCCATTATAACAGCCTTTTTTTAAACCATGATTTGAACCAAGGTATAAAAGGGACCGTTATAACAGTATAACGGTCTGGGGGCATTACCATTTTTTCCTTTACAACGGAAAAAAATGCTCAGGGGCAAAAATGGAAAAAAGGGAAAAATAACGGAAATAACAGAAAAAAATGGAAAAAAGGCTCTGAGATTCAAAAATTGAAATTTGAATTTTAAAATTTCAAAAACGGAAAATAACAGAATATAACGGAAAACAATGAAAAAAATGGCCTTTTTTCACAAATTTTTTCAGAAAATATCAGTCGTTATAACGGAAAATAACGACCGTAATTTTCGGGGCAATTTAACGGTACATAATGTAACGGGGTAGGTCCGAATCCGTTATAACGGCCGATTTTGAAACCTTGATTTGAGCTACTTACCTAACGTAGTGTGGAACGAGGATATCATAAGGATTGATTTTGTGGGCCCACAAGAGTGGCCTATTACTATTCTTCATCCGCGCTAAAAGGCAATGACTTCATATATGAATATGATTATTCAAGGCTCTATGTGACATTTATTATTATTGAGGGAGGCAATTTTAAATATTCTTAATCCAGGGAGGCATGTCTAATTTATGTATACAACTAATGAGAAATGGATAAATCAAGATCAGTACTAATATGCTCCCTTATTTATCCTCCTCAACAAATAATAAAAGAAGAGAATATTCCAAATCTAAATATAATCAAAAGTCGAGTACAGTGGAGAAAAAAGATACATTGGCTTAAACATATCGAAATCCTTATCCATCACCTGAAATAGGGAATGAAAGTAGACTTAATGGTTTCATCTTCTTCCCATTCTAACCCATCCCACCATTCTTGCGGTCCTCTAATCTCTTTTAAAGTGTTCTTTGCACTATTTGAGTCAAGTGGGAGCTTCCTTAGCTTTGGGCACTTAATCACCCAAATTGTTCTCAAGGAAGGGAAAGGCAAGGCACGCTCACATATGCTTTTCAATTCTGGTAGGTCCCAAATCGATATAGATTCGAGCTTTGAGAATATTCTCATCTCTTCTTCCATCGTAGCAACTCCACCACATATTACTTCTTCTATTCCCTCGCATTTACTTACATGAAGGTATTGGAGGCTCGAGGCATATAAAAGCCACGTTAGGTCCTTCAAGGTATGACATCTCGTAATCTTTATACGTCGAAGGTTCTTGAAGTATAGCTGGAGCAATAGCCCTTCCTTCTGCTGTCTGATATTTAAGTTGTGGAGATCAATCAGATCTAAAACCTCGAGGCTGCTTGAAGGCGACAAATTCTCTCCCTCCCTTAGTGGGAGTGAAGTCAAACCTTGGCATTGCACGATAGATAAATACCGTGTGCACTTCCGTAACTTGTGAGAGTGAAAGAACTTTTGGACGGAGAGAGTAGTTGTTATGGTGATTCCAAGAGTATTCAAGCTTTTCAATCCTTCCAAATCCCCTAAACTGGCTTGACCTTCACTCCCATCACCACCACTACCTTCCACCACTTCCCAATCCCAAGATCTACTTCCATGCATGTTCAACACTTGTAACCGTGAGAGACCTAGTAATGCCTCGCGTGGAATTCTAACAAGAGTATTAATGTACCGCAGTTCCAAATAATTCAATTTCACCAGATTTCCAAACTCTTTGGGCAACGCTTTGATTTTTGAGAAACTTAGATTGAGATATTGCAACTCAACCAATTCAGTGATCTCCATGGGGAGCAATTCAATTTTCGTCGACCTTAGATCCAAAACTCTAAGAACAGGCATGAATTGAAAAAATCCATGGATGACCCTGTTTAGGGGATTATCAAGCAGGATCAAGGTTAAGAGATTGGGGCACCTAGGTGTTTCAAGAAGTTCCTTGATTTGGTTATGCATTAGAGATATTCTCGTTGCCTCTTCCCATTTGTTAGCCTCAGGGGCTTCACTCAACCCAAGGCGTGCTTGCACAAGAAACATGCCTTTCTGGGACGCTATCCATATGGCTAAGTCGCGAATTACATCATGCATCCTCACATATTCATCAACATCAACACTCTCTAACAAGCACGCAACCATAAGGTTTTCAATGATATCATGTCCTCTGTCACGAGCTTCATTCATGTCATCAAATCCATCTATAAATCCCTCCCCAATCCAATATTCTATAAGATCTTTTTTGTAAATGAAATCATCTTCTGGGAATAGGGAACAATATAAGAAACAAGATCTCATTGTATCATCACGCAAATTGTCATAACTATATTTTAAAAGAGGAAAAACTTTATCCCCCATACCTGTAAACTCCGACGCCGATTTTTTTAAAATTCTTATTGCCTCCCTCCACACTTGAGGAGTCTTCTTGCTAGCCATGGCTCGGCCGATGGTGATGAGTGCGAGTGGTAGACCACCACACTCTTTAGCAACAGTTGTAGCCAGCTCAGGTATATCTGGATGAGAACTCAGAGCTTCCTCTCCTACCTTGTCTTGAAACAGATCCCATGCTTCCTCCCACTTCAAGCATTCTACTCTGAACTTGATGCGAGCTTCCATCTGACCGCACACATCCTCAGATCGAGTGGTGAAAATAACCTTGGACTTGTTTTGAATTCCCGGAAGCGGAATCCCTACAGTTTCTAGATCCACTGATTCCCAAATGTCATCCAACAATATCACAAACTTTTTCCTGCTCAACACCTTGAATATATCCGCTGCTCGTGTATCCTGGCTTGTATTTTCATGCCAAGACAATCCCAACTTCTCTCCGATGTCTTTCTGAACCCTTCCCACGTTTGAATCTTTGGAGACGACAACCCAAATCAGTACTTGATCATGATCACGATTTCCTTTGAGGAACTCGTTGTTTATTCTCTTCAAGAGTGTAGTCTTCCCTACACCCCCCATCCCATATAGTCCCATGGTTCCCACTCGTTCTTCTCCAAGTAAGCGCCAAACCTTGTCAAACATTACGTTCATACCTACAGTCGGCCTGCTTGGCTGCTCTTGACCTGATGAAGCTATACCTCTCTTAACCACGTCATTGAAAACTCCTTTACTCTTTAGTTTCTCCACATTCGTTAGCTTTTCTGCCACTTTCTTGCCAAGCTTGTAGCTGGAACAACAATTCTTTGGACAACAACCTCCGAGACATCTTCTCTCAATTTGTTGAATACCTTTTTGTAAGATTTCATCCACTTCACCTTCCATGGCCTCTACATTTTGTAGCCATCCATCTACTTGTTCTGTGCGAGTCATTCCCCGATCCTCAGCAGTATTCACATTCTCCTTGACGTCGTTTCTTAAACGCTTCAACTCTTCCATTTCAGTGTGCAGTGTGTTGAGATTTTTTTCGAAATTACGGAGATACCGTGTACGTGTTGCCACAGAATCGCATAAGCGAGAGATAATGTTGTCGACGACCGGTGATATTACAGACTCCATGAATCCTCCGAGATGGAACGAATTTTGGAAAAAATCCACAGATAATGAAGGTAGAAGATGGTTGGTTCAAAAATGATGTCGAAAGCGAGGAAGAGGAAGAGGAAGAGGAAAGATGATGTCGACCGTACAATAGTTCGACTAAAATATTTTTGCTTCAAAAGTCATGAGAAATGAAGAGAAAACCTTCGCTCAGATCCCAGTGCGAGCGAAGCCGATCACAGCCCACAATATGAGCCACGTGACACACTCTTAGTGGACGAAGACCGTATAGATGTTTGGCCATTCACTAGATGGACCTACATACGAGAGATAAACATGATCAGTGATTTTTAAGCTTTTGATTGAAGTTATTTTCGTGGGTTGATCTTAAACGTAGGAAATTGAGCGTTATTTGGGTGCAAAAATCCAAATGTTGTAAATCAATAATGTAGGGAATAAATCCACACACCCCAAAATACGCGCTTTTTCCACGGGCTTGATATCCTTTGTGCTGTTGGATCCGAGGTCCCGGGACAGATCCGAGGTTAGAGTCCGAGGTATCCGAGGTCAGATTCCGAGGTATCCGAAATCAGATTTCGAGGAGTCCGAGGTATCCGAGATCAGATTCCGAGGAGTCCGAAGTGAGGTTCCGAGACCGCCGAGTGATCCTGCAAATAACTCAATGTGGTGGAACTCCACCAAATGAGCCTCCGATGCTTAAGTCAGTCTTCTGAATAAAAGTTATAATCCAGCTTCAATCTCCAAAATCGCGTCCCTTCTACTGTAGCAAATGCTACTATTTATAGTATTCAAAACTAGATATTTATGCAGATATTTTATATGGACCAGTAAGAACTCACCATGTGTCTTTCGATAATAATTCTTCAAGTCTAAAAGTAATTCCGAGGTTTCCGAGGTTACCGAATATCATATCCGAGACTTCCGAGGATCCCGAACAAGGTAAATAAGATCAAATACCAAAATCAGTCATTAGTACCCAAGGACCCGAGGTCATAATTCATGGACCCGAGGTACCCGAGGTACCCGAGGTCAATTCGTCAGGGGATCCGAGGAGTCCGACGTACCCGAGCAATCCGAGGTACCCGAGTTCAACATGTTGGTTGAATCCGACTAATCCGAGGTATCCGAGGCCCCGAGGTCATTCGTCATGGGATCCGAGGAGTCCGAGGTACCCGAGGTCATTCGTCATGGGATCCGAGGAGTCCGAGGTGCCCGAGGTCATTCGTCATGGGATCCGAGGAGTCCGAGGTGCCCGAGGTCATTCGTCATGGGATCCGAGGAGTCCGAGGTACCCGAGGTCCCCTAGTAAAGTTTTTGCAATTCCCAGTTTACGGCTAACCACGTGTCAGTCGAATCATGTGACACGTGGCACAATCTCATACGTCCACGTGTCAACAGATTTTATCCCCCACAATCGCCCCTCTTGGAGATGACACGTGTCTCCCGCACGTGTGTACCGCACGTGCGATGACACGTGTCACCACCAAGAACGTGACGCGTGGTATGTTCTGCGTCTCTTCGGCTCCTCTGCGCAGCATTTAATGCTTGCCACGTGTCAATCTTCCATTGGTCCGTACCCACTGTTTTGTCAGTGTAATCATTACTCTCAAGGGTATAAATAGGTTGCTCTCGTCTCATTTTTCATCTTCTTGATTTTCAGTTTCTGTAGCTTCTCTTTCTCGGCAACCTCGACTCTCTCGGCTCTCTCGGCTCCTTATTCTTCACATTCCTCGGCACCTTCGGCTACCTTACCCGGCCCTCTCGGCTTCAATCCTCGGCCCTCTCGGCTTCATTGTCTAACAATTCTCGGAGCTCTCGGCTCTCATAGGTAAGCTTCTTTTTAGTAAATTCGATGTCATCAGTCTCCTAAAAAATGCCAAAAGAATCATTAAAATCCGTTTTAAAACACG
The DNA here is from genome assembly GCA_035048495.1 of Euptelea pleiosperma. Lineage (NCBI taxonomy): Eukaryota > Viridiplantae > Streptophyta > Magnoliopsida > Ranunculales > Eupteleaceae > Euptelea > Euptelea pleiosperma. Next base: position 21,125,882 of record CM068545.1, on the reverse strand, counting down.
CTGATCCCCAAACTTGGCCTCGTCCAGACCTAGATGAGATCCGAGCAAAATACCATATACCCGAGTCAATTGAACTTGAGCATGTGCCCAACTCCCTTCTCTATTCCCATCATTCGCTGCCGAATCCAAATGTAACATGTCTAACAGTCGGACAACTGCTCTCGGGTATTCCCCTTCCGCTTACGCCCTTCGCCCGAGAGCTACTAAATTTCTACAAAGTTGCTCCGGGTCAGGTGAATGCCAATTTTTGGCGTATGGTACGTTCGTTTGAACGTATTAGGGACATATGGGGCCGAGGTCCTTCCCTTGAGGATGTTCGCCGACAACACTTCCTTAAAAAGGTTCCCAAGGAGCGGGGGGAGAATTCAGATATAACTTTCTACTTCTTGGCAACCCGGACCCGAAGACTCCCAATCCTAGAGAGGATCCAGGATTGCGATAAATCGTGGCAATGCTACCCTGTGTTCTTATCAGGGGATTGGGAGAGAGGATCCGAGGATGACGCCCCAGGTCTCCTGTATAAAAGTTTTAATTTTGAAGGTACCCGGATATTTTTTCAAAAATAAATCACTCTTTTTGTTTCAACAAGTCTCTAATCTCTTTCACAATGTTTTGCAGATGTGAATACGGATAGTTCTTTTGCCTTCCCCGAGGATACGCTTCCTCTGTGCTTCGATCTGCGCCGACTTCCTTCTCTTATCTATCAACGTCTAGTCGGTCTCAATACTCTCGGATATTCTCGGGTTTGTGTTGATCCGACGTCCGAGGAGTTGAGCCAAACAATACCCGAGGGAGAATTTCTTCGAAAACTTCCTCTCGGATTCTCCACCGATCCCGCCGAACCTCGTCAATCGAAGAAAAAAGCTAAGAGGTTAAAACCTCAGGTCTCATCTTCGGATACCCCAGTTCGAGCCGACTCTGAAGCCACGGAGTCCGAGGTAGTAGACGTTGATCCAATTTCTTATTATATTCCAATCTCATCCGATTCGAGTTCGGTCACTCTTTCTTCTGGATCCAGCTCTTCATCTTCATCTTCATCTTTTGACCCTTTTCTTGAAATCGCACAGTCTCTCGGCAGATCATACCGAACCGGATTCCAAGACATGGGACGACTTCAAGCGGATGTTGGAGCCGACTCTCCCATTCGTCAGAAAAGGAAGAGTTCTGGGCAGGGTTTGCCCCGAGTCACCAAGAAGCCGGCTACAAAGAGTAGGGAAACTGGTCAATCCAGCCAAAATGCCCCGGCTCATGATGAGGCACCTCTGACCTCTGCACCTCCCATTATTATTCTTCCGGGTGCAGATGTTCCTGAGTCGGGGTCTCTGCCCCAAGATAGTGAAAAATCCCAAAGCCAGCCTTCCGGATCCCAGCATGAGCCTGGGAAAGTTGCTCAGAAGGAAGGACGTCACGAACAGGTCCATCAGCATAAAGGGCCTGTTCCCAAACCTTCGGATGTCTTCCGGCCCCGACCAGTACTGAAGTCGGGTAAATCTGTTGTTCTCGGCGATAGCGCCGTTAAGAATGCATCGGTAGCTTCTGCCATTGTGGAGCAGATCCGACTCCCTGCTGATATAGATCATTATAATCGGCAAAATGAGGAATCTCTTCTCGGCTCATACTATACTTCAACTTTCGCCGTAAGTTCTAAAATATTTTTACATAATTTGTTTCGCCCATTCTGTGTATAACATGCTTGTAATTTGGTTGGTTGCAGAGTATCAACTCGGTACATTCGCTGGTGGCCAAGCTCAATAACAAGCTCAAAGCGTCCGAGAATGATCTACACGCCACCCAAGCCCGGAATCGGACCCTGCAAGGTCAAGTTTCCAAAGCTAAGGACGAGGCGGGGAAAGCTCAAGCTGCTGCCAAGACATCTGAGAATGAGGCTACCCGTCTTCGTCAGGCTTTGGCAGAATCTGAGTCGGCGCGTCGGGCTCTGGAAAAGATGATGGCCGAGAAGGAGGCCAAATTCGAAGCCGAAAAGGAGGCTCTGGATGCTGCTCTCGCGGCTAAATACCAGAATGAGGTTCAAGAACTTCTTGCCCCTGTTAATAAAAGGGTCGATCGCCTTCGTGCCGAGCGAGATCGTCTACAAGAAATAGTAGACAAGTATGATCTCCCCGACGAGGATGAAACGGAGGCCGAGAAGAATCCTGAGGAGGGAGAATTACCCGACGCCGAGAATAAATGAACTTCTCTTTTATTTTTTTTTTTGATATGTAATTAAGATACATTGGGGAGGTTTCGACCTTTTTCCCCTAGGAATTTTCTTCTTTCTTGTTAACGTCAAATATAATCATTACAATGCTTCATTTGCCATTTCTTTTTCGCATGATAAAATTGAATCCGACTTATTAATAATTATAATGCTCGTATTTGTAACTTCAAACGCAACTTTGACCAAGAATCAATCCGAATCCGACTTCACTTCTAGACGGAATTTCAAATCAGACTCCATTTCTGAAGTGAAACGAGAACTTCAAATCTGGATCCGACTTCATTTCAGAAGTGGACCGAGAACTTCAAATCCGGATCCGACTCCATTTCTGAAGTGGACTGGGAACTTCAAATCCGGATTCGACTCCATTTCTGAAGTGGACCAGGAACTTCAAATCCGGATCCGACTCCATTTCTGAAGTGGACCAGGAACTTCAAATCCGGATCCGACTCCATTTCTGAAGTGGACCAGGAACTTCAAATCTGAATCCGACTCCATTTCTGAAGTGGATCAGTACTTCAAATCCGGATCCGACTCCATTTCTGAAGTGGACCAGGAACTTCAAATCCGGATCCGACTCCATTTCTGAAGTGGAACAGGAACTTCAAATCCGGATCCGACTCTATTTCAGAAGTGGATCAGGAACTTCAATCTGAATCAAACTCCATTTCTGAAGTGGATCAGTACTTCAAATCCGGATCCGACTCCATTTCTGAAGTGGATCAGGAACTTCAATCAGACAAATTTCAAGAAGTATCCCATCTTTACTGATACACAATCTCTTTACAATCTGGTCGTAACTAATATCTCATTGATAAAATTTCTTCAAATTCATTACATTCCAGGGTTTTTCTATGTACTTTCCCTCCATAGTTTCCAGGTGATAGCTTCCGGCTTGACCAACCTTCTGAATCAAATACGGTCCTTCCCAATTGGTTGCTAGTTTTCCTGCATTTACTTCTCTTGTATTCTGGAATACTTTTCTCAGTACTAGGTCTCCTTCTTGGAAATTCCTTTCTTTGACTTTCTTTTGATACCATTTTCTTAGTTTTCGATGATAATCTTCTATTCGGACTCGAGCTTGCTCTCTTCGTTCTTCTGCCATATCAACATCGAAAACCTGAGTTTCGAATCCAGAACCTTCTTCCACTGCTTTGTGACGAGTTGTAGCTACTACCATTTCTGATGGTATAACTGCTTCCATCCCAAATGCTAGGGCAAATGGCGAATCTCCCGTTGATCTTCTAGACGTAGTCCGATAAGCCCATAGAACACTATCTAGTAATTCTGCCCATTTCCCTTTGGCTTTCTCGAGTCTCTTCTTCAAGTTTTCTAAAATCACCTTGTTGGTTGCTTCAGCCTGTCCATTACCTTGGGGGTACATGGGAGCGGAGAACAATTGTTTTATCCCGAATTTTTCGCAGAAATAGGTGATTTTACTACCTCGAAACTGTGCCCCATTATCTGAGATAAAAGCATAAGGGAGGCCAAACCTGGTGACGATCTTCTCCCACAAGAATTTTTCCACTTCTTCTTCTCGAACTTGTTGTAAAGCCACTGCCTCTACCCATTTCGTGAAATAATCGGTAGCAACTAACATGTATTGTTTCTTTCCTGGGGCCATAGGAAGAGGTCTAACTACGTCAAGGCCCCATAGTGCAAACGGCCATGGGCTAGCTACTGAGTGTAATTCTCCAGCAGGAGCATGTATTGTTCGCGCGTGTTTCTGGCATTTTTCGCACTTCTTTGCATACTTCTTTGCATCCTCTTGCATGTAAGGCCAATAGTATCCTTGAGTCCAAGCTTTATGGGCTAAAGATCTTCCTCCTGAATGATTTCCACATTCTCCTTCATGAATTTCTGCCATGATCTGTTGAGCTTCTGAAGGGGTAACACATTTCAACCATGGTCCCCCTGCTGATTTTCGGTATAGCTCGCCCCCAAGTAAACTATATCGCTTGGCCCTTTCTTCAATTCGTCTGGCCACTTTCTTGTCTGGATCTCGGATTCCATCTCTTATAAATCTTATGATTGGTGTCATCCAGGTGTCATCTTCTTCTGTCTGAGAACATTCTTCCACAAATGAAATGCTCGGGATGGCTAAAAACTCTATTGAGATAGATCTTCTCTCGGTTTCTCCTAGCATCGCTGCTACATAGGCCAAGGCGTCTGCATGAAGATTCTCTCCCCTGTTTATGTGAAACAACTTTGCATTTTTGAATTTTCTCATAGCCAGTAAAGCTACCTCCAAGTATTTTGCCATCTGTTCATTTTTTGCCGTAAATTCTCCGTTTACCTGATTTACAACTAGCTGCGAGTCACTGAAGACTTTCAGTTCTTGTATCTCTAGATTCTCTGCCATTCTCAATCCTGCCAGAAGTGCTTCATATTCTGCTTCATTGTTCGAGGCCAGAAAACCAAGTCTTATTGCTAGTTCCAGTCTTGTGTTATCAGGTGTAACCAAAATGGCACCTATTCCTGCTCCTGTGCTGCTGGCTGACCCATTGACGAAGAGCCTCCATCCGCTCTTTTTATCCCATATATCTAAAGGTCCTTCTGATTCTTCTTCAGTTATAATGGGTTCTGGTTCTTCTTCCCAAAATGGATCTTCTATCGGAAAATCTGCCAGAAAATCGGCGACAGTCTGTCCCTTCTCGGCTGTTCTAGGTCTGTAAGTGATATCGTACTGACCCAAAGCTACTGCCCATTTTTCCATGCGACCAGACTTTTCAAACTTCGTCAGGATGTTCTTGAGAGGGAGGTTTGTGATAACAATTATTGGGTGAGCTTGAAAATAAGGTCTTAACCTCTGAGCCGAAAACATTAGAGCCAATCCTGCTTTTTCAATCCTGCTGTAGCGAGTTTCGGCATCCAATAGTGTTTTACTGAGAAAGTAAACCGGCCTTTCTGCCCCGTCTCTGTCTCGGATTAGTACAGAACTTACTGCAAATTCCGAGACTGAGAGATATAGTAACAAAGGTTCTTCTGCTTCTTGTTTTGATAAGATGGGAGGCTGTCCGAGATATTCTTTCAAATTCTGAAAAGCTTGCTCACATTCATCTTTCCATTCGAATTTGGCGTGCTTTTTCAGTAACTGGAATAAAGGTTGACATCGATCCGATGACTTAGAGATGAATCGATTCAAGGCTGCAATCATTCCGGTTAACTTCTGAACTTGTTTCTTGCTGCATGGAGATGGCATTTCTTGCAAAGCTCGGATTTGATCGGGATTGGCCTCTATACCTCTTCTGGTGACAAGGTGTCCAAGGAACTTGCCTGATGATACTCCAAACGTGTACTTTTCGGGATTTAGCTTCATTTTATACTTTCTCAATACTTGAAAGGTTGATTCTAAATCCCTTAAGTGATCTTCTCGAATCTTGCTTTTTACTAGCATGTCATCGATATAGACCTCCATTGTTTTTCCGAGTTTGTCCCTGAACATATTCTCTACCAGGCGTTGGTACGTAGCACCCGCATTTTTTAGGCCAAAGGGCATCCGTTTGAAGCAGAATGTGCCTCGGTCTGTATAAAATGCGGTTTTTTCTTTATTCGATTCGTGCATCAAAATCTGATTGTACCCTGAATAACCATCCATAAATGACAGAAGTTCAAATCCGGCTGTCCTGTCAATTAATTCGTCTATCCGGGGCATGATGTAACTGTCTTTAGGGCAGACTTTATTCAAATCGGTGAAGTCGATGCAGACTCGAACCTTCCCATTCTTCTTTGGGACTGCTACTATGTTGGCGATCCATTCTGGGCATTGTATTTCTTCAATAATTCCGGCTTCAAAAAGTCAGTTGACCTCTTCAGAAACTGCCTGGGCCACCTTTGGGGAGATGCGCCTTAATCTCTGCTTTACTGATTCCGCCCCATGCTTTATGTTCAGTTGGTGACTTACAATGCTTGGATCAATCCCTGGCATATCCTTCATTGACCAGGCAAATACGTCAGTATTTTCTTTCAAGAATTTCACTATTAATCCTCTTTCGTCTTGACTCAAGTCAGCGCCCACATACGTGATTTTCCTTTCTCCTTCCTGCCCGAGCTCTACTGGCTCTATTTCCTCAATGGTTCTTGTTCTTTTCTCACTCTCACCCTGGAGCGAAATCGCCTGTAATTGCTATTTGTCAGACGTCCCAATTTCCTCAGAATTTTCTCTAGGGTTTGACAGTCCCTTTGTCATGGCTGTTTGGCATTTTTGAGCTGCACTCTGATCTCCGCGTATTTCAAACAGTCCCTGAGAAGTAGGGAATCTGATTGTCTGATAGTAAGTAGATGGTACCGCTTTCATGCTATGCGTCCATCGTCTGCCCAAGATGATGTTATACGAAGATCTAGCATCTACTACCAAGAATCTTGTCATTACTGTGATTGGTCCTGCTGTCACAGGTAAGACAATTTCTCCCAAAGGTTCTGAGGCAGCTCCATTAAATCCGTATATCGCTGCTCTTGAAGGTTCTAGAGCGGATAAGCTAATGCCCATATTATCGAATGCGGATTTGAACAAAATCTCCACTGAACTTCCGCAATCGATGAGGATTCTTTTAACCGAGAAATTTCCAACTGCTAAGGAAATTACCAAGGCATCATTGTGTGGTGCTGAAACCTTCTCCAGGTCTTTATCAGAAAACCAAACTGCCCTGCTGGGGTCGACCCCCTTTATCAATGAACCCTCAACTGGTCTAGGTTCGGTTGAGACTTCCATTACTTCTTGCATGCTCATGGTTCGCCGGACTTTATCCCGATGAGCACTGTTGGTTTCTGACGGTCCACCATATATCACGTGAATGATAGTTTTTGGTGGGCCTTCTCCATCCGATGGAGCTTTCTTTGGTTGTTCTTCGACAACCTCTTCTCTGACCCCTGTCTGGACCACGAATTGCGGTATTTTTCCTCTATCAACTAGATCTTGGATAAATCCCTGCAAAGCATAACATCGATCAGTTGCATGGTCCCTTGCCTTGTGATATGCACAATATGGTCTCTCTGGGCGATCTTCATATGTTCTTCTGGGGGGTCTGTAAAAGGATCTTCCCCTGATGCTCTCCAAAATTACAGATAGAGATGCTGTCAGGGGAGTATATTCCCTATTCTGGAATTGCTTCTTCTTCTCTTCTGGTTCCTTTCTCGCAGATTCGGTACTGCTTCTCTTTTCTCCTCGTTTCTCACTGCTTCTCCCAGCTGAAGTCTTCACTTCTTGTACTTGACTCTTCTGGGCCTCATTCCTGGCCCGAATTGATTCGTCCACTCGGATGTGTTCCTCGATAACTAGATAAGCATCTTCTAGTTGGGAGAAATTTCGTATCACCAGAGTTTCGTGAGCTCTACTTCCTGCGAGAACCCCGATCTGCAGCGCATATGCGGCAGTTTTCTCGTCCATCTGGTCTACTAATGTAACCTCTTTCTTGAATCGAGTCAGATAATCTCGTAGAGATTCATTTTCTGTCTGTCGAACACTTAGCAAAGAAGTTACATTTAGCATCTGCTTTCTCTGGTGATAATAGTGCCGTACGAATGCATCTTCCAAATCTTCGAAGATTTGTATGGAATCGGGACCAAGGTTGTGAAACCAAGTTAGGGCCGGGCCTTTAAGACTTGCAGGAAAAAGTCGACATCTTAATCCATCATAGATTGGTGACTCCCAGAGCACCATGAGTTGTTTATAATGTAGCATGTGTTCTACTGGATCTGATGATCCGTCGAACATTTCAAATTTTGGCTGTACAAATCTTTTTGGGATCTCCGATCTTAAGATCCCTTCAGAAAATGGCGAAGATCTCAACATCCTCAGGGCTTCCCTGGATGCTCCAGCTGCCGATTTTTGTCCCAATTCTGGCCTTCTCTCTCTGTCTTTCCTGATCATCTCAGTTACTTTCTCCATAGTGACTAAGCGATCAGGGTTGGGCTGTGTTTCCATTTTTTCTGCCGGTTCACGACTGGGTGCATGTGATTCTCTCCTGTTAGAGCTGATCTCTAATTCTTTCTTTCCAGCTTCTTCTTCGTGATAAGTTTTGCTTGAGTCTCTCTGATAGCCTTCCGAGGCTTGTAATTTTAATGCTTCATTCTCTTTTCTGATCTCCTTCATGTCTTCTCGCATGGCAGCCATTTCTGCCATTAGCATCTGGGCTATTCTCTCTAAACTCGTCTGAGCTGGGACGTCAGCCTCACTATTCTCTGGCTGAGCCCTGACGTCCTCATCCACTTCCTTTTCCTTAGAAGCCCCAGGTAATCTTCGCGGAGGCATTCTGAATCCGTCTAAATTAATCAAGCTCTGGAGAGCGCGTAAGTCTTCTTCGATTATTCCCACAGACGGCGCCAAAAGATGTAGGGAATAAATCCACACACCCCAAAATACGCGCTTTTTCCACGGGCTTGATATCCTTTGTGCTGTTGGATCCGAGGTCCCGGGACAGATCCGAGGTCAGAGTCCGAGGTATCCGAGGTCAGATTCCGAGGTATCCGAGATCAGATTCCGAGGAGTCCGAGGTATCCGAGATCAGATTTCGAGGAGTCCGAAGTGAGGTTCCGAGACCGCCGAGTGATCCTGCAAATAACTCAATGTGGTGGAACTCCACCAAATGAGCCTCCGATGCTTAAGTCAGTCTTCTGAATAAAAGTTATAATCCAGCTTCAATCTCCAAAATCGCGTCCCTTCTACTGTAGCAAATGCTACTATTTATAGTATTCAAAACTAGATATTTATGCAGATATTTTATATGGACCAGTAAGAACTCACCATGTGTCTTTCCATAATAATTCTTCAAGTCTAAAAGTAATTCCGAGGTTTCCGAGGTTACCGAATATCATATCCGAGACTTCCGTGGATCCCGAACAAGGTAAATAAGATCAAATACCAAAATCAGTCATTAGTACCCGAGGACCCGAGGTCATAATTCATGGACCCGAGGTACCCGAGGTCAATTCGTCAGGGGATCCGAGGAGTCCGACGTACCCGAGCAATCCGAGGTACCCGAGTTCAACATGTTGGTTGAATCCGACTAATCCGAGGCCCCGAGGTCATTCGTCATGGGATCCGAGGAGTCCGAGGTACCCGAGGTCATTCGTCATGGGATCCGAGGAGTCCGAGGTCATTCGTCATGGGATCCGAGGAGTCCGAGGTGCCCGAGGTCATTCGTCATGGGATCCGAGGAGTCCGAGGTGCCCGAGGTCATTCGTCATGGGATCCGAGGAGTCCGAGGTACCCGAGGTCCCCTAGTAAAGTTTTTGCAATTCCCAGTTTACGGCTAACCACGTGTCAGTCGAATCATGTGACACGTGGCACAATCTCATACGTCCACGTGTCAACAGATTTTATCCCCCACAAATAATAAAGCTGATTTTTGGTTTGCAGGTCCAGCGAGGAACTGATCAAACATCTATACGGTCAGTATCAACTAAGAGTGTGGTATGTGGCTCGTATTGTGCGTTTTGACCGGATACGGTCACAACCCGTTGACAGGCGCTGTCATAGAAGTTTTACTCGTGAAGAAGTGGGTTGGCTCTCGGCAAGTGCCAGATTGAGAGATGGGAAAAGACGGAAAAATCTATGATACCGACTTCGGAATCAAAATTTTGACGAAGTCCCTCAATTTGCCACTTTGTAGAGTTTTTAGGGCCCACTGATTCCATGATTATTTGGCCCACATCTTGGTGGACCCACACACCAAAAATAGTATGATTAGTGATTCCTAGCCATTGGATTTGTGTACTTTTTTTCATCATGGGCTTGGAAAAACAACTCATAGGCCTGTTCATAAAGCCCATGATGAAAAGTGCTCAAATCCTAATGCTAGAAATCACCAATCACGCTGATTTTTGGTGTGTGGGTCCACCAAGATGTGGGCCAAATATTCATGGAGTCAGTGGGCCCGAAAGAGTCTACTACGTGGCAAATTGAGGGACTTCGGCTTCAAAAATTTGATACCGAAGCCCGGAAAAGAGGATTGGGAAGACAGGTTGGTGAATTATTTTACTTTTTGTAGAAAAAATAAACTATTCTCGCTATCCAAGGGCCCACAGATGAGATCACTGCAGACCCACTTGCCAAATTATTAAGGGGTTCGGTGGAGAAAATTATAGGAATGTGGGACCCACCTGCCAGTGCACTCAAATTAAACGAGACTTAAAAAACTCCAACCCATGTTAAGCTTCTCATATTAGAACAAATTTAGAGGACACTGCTGTTACGTGATCCTCTTTTGGACTTAGCAATTTTGGAACCGTAGTAGCTATTTCGAGGATAGCCGCCTCCTTAACAAACAAGTTTTTTGAATAATAATCAAGTATGTTCTTTCATTCATAGCCTTCCATAAGTAGAACTTACAAATCCAAACTTAATAACAAACTCAATAACTCATGAACCACAGACTTACTGACATGTGTACATAACTTCCCACTACATACTCCACTTAAAGCAATTTACATAACTATCACACGGACTCTACTAATAACAGTTACACTAATTAACCCCACACTGATTCCACGCACGCACCTGCATCTGTTGATCACACAACTGCCCTGTCATGAAAGTTTTACTCGCCAAGAAGTGGGTTGGCTCTTCGCTGTTGCTAGTCAGAGATGGGAAAAAGAGGATGGGGAAGAAAGGTTGGCGAATTTTTTTTTTTTTTTTGTAGAAAAAATAAACTATTCGGTTGCCGAAGACTTTCATGTTTCATCCCACGTTTTGAGAGCTTGTTGGGAAGCATACAATCCCTAGCGGTTGGCTATTTTCTCGCTATCGAAGGGCCCACAGATGAGATCACTGCAGACCCACTTGCCATTTCAGAGGAAATTATTAAAGGGTCGTGGTGTAATTAACAAGGTATATCTGAGATCTTTGCAAATGTGGAAGCGGCAATTTTGGTAGTCACTGCTGCCATCTGGGCTCACTGACCGCATGGATGTTTAGCCCACCCCTTATTAGATACTCATAGCAAAAATCAGATTGTTTTATGATTTTTAGCCGTTTGTATTAGTACTAAAAATAATGGTTGCGGGGTTCAACGGCTATAAGAATGCCTTAAAAAATTTAAAAAAAAAAATGCTAAAATAAATTGGTTATAGATTACCATTCAGGGAGATTTTTTTGGTGTGTATATCCACCAAGGGGTGGGATAAACATCCATGCGGTCAGTGGCTCAGATGACAGTCGTGAGTAACAAAAATCGAGCTTCCCCATTTGCAACAGTTTCAGGCATACCTTGTTACACCTTTTTTCTATTATTAAAGGGTTCGGTTGAGAAAAATATGAGAATGTGGGACCCACCTGCTAGTGCACCCATGTTAAACTTGTCATATAAAATTAGGGAATTTTTGACTTACTCCCCCATGTTATCTTTAAAATTTGACATACCCCCAACAATTTGAAAAAGCTGACATACCCCCTATGACTCGGTCCACTGTCATTTGATAAGTATTGACTCGAGTTGACTACCAAAATTTTAATTAAATGGCAAACGACTGTGGTGGACTGCTAGCCAAGAGATTCCAATAGGTTGGCCGCCCATCACCGGTGAACAACCAACCGGAGTCTCATGGCCAGCCGGCCACCACTCCGACAATTATTTAAAACCTAAGATATATATAAAAAAAAAATAGCATAAAATTTTAGTTTTAAAATTTTCATTAACATAAATGAAAAACAAGACAAAGCAATTTATATTTTAAGCTTTTGAGATGTTGATTTTAAAAAGATGGGTTCCCTCAATTTTAAAGTATTCCTTCATGAGTTTTATCTATTTTTTGGGGGTTTTTTCTTTTCAATATTTTCTTATTTTATCAAAAAATAATAAAAAAATCTCAAGTTTACCAACATTGATTTTAATTTTTATTTTCAATCTCCTCTTTTTATGTTTGATTTGGGACCCTTGTTCTAAAGTTGAAGACAAGGGCACTTTCGTCCTTTAATACAAAATTTAGTAGTCAACTCGGGTCAACACTGGTCAAATGACAGTGGACCGAGTCATAGGGAGGTATGTCAGCTTTTTCAAATTGTGGGGGTGTGTCAGATTTTAAAGATAACATGGGGGGTTATGTCAAAAATTCCCATAAAATTAACCTCAGTTGAGTTAGAACAAATTTGGGCTTGGCCAATCCCTAGTTAGACCTATAAATAAAACTATCAACCTGAGTAGTGATTGGTGTTGCAGCAATATTTTATTCTATTTGGATTTGGTGCCGGCACATTTTGATTGGTGCTGCACTAATATTTTTTTCTACTTGAATTTGTATTTTCTTGGCACATTTTGATTGGTGCTGCAGTAATATTTATTGTATTTCAATTTGGAAAAAGATGTAACAAGGTATGCCTGAAACTGTTTCATTTGCGGAAGCGGCATTTTTGCTAGTCACCGATGCCATCTAGGTCCACTGACCGCATGGATGTTTATCCCACCCCTTGGTGGATATGCCGACCAAAAATAACCTTGATTGGTAATGTATATCCATTAGATTTTAACACTTTTTTTTGCACGTTTTAAGGCGTTCTTATAGCCGTTGAATGCAACCATTTTCTAATTACTAAAACCAACGGCTAAAAATCATTAAACAAGCTGATTTTTGGTATGAATGTCTATTAAGTGGTGGGCTAAACATCCATGCGGTCAGTGGGCCCAGATGGCAGTGGTGACTACCAAAAATGCCGCTTCCGCAAATGAATAGATCTCAGGTATACCTTGTTACATCACGGCCCTTTGAATTTATATTTTAGTAGCCCGAGGCGCGCAACACCAATCAAAATGTGCTAGCAGTTGGGCACCACATGGATCCTGGACCAAATGATCACCACTCGTCATTGGCCCCAAAAGAATTTGCCACGGGATGCACATAACCTTACCGTCTTTGATAATGGACGTCTGTGTGGGCCCACATGTGAACACTCTCTGAGACCACTGGTCGTATGGATATTTGGCCCATCCCTAAATGGACCTACAGACCAAAAACTAATTCCGTTGCGTTGGTTATTTCTATCCGATGGTACCCCCAAATAATGTTCAAATCCACTGTTAAAAATAAACCCATGAAAAAGACACAAATATAATGGTTGCAAATCATCAAACTGACCTACTTTTGGTCTGTAGGTCCAGCTAGGGAGGGTTCAAACAACCATTTGGTCAGTGGTCTCTAAGTGTGCCACATGACCTTACGGACGTCTATGAGCCACTTTCATCAAAGATTTATTGACGTTTGGGCTAAGTTCTGTTTTCCTAAAAAGCGGAAAAAAGATGTAACACAAGGTAGAGTGTTTTTCGTTAATCACCGCTGCCCTCTGGGCCACTGACTACATGGATGTTTATCCCACCCCTTGGTGGATATGCACACCAAAAACCACCCTAATTGCTAACCTCTAGCCATTAGATTTTAGTACTTTTTAAAGCAAGATTTCTGCGGATGGATTCAACCATTTTTTGGGTGCTGAATCCTACGGCTAAAAATCATCAAACTAGCTGATCTTTCGTATAAATGTCTACCAAGGGGTGGGCTAAACATCCATGCGGTATTTGGACTAAGTAGGCAGCGGTGAGTAACAAAAACCGCTATACTTGATGCCTTCCTTAGTCTACTACCTTATTTCATCACGACCCTTTATAAAAAGGGTTATAAAGGGTCGGGCTCCCTTGACAGGTGAAAAAATGACGGGATTCTGTACAGGGACACAATATAAGACACGTGGTGCATTCTTAGAGGAATCTGACCGTATGGATGTTTGTCCAATCCCATGGAGGACCTACAAACCAAAAATCAGCCCGATTAGTGATTTATAGTCGTTGGATATTTGTACCTCAAATACTGCTTAAATTCCCACTGTTGAGATCAGCCCATGAAAATAAGTCCAAACCAAAGCCAATAAATCACTAATCAGGCTGATTTTTGGTTTGTAGGTTCACCATGCGATTGGACAAACATCCATACCGTCAGATTCCTCTAAAATTGTGCCACGTGGCTTATATTGTGTCCCTGTACAGAATCCTGTCATTTTTCACCTGTCAACGGAGCCCGACCCTTATAAAAACTGGTACTATTTTTACCATATGGGCAAAGTGTTAAGAAAAGTACTAGAAATCAAAGAAGTAGATGTTTGTTGATCTATAGTCATCATGATGGTGACCATCTGACCTAGGTTTTAGTGGTGGTCCCAAAAAATGCTATGGATTTTACTATTATGATCACAGTCCACTGATCCATGAATCTCGATTGATCTACATACCAACAATCATTATGATTTGTGATCTGTAGCCGTTGGATTTGAACATTTTTCATGGGATGATTTCTAACTGTTGGATTTTGATCATTTTTTAGATACTCAGATTTAATGGTTAGATATCACCATCAGGCTGATTTTGGTATGTAGGTCTATCGAATGGTGGGCCAATCATTCATGGGTCAGTGGGCTCCAAAGAGTGTATCAGGTGATATGTTTTAATGCGCTATACAACACCATACAGAAAAAAATGATCCACAGACTAAATTTGCCCCAAAAACACCAGTTGACCTGTCATTTGGGTCCATATGGTCGGCGTCCTCTAAGAGTGTGTCACGTGGCTCATTTTGTAGGTGGTTTCATTGACCGTGGATGGTAAGCGAAATTTAACTACCGGCAACCGTTAAAGGGCCAATTTGTTGTCTGACGACCGATTTTCTGTGATTGTTGGGTTCTTCTCACGAGAAATTTTTTATCCTCCCGTTTCTTTATCCAAGCATCCAGGCCGTCTCTAAAGATGTATAGACGTTTGAAACATCCCTAGCTGGACCTGCAGAATTAGTGTCTTCTAGGCGTTGGATTAACCAAAATAATCATCAAATCCAACAATTAAAAATCAACCCATGAGAGTTTCATATCTAACGTATAGAAACCACCAATCAGACTGATTTTTGGTCTACAGATCTACCTAAGGATGGTCCAAACATCCATTTGGTCATTGGTCTCTAATAATGTTCTAAAGGGCGTTTTTAGGTACTGCCGGGACGCCGGGATCAAAAATTGTCCCGATCAAATTTTTTCTCTCTTTTCACCGGAGGGAGAAGTCTTCAAGGAATAAAACTTTGCTGAGCAAAGTTGCTGACCGACCACAATGTGAGCACGTGGCACACTCTTTGTGGCACTGACCGTATGGATGTTTGGCTCATCTATAGGTGGACCTACATACCAAAAATCAGTCTGATTAGTGATTTCAAAGCTTTGGATCTTTGTACCCCAAATAATGCTCAAATTCCACGGTTAATAATCAACCCATGAAAAAGAACTCTAGACCAACTCTTAAGAATCACTAATCAGGCTATTTTTTTTGGCTTTTACGGCCACATAGGGTTGTTCCAAACATCCATACAGTCAGTAATCTCAAAAAAATTGCCAGATGGCCCATATTGTGGGTTGTTAGAGAAATTTTACTCGTCTTTCCACAGGAGGTGTAGAACTACAAGGGTCATATTTGGAGAGACGGATGTCCATCAGCACTGCCCTCTGGGCCCAATGACCACATGGATATTTAGCCCACCTCTTGGTGGATATATACAACAAAAATCACCTTGATTGGTAATCTCTCGTCATTAGATTTTAGTACTTTTTAAGGCCTGATTCTAGCAGTTGGATTCAACCGTTTATTTTTTTTTGAGTCTAAAACCAATGGCTAAAAATCATCAAACAAGCTGATTTTGGTATCATTGTCTACCAAGGGGTGGGCTAAACATCCAAGTGGGCCAGATGGCAGCGGTGAGTAACAAAAATTTGTCACAACCCATAATACGATCATAATAATCATTTATAATCAAGGGAAGGAAAATATTAGCAAAAAAAATAAAAGAAATAAAAAATAAAAAATAAAAAATAAAAAATAAATCAGAATGTGTGCCTTCACTTAAGCTAAAATAGTCAACTGGTCTATTTATTGTATGAAAGATGCAGGTGAAAATATCCGATCTATCCTACACAATATTTTAGGAATGTTTGATTCGTATCTAGAGGCAGATATGGCAGATTTGTTCGAGTCTGAAGCTTCCGAACCTTGCTTTCTCCTTTGTTGCAGTTAACTAGATAATTCCTCCTAAGGTGGTGGTGGTGGTGGTGGTGGTGATAGTGTACCTTCAATAACACTCCGACGCTCAAGTCGGTAAATGTTTATTGGTTGACAAAGAACACTCAAATGAAGTTTGATGATTTGTTACCATCGGATTTGAGTCCCCCTTCCAAAATGTTGACACGTACAAGTACTAACTCCCCCAACTCCAAGGACAGTGAGTATTTTCTCCTTTGGTGGACCTACATACCAAAATGATTTTAATTAGTGATTTTCAAAGCTTTGGATCTTTGTACCGCAAAATAATATTACTACGTTAATCCCAAAACTGGGGTTGGGGCACACCCTTCTTACCAGTCACGTTAGAGAGCAGAACTTTGATGATGGGCTGTTCTTTGATGCAGCCATCAGTATCAAAATTTTGATGCAGAAGTCCCTCAAATTGCAATGTAATAGACTCGTGCAGGCCCACTTGCCACTTCACTGTCTGGCCCACACTATGACAGACCTACACACCAAAAATCAGCATGATTGGTGGTTTCTAGCCGTATGATTTGAGCACTTTTTTAATCATGGGCTTTATGAACATGCCTATGAGTTGGTTCCAAGCCCATGATGAAAAAGTGATCAAATCCAATGGTTAGGAATCACTAATCACACTGATTTTTGGTGTGTGGGTACACCAAGATGTGGGCCAAACATTCATGGAGGCAGTGGACCCGAAAGAGTCTACTACGTGGCAAATTCAAGGATTTTTGCATCAAAATTTGGATACAGAAGTCTGTATCATAGATTTTTCCTTTGAGGATGGAGGTCTATCATCAACATTGATGACCGACGGCAGTGTATGAAACGTGACACACTCTTAGAGATTACTGACCGTATGGATCTTGGACCCACCTTAGGTAGACCTACATACCAAAAATCAGCCTCATTAGTGATTTCTGACCTTTGGATATGTGTACCCCAAATAATGCTCAAAATTTACAGTTAAAAAATAAAATATAGAAAAGACTTTAATCCAACAGATAGAAATTACTAGTCAGGTTGAATTTTGGTATGTAAGGTTGCGTTTGGCATTGCGGTTAGCTAAAAATAAGGTGCTTCTCAAAATGCACCTTTTTGTGTATTATTTAATATAAGTTATTTTGGGTGTTTGGCTCACCTCGTTAGAAAAGTGCTTATTTTATGAAAAATTATTATTATGGTGTTTGGTTATGTAATTGAAAAAGTACTTTTTCCATAGAATAACTTGTCAAATGACTTTTTAACCCCTTAAACAGTAAAGTTGACACAAATGGCTGAACAAAAGTACATAGTCAGTTTGAAAACTCACAGCCAAAAAAAAAAAAGACTATCAGATTTACATTCATGTGAGCTTAATTGCAAAGCATATCGCTTTATATCTAGATTTGATCGAGAAAATGGTAATCCTCAACTCCATATGCAATAACCAATCGAAAAACAAGACTATCACGAGAACCATGAAATCAAACCTACATGTAAAAAAAATAAGAGTTAACACAAGATTGGACTCTTGGCATCTTGATTCATGATCGACAATGATCACACTATAATCGTCATATATGCACCATGTTTTCCTTATATAAACCAATCATATCCATTAGTATTCAAATAGGATTTTGTGGAAAAATCTTTGTTTTTTTGCGCGAGTTATCTATAAATTAACAAGTTTGAGGAAACCCACCTTAGGTTTATTATAGTTTCCCTAATTGAAATTCTTGATTATCACACGAACAAAGCCAAGTACTAAAACCATGCCCAAAATGCTTTAAAGTCCTAATTGAAAGAAATACATGGTATTTCTTGTCGTGGAACAAAGAAATGCAGGGTCAGTGGAACAAAGCCTTGTACCTTGACGGAACTTCTCTTGTCGTCCTAGGCCTGCGAGCGACTGCATTGTTCTTCTCAGATGGACCAAGCGGTGGTCTCGTAGCCTCTTCTGCTTCCCCCCACTATGGTGCTTGCTCTGCTTTATGCACATCCATCCACACCCTCCAAATCAGACCACATTGAGAGGTTTTAAGTGTAACAATCCACACACATGAAAGTCTTTCATGTATTTCATTTAAGGGAATCGCACCAAATCTGCCACAAAAGCAAAACTAAAAGTGAGGAATTACAGAGGAAACGAGAAAAAAGAACCATAAATAGAAAAGAAAAAACCAAAAAAGATCCAATTTTTACAGATACCCAGATCTGTTAAAGAATGAAATCATGCAAATGGGTTTTCTGCATTGATTATCAGAATCCCAAAACCAAGCAGATCAAGCCAAGGCAAAGACCCAGAAAAACCCATCCCCCTTTTTTACTTCTCCTTCAAACCCATATTGAAAACCAAACAAAATCCTACGAATAAAATAGTTATATCCTTACCGTAAAGAGGGAAACGATGACGAGAGAGATACGATGACGAAAAAGAGACGGCGAGGGGAGAGAGATGGTTGACGAGAGAGGCGGCAACGAGAGAGAAACGGACGAGAGAGAGCTCCTCTGTAATAGGTTTTTGTTGGTACCAAAGAAGACAAGGTCTTTTTAGGAATATTGAAATGTTTTTAAGGACAAAACAGTAAAAACGTTTTAAGTAGAAGTACGCAAAAGCCGTTTCGAAACGGCATCTGCGTTTTGCTTCTTCTGGGCTTTTCACGGTCTTAAATTGCTGCTTTTTATTTTTAACCAAAAACCACAAAATAACTTATAGGGGTCCGAACCCGCTATAAGTCAGCTTTTTGCTTATTTTCCGCACTCCCAAACGGACCCTAAGTCCAGGTAGGGATAGACCAAATATCCATATGGTCAATGGTCTCTGATAGTGTGTCACCTCGCTCATATTGTAGCTCATCATCAATGCCACATCCTAGTACTTAATAATGCTCAAATCCCATGGTTAAAAATCAATCTATGCAAATGACTCTGATCCAATGCTTAGGAATCACTAATCAGTCGGAATTCTCCAAAAATAAGCAATGTGGCTCATATACAAGGTGTACCACTCTCAGCTTCTATGTACGCTCTCTTCAACCTCTCTGCACTCTCTCTCTTCTGAACATTGCTGGTTTTGTTCTGGCTATGACTTGATTTCAGCATGTCTGATAAGGGGGAGATGTTGGTTTAGAATAAGGCAGTCGCCCAAGGCCCCATGTGAGAGAAGGCCCCCAGCCCATGTGAGAGAAGGCCCCAGCCCACTAAACACATGGATGTTTACCCCACCTCTTGTTGGATATACAAACCAAAAATTAGCCTGATTGATTATCTCTAGCCATAGATTTTAGTACTTTTTCAGATTTATTCTAGCCATTAGATTCAAGCATGTCTTTAGTAATAAATCCAATGGCTAAAAATCACCAATCAAGCTGATTTTTAGTGTGTTTATCCACCAATAGATGGGATGAACATCCATGTAGTCATTATGCCCAAAAAAATGATCTATGTAGGGCCGCCCATAGTTATAGCAAATTGTGCAACGAAAAAAATCACCCAATGAAAATTAGGTGTTTAAAACAATTTGGGTTCAAAAAACAGAATAAAAAAATGGGTCAAAAAGACAAGAATGTTAAAAGATCAGTGATTGAGGACTTCGGGTTTATTTCTTTTTGTCCAAAACTACGCACTTAAAAAAATGTGTACATATGTGCATATGACCCTAATGTATATAGATTGGGTGGTAATATAAGTATAATAGAACTGAAACTGTATGACATTTCCATTAAGTCTAAGTAATATAAGCAACATTAATAATTTCTAAAAATAAATCTCATTTGTCAAGGTCTTCGAATGTATAGGATTAATTAATCCGTTAATCTTTTCTAAAAATAGTTTTTAAACATAAAAATTGGTGAATATATCATAAATAAAAAATATTCTTTAATTTTTAAAATAAGAATATGGATGCAAACCATTACACGTGCAATTGTTTGCGCACCCATACTATTTTCTTGCATTTGATTTGCACTAACTTTGCATATGCAAATTTCAAAACTAATGAACTATTCATATTTACTACCTTTTGGTTCGCGTCCATGCTCACTTAGGAAAGCACAAAATATGTGGCCCTACATATTAAGAACAAAAAAACAACGAATTTTTCATACTTAATATGTAGGCCCCACATTTGAACACGAATTTCAAAATTTCAAAAAATAAAAAAAACAGAAAATTAATGGGCAAAAATGGAAATAATGGACCTTTTTTTTTCACAAATTTTTTCAGAAAATAATGGTCGTTATTTTTGTTATAACGAAAAATAACGGCCATTATTTTTTTCAGAGTATTAACGGTATATATCATAACGAAGGAGGTCCGAATCCGTTATGACGAAAATAACGGCCGTTATAACGGATTCGGACCTCCCCTGTTACGTTATGTACAATTAAAATGGTCAAAAAATAACGGCCATTATTTTATGTTATAACAAAAATAACAACATTTATTTTATGAAAAAAATTCTGAAAAAAGGGCCGTTATTTTTTCGTTATATTTTTCCATTTTTCATTTGCAAATTGCCAAATACACATGTTCCAAATATGCATGGGAAATGATTGCACGCGTAAACCTATTTTCACACCCGATTTGCATGTGTTCCAAACACACCCTAATTTTATTTACAAGATTTTTTGAAAATTTTAAAATTATTGGGTTGTTTCGAGTTATTGAATATTTTGTTTTTTTTACACGATGTTTTGAAACAGCGTGATTTGAAACGTTTTTTCAAAAGATGTGATTTTTTTCAAAAAGTCGGGTTTTAAACCGAGATTTGCTAACTATGGGGCCGCCAGGCGTGCCTTTCCGAGGAGAAATTGGTTTGCGAAATGTGTGAGTTGCATGACTTTGCACATTTCCCTGCATTTGGTTGTCACATGTTGCACGATTGGGCATGTTGTGTGAAAAATCAAAATTCCACCGTTTTATAAATCGATTTCACATCCCCCCTGGAACTACTTGAGAAGTTGCATCCTCGTTACAAATCAGAGTTCTCACAGAATGACGATTCCATGTACATTCACTGAATCAAAAACTTGAGCAAATAATACATGGAACCTTGATACATGGTATACGAGGAGGGGGATCAATTTGGCACGTTGGCCCCCCAACGATATTTGAACCAAGGTTTAAAAGGGTCCGTTACAATGGTATAACGGACTGGGGCTGTTACGTTTTTTCCGTTATAACGAAAGTAAGGGGCAAAAATGGAAAATAACGGAAATAATTGAAAAAATGGGGCCGGAATTCAAATTTTGAAATTTGAATTTTAGATTTAAAAAAAACAAAAATTAACCTCAAATTTTTCAGAAAATAAAAATAGCGGTCATTATTTTTGTTATAATGGAAAAATAACGGCGGGGAGGTCCGAATCCATTATTTCTTTTGTAAATAACGGCCGTTTTTTAAACCATGATTTGAACTAAATACCTAACATGTGCGTGTGGGACCATGATATACTAAGGATTGATTTTGTGGTTCCTACGTACCGGTAAGACTCCCTGGTTATATATTATGAGTACATGATATGTGGGACCCACATGGCATATGAGACCCTAATATATAAGGGCTTTTTTGCTTTACCCCCTTACTTTATTGATGCAATTTGCAAGTCACCCAATGTTTTCAAAATATTTGCGTCTCACCCTTTGACCATAGACGGTCCCCGGATGGACATCCCAAATGCAAATTGCATCAATAAAGTAAGGGGGACAAGCAAAAAATAATTTTTTTAAGTGCTTGTACTAATGCGGTTTAGTAGGTAAGTTAAGGGGGTGTTTGAATCACCATTTTAAGACTAGAAAAAGTCTTTTTTTTTTCTTTCACAAAAAGACTTATTTCAGAATAACAGATTGTTTGGATCGCCATTGCTTTAAAAGTATTTTTTCCATAAAAATATCTGTTTTTAAGCTAAAAAGTCTTTTTATAAAAGATAGTTGAAAGTTGTTGATCAAGTCAAAAAATACTTCTTTAAATTTTGCCAGCTCACTGAACATAATTATCAAAGAAACCCTATTCCCACCCCTCCCCATCTATCACCCTCATCAATTATAGTGACTAGGGGATCGCTACGTGCGATGCACGTACACCTTACACATGTCAGCACTTTAGAGATTTGCCCATCCCTAGGAGGATCTACATACGAAAATTCATTCTGATTAGTTATTTTTATCCATTGGATTAGAGTCTTTTTCATTGTTTGTTTTTAACCGTAGATTTTGAGTATTATTTGGCTAGTGACAAAATGACACCACTATACAATATGACAATATCCATGGCTCTTAAACCATGTGATCATTACTATTTTAATAATGAAGTATGTACAGGTAGCTTTTGGTCTTTTAGTTTTTATTTTTAAAACATCCAAGTTGATGATGGATCATATTATGATCCACGTGGAACATTCTTAGATACCGCTCATCATATAAATATTTTTACCATCTATAGTTAGATCTACGTATCAAAATTCACCATGATTAGTAATTTATAGCCATTGGATTAGAGTCCTTTAGAAGGATTATTTTCCATTGTGTATTTCAAGAATTACGATCAAAATATTAGAAATTACTAATCAGGCTTATTTTTGTTACCTAAGTTTATTTAGGAATGTGTCCGACATCCATACGGTTAGTATCCTCCGATAGTGTGCTATGTAGCTTACAATGTGGGTTGATCATCAACTTTGACGATTGATCTATCATCTAATTCTTTTCAATGAATAGTTTAAGTGCCACGTTAAATGTAATGATTGCTTGAACAACTGTGTTGGAATGTGAAAATATTGAATGACCAAAGAACTCTTATCTATTAAAACAATTTCTACACCTGAAAGAAGCAATGTTTGTCAATTTAATAAACTTGAAGGTAATATTAGGAATAATATTTTTTTATTTTTTGTAATAAAAGAGAGTATTGAAGAGTTGGAGGGCTGACGTGTCTTTGACACCAATAAGACCGAAGAACCCCTTCCAAAGTAAAAAAATAAAGACTATGTAAAGAAACAAAAGAAGGGTAGTTTGGACACATTTGGGGTTTAGTGTGAGGCATGCAAGAAGGACCTTCGTCCGTTATATTGGAGAATAGATGGGACCCACTAAGAGAAACTAAGACATTTTGTATTAATGATGATCCAAATGAACTTTTTAAAAAATTATATTTTCAAAAAAGTCTTTTAAAATAAAGTATTTTTTGAAAAATGGCAATTCAAACGGGCCAACCTTATTTTTCTTTTCCTTTTTTTATAGTTAAGTCTGGTTTTCAAAGAGATCAATAACTTAGTTAAGGAGGGTACTGAACCCACGGCTATGGTATCATCGTCCACAAACTTTACCAACTGAGCACTCATTTTAAGTGCTATTGAGTATGCACTTAAGATGTTCGCCTAAAAGTGCTTAAAGT
The DNA here is from genome assembly GCA_035048495.1 of Euptelea pleiosperma. Taxonomy (NCBI): domain Eukaryota; kingdom Viridiplantae; phylum Streptophyta; class Magnoliopsida; order Ranunculales; family Eupteleaceae; genus Euptelea; species Euptelea pleiosperma. The sequence goes on along the minus strand of CM068545.1, from coordinate 21,102,248 downwards.
TAAGCTGTTTCGGCATTTTGGTCACCAGATAAGAAAAATGCTTCTTTTCATAAAAAGTTTTCTACAGTGTTTGGTAAAAAGTGTTTTTATTTTTATTTTTTGGCATACAAATACTTATTTTATCTCTAACCAAGATGCATGGAAAAGCTAATCTGTTTTATTTATAACTGAGGTTTTAAATGGTTCGTTACAACATTATAACAGTCCCTTAATATTACAATTATGACCATTAGAACGGCCGTTATAATGGCCATTATAATGGGTCACATCAGTCACTTCCGAGGAAAAAGAAAGTCATAATATTAATATGTTATTATCCTGCAAAAAAATCTTGACAACGGTGACAAAAAAACATATTTTGGTGTTATTTCCGTACACGCTACACCTTTTTTTTTTTTTTTTTTTCTTCGAATTTGAGCGTTATTTTAGAAATAACATTATTTCCCCATATGAGGGGTCAATGGACAAGTTTTCTCTACTCTTTCATTAACGTTAAAGATATGTGATAACATTACTAATTTTTTTGACTTATAAATTGACATGCAGTTGTGGGGACCACATGTAAGCGAGTTAAGGGCTGATTTTTTTTTTTAGGATGATATCCTCACCATGGAGATCATCTTCACCAAAAATAGTAATTTCTAAAATTTCTAACCCCATGAACCTAAATTTTGAACTTGTAATCTACCTTTTTCTGTAAGGCTATAAATGTTGCAATATGCTGATTTTTTATGAAGTTGATATACATGTTGATAAGAATATCATCACAAAAAATCAGTCCTTAAACTCATTTGCATGTGGGTCCCACATTCACGAGTCATTTTATGAGCCACAAAAGCATGAGTCAATGTATTCTTCTATATATACCCAAGTATTTGCTTTAAAATTGGCTAGCTTAAAAGCTTTGCTTACTTTTATTCTTTTGGCAAAGCCCCTTAGATGGTGGGGCTGTCGAAGATAATAAAGATTAACGTTTCTACATAAAGATATGTTTTTCTTTTTCTAAAGTGGGGTCCTGAAGATATATTGATAAGCCAAGTATTTGCTTTAAAATAGTATTGATTAAAGCATTGGTTACTTTTTCTTTTTTTCTTTTGACAAAGCGAGCGTTGCTAATTACTTTAAAGCATGGTTTTAAACACGTCATAATCTACGGATCAACATATATAAACTTCTCTTGGTCGGTCAGAGCTCATGTTCTTGTTTGTTTACCAGGGAAACTTCATTATTGCTAGGCCCACCTGGATATAAGCTCGTACAAAGACAGCGAAAATAACGTCCGTTATAATGGATTTGGACCTCCCGCGTTACGTTACGTACCGTTTTAACGCTTAGAAAATAAAAGCCATTATTTTTGTTATAACTGCCGTTATTTTTCTGTTTTAACGAAAATAACAACCTTTTAAACCTTGCTTTAAAGCATTTTATTCTCTCCCATCAGGCCATAGTACTATGTTTGCTTTTTCATAGAGGAGTTTTGTTTCAACGGCCATGATCTTAGTTGGAAACTCGTATAATACATTCCTACCAAATCGATTAGAAATGTTCACAATTCCGTTTCTTTTCTTTTCTTTTCTTTCTCTTTTTTTTTTTTCTTTTTCTTTTAAGAAGAGATGAGGAAACCTTGGGGTGGCCGTACCAGACTACCCAACAAGACCCAGTTCCAAATACGATATTGCTTTGCGGATACAATATTAGTATTCGGAGGTCTTGGATTGGAGCCTATTCGTTGACAAATTTTTTTGTGCTGGCTATAAGACTTTGAACTAGTGGAAAAAAACTCACAACTCATGGCTCGACCCGACTCATGTCCGTGCACATGTATCTACTACAACGCATGGTTGTGTCTATATGGACATAAAAATTGGTATGCCCAAGGATTTCATCCTATAGTTCTAACCCTTGAAACCTCACTTAGTTTCCCTTTAAAATTTTGAAGTTTAAGTGAAAATTCTAAGCACATGTTTTAAAACATATCACTCAAGTGTCCTATGTTTAAAACCCACTAGAAACATAAAACACAAAAATCACATAGATCCAAGTATCCTAGGTTCAAACCTTCCTAGCTAGATGCACATATTAAACTCTAAATAGATAATATCCCATCAAGTCCTTTTGTATTGCTGTATGTAACGTAGTCTTTCACTGTGGTTTAATTTCCCTGTAAATGGGGGATTGTTTTCAGATAACAACTCCTTGATCGGGCCGTACATCTTTGTAGATGGATGATAATTTGTGTTGAAAATGTACGCAACAGATACTCTTAGCCCTAGATGGTTGGCTAGTATACTCTGTGTTCGACGTACGCTTTTTACCCCTACATGGTTGGCTAGATACTCTTGGCCCTTGATCGGCTTCCATGACAGGGCTCTGTCATCAAAGTTTTACTCATAGACCCACTTCCCATTGCGGAGAAAATTATTGAAGGGTTCGGTGGAGAAAATTATTGGAGCATGGGACCCACCTGCTGCCAGTTCATTCAAATGAAGTTACGGTAAAGAAAAATTAGGTAAACCAAGTCATGTTAAACTCGTCATACAAAATTAACCTCGGTCAGCAACGTAAAATTGTTGACCAATCACAATATAAGTACACGTGGCAAATTCTTAGAGGACCCTGACCGTATGGATGTTTGCCACATCCATAGCTGGACGGACATACGTACCAAAATTCAATCTGCTTAGTGATTTCAATGCTTTGGATCTTTGTACTCCAAATAATGTTCAAATTCTACGGTTCAAAATCAACCCATGAAATCGACTCTAATCCAATGCTTAGGAATCACTAATCAGGCTAACTTTTGGGTCTATAGGTCCACTTGGGGTTGCTCCAAACTTCCATAGGGTTGGAAATCTCCAAAAATATGCCACGTGGCTTATATTGCGGACGTCCGTTGGCAAAGTTCTACGTACTTGTGTTTCCACAGGAGGTGTAGAACTACAGGGGCCATTTTTTTAGAGTAGAACTTTATTGCTGACGGACATCCATCATCAAGATCGATGGACCACAGTATGAGCCACGTGGCACACTCTTAATGATTTCTGACCATATGCATGTTGGGCCCAACCGTAGGTGGACCTACAACCCAAAAATTTGGTGGCCTTTGATAAAACTTAATTTCAGACCTTTTAGGTGTTCTATTGGAGTCATTTTCAAGGGTTTATTTTTAACCATGAAATTTAAGCATTATTTGGGTTACAAAGATCCAAAGGTTTGAAATCACTAATCAGGTTGATTTTTGGTATCTAGGTCCACTTAGGGATGAGCCAAACATCCATATGTTAGGGATTTGGACCTCCCCTGTTAAAAATTGGCCGTTATAACAAAAATAACGGCCGTTAGAACGGATTCGGACCTCCCCCGTTATGTTATGTACAGTTAAAATGTCCAGAAATTAACGGCTGTTATTTTCGTTAAAACGGCCGTTATTTTTCCATTTTAACTAAAATAACGACCGTTATTTTCCGAAAAAATTTCAGGAAAAAAATAGCTGTTACTTCTGTTATTTTTCATTTTTTAAAATCTGAAATTTAAATTTCAAAATTCAAATTTCGAATTCCGGCGCCATTTTTCTGTTATTTTCCATTATTTCCATTTTTTCCCTTTCTCCAGTTTTTGCCCCAGAGCGTTATTTTCGTTATAACGGAAAAACTGTAACACCCCCATTCCGTTATACCGTTATAACAGCCCTTTTTAAACCTATTTTTAATTTTCAAAGCTTTGAATCTTTGTATCCCAAACTACTTCAATCCCAAAACTGGGTTGGGGCACACCCTTCTTACGACACTCACTTTGTAGAGCAGAACTTTGACGACGGAGGTCTGTCATCAACGTCAACGGACAGCAGTGTATGACACGGTACAATCTTAGAGATTTACTGACCGTATGGATGTTTGGCCCACCCTAGGTAGACCTACATACCAAAAATCAACCTGGTTAGTGATTTCTAACCTTTGGATCTGTGTACCCCAAATAAACCATAGAAAGGACTCTAATAGTGTGCCACGTCGCTCAAACTGTGGCCCATCATCAATGCCACATCCTAGTGCTCAATAATGCTCAAATTCCACGGTTAAAAATCAATCCATCCAAATGACTCTGATTCGACGCTTAGCAATCCATGTGGCTCATACAAGGTGTACCACTCTCAGCTTGTATGTACGCTCTCTTCAACCTCTCTGCACTCTCTCTCTCTTCCCAACTTTGCTGGTTTTGTTCTAGCTGTGTGCCTGTGACTTGATTTCAGCATGTCTGATTTCTGGGAGATATTGGTTTAGAATAAGGCAGTTGCAGGTGACAGAAGGCCCCCAGCCCATGTGAGAGAAGGCCCCAGCCCACTAAACATGATTGATTATCAAACCAAAACTTTGCATGATTGATTATCTCTAGCCATAGATTTAGAACCTTTTTAACATTTATTCTAGCCATTGGATTCAAACATGTTTTTTTTAGTAATAATTCCAATGGGCAGAAATCATCAATCAAGCTGATTTTTAGTGTGTTTATCCACCAATAGATGGGATGAACATCCACACAGTCATTAGGCCCAAAAAAATGATCTATGTAGGTAGGGCCGTCCATAGCTATAGCAAATCGTGCAACGGCAAAAAATCGCACAATGAAAAGTGCGAGTTTAAAAAAATTTGGGCTCAAAAAAATGGAGTCAAAACAGCAATCACAAGCTGTGATTTTTTTTTCAAAAAGTCGGGTTTTAAAGGGAGATTTGCTAACTCGAAGGCCGCCAAGTGTGGCTTTTCAAGGAGAAATTGGGTTGCCAATGTCGGAGTTGCCTGATTTTGCACATTTCCTTGCATTTGGTATTACCATGTTGCACGATTGGGCATGTGTTGTGTGAAAAATCAAAATTACACCCTTTTTTTAAATCGATTTCACATCCCCCTGGAACTTGAGATGTATATTCACTAAATCAAAAACTTCTGCAAATAATACATGGAACCTTGATACATGGTAGAGGGAGGGGGGTCAATATGGCACGTTGGGCCCCCAACGATATTTGAACCAAGGTTTAAAAGGGGCCGTTATAATGGTATAACGGAAAGAGAGGAAATTTTTTTGGAAGAAGTGCAGATAATGAAGGTAGAAGATAGTTGGTTTCAGAGGAAAAAATGAAGTCCAAAGACAAGAAGGGGAAGAGGAAAGATGATAGTGGACCATTTAAGAAATTAAGACTTCCACTAAGGGAGAGATAATTACCGCATCTACCACAATCAGAGATCGTAGTGGTGGGATCCACCACCCACCACCCACCACCGGGGATTCGCTACTTTTCCGCTATCACAAAGGGCGACTACGGAGAAAATTATTGAAGTGGTTCGGCGGAAAATTATTGGAGTGTTGGACCCACCTGACACAAATTAAAAGAATTGCGAGTAAAACTTCTGTCACAACAAAGTTGCAAATCACACAATCATAGCCAATGTCTTCTCGGCACGTACACCTCAAAGCAAAAGCACATAGGTATATACGTGCCGAGAACTCATTGGCTTGTGATTGTGTGATTTGCTATTTGTTGGGATAGAAGTTTTACTTATTGTGTCAGGTGGGTCCCACACTCCAACCCAGACTGCACGAAACGAACATGACAAAACCCTAACCCATGTTAAACTCGTCGAATAAAATTAACCTGAGTTGAGTTAAAATGAGTTTGGAGCAAGTTTCCTGCAAGAAGTGAACCCCTCGCATGGTTTTACTGTTGCTGCGAGTAACCCATGTTAAACTCGCCAAAAATTAGTCTGGTTAGTGATTTCTAGGCGTGATCAAGCCGTTTAAACACGATTTATCAGTTTTGAAAAAAATGGTGGTTTTTTTTTGTTTTAACGGCCGTTAAAATTGTTTAAACAGCCATTTAATTCTGAAAATTTTGTGAAAAAAAAGGCCGTTAAATCCATTTAATTCCGTTAAATTTTTTTTTTTTTTAATTTTCAAATTTCAAAATTGGAATTTCAACGTCATTTTTTCCGTTTTTTTCCGTTAAATTCTATTTTTTCCCATTTTTGCCCCTGGCCGTTTCAATCCGTTTAAACGGTAACACCCCCAGTCTGTTAAACCATTAAAACGGCCTCCTTTAAACCTTGAAGGAGGCCGTTTTAATGGTTTAACAGACTGGGGGTGTTACCGTTTAAACGGATTGAAACGGCCAGGGGCAAAATTAGAAAAAAAATAAAAAAAAATAGATTTTAATGGAAAAAATAGTGCTGAAATTCAAATTTTGAAAATTGAAATATTCAAAAAAAAAAAAAAAGGAATTAAATGGAAATTTAAAGGATTTTAACGGCCATTTTTTTCAAAAAATAATTCAGAATTTAACGGCTGTTAAAACCAAAAAAATGGCCGTTTAATTTGAAGCGTCAAAACGCATTTAAACGGTTTTAACGGAAATGGGCTTGGGGCGTACCGTTTAAACGGCTGTTAAAACTGTTTAAACAGCCATTTTTAAAACCATGCTTTGTACCTCAAATACTGCTCAAATTCCCACAATTGAGATCACCCAGTGAAAATTTGTCCAATCAACGACTAGAAATCACTAATCAAGCTGATTTTTGGTTTGCAGGTTCACTTAGGAATTGGCCAAACATCCATACAGTCAGAGTCATCTAAGAGTGCGCCACGTGGCTCATATTGTGTACTGTAACGGGAGCCTGACAATTTAGGGCGGTAACTGGAGCCTCAGCCTAAGAAAAATGCTTGATTTCATAAAAAGCCTTGTACACTGTTTGGTAAAAAAAAGTGTTTTTTTTTGTATACAAATACTTCTACATTGGAAAAGCTAATCTGTTTTATTTCTAAACAAGGTTTTAAATGGTTCGTTACAACATTATAACAGTCCCTTAACATTACCGTTATGGCCATTAGAACGGCCGTTATAATGGGTCACATCAGTCACTTCTCAGGAAAAAAAGTCGGAATATTAATATTTTATTGTCCCGCAAAAAAAAGCTTGACAAAAGATACACCAAGAAAAAAAAAAAATTGGCGTTATTTCGGTATAGTGCTAAACACCTACCAATATGCTGATTTTTTATGAAGTTTATACACATGTTGATAAGAATATCATCAACAAAAATCAGTCCATAAACTCATTTGCAAGTGGGCCCACATTCACGAGTCACTTTATGAGTCACAAAAGCATGAGTCAAATGTATTCTTACCCTATATATATATAAGGGTTAGTATGATCTCTATGGTGAGGAGATTTTTCTCACAAAAAATCAAATCAGTCTGATATTTCCTAGACTGGTTTAGAAGTTGAAGAATTATGGACTGTCTATTTCTTCCGTGTAACTTGAAAACCATCTAGTATTTGATGGGATTAGAAATTTCAGAATGGGCTGATGTTTTGTTGGGGTGATCTATATGGTGAGAAAATCATCCTCACCAAAAATCAGCCATTGATTCATCTTCTATGTGGGTCCACCAAAATGTTTGGCAGAAAGTTTTCTAAGCAAGCTCAAATATGCAAAAGTGAGGTGGACCCCACCTCCAAATTTGATGTTCAATCTCACGATTCTCACCTTCCAAGTCAAGTAATAATGGGATAGCTTGGCACCATGCAGAAGAAAAAACTCTGGCCTTGCATTGGTGCAAGCAGTCATCGTGACCATTAATTGAGGTAGGGTCCATATCCCTTTTGGAATATTTCGTTTGGACCTCACCTCATTTCAACACGTGGTTTGACTGCAAGCACACTTGTTGCAGTCGCATGACAGTGTCCAATCCCTAGCGATTGGCTGTTATCCAAGGGCTCACGGATGAGATGAATTATTGAAAAGTTAAGTGGAGAAAATTATTGGAATGTGGGACCCACCTGCCAGTGCACTAAAATTGAAACGAACCTGAAAATAACTCTAACCCATGTTAAACTCGTCATATAAAGTTAACCTCAGTTGAGTTAGAACAAGTTTGGAGTAGTTCTGCAAAAAGTGCAGCCCTCCCCTCCGATAGTGTTGCTGCGAGTAACCATAGCAGCAGTAAAATTTTGCTGACCGCTCACAATATGAGCCACGTGCCATATTTTTAGAGGACACTGATCATATAGATCTTTGGGCCTGGCGAATCCCTAGTTGGACCAACAAATCAAAAATCAACTTGATTAGTGATTTCTACACTGTGGATTGGAATCATTTCATGGGTTGATTTTAACCGTAGGAATTTGAGCATTATTTACCATTATTTCGGGTACAAGCATCCAAAGGTTTGAGTAAACCTTCAATGGCAGTCAGCGACCCCACTGACTACAGCCAATATGAGCCACGTGGCACACTCTTAAGATGACACTAACCATATGGATGTTTGGCTAATTACATTTCTTAACAGTGTGCCACGTGTAGGGGTGTCAATGGGTCGGTTCCGGTTCGGTTCCTAAGGTGACCAGAACCGGAACAAACGGTTCCGGTTCTTATGGGTTCGGGTACTTATCGGTTCCGGTTCTCAAAGTGATGGTACCAGAACCGGAACCGATTATGTAGTTTTTGTCGGTTTCGGTTCCGATTTCGGGTATAACGGGTCTAATCTTGGTAATATGATAATTTTTACACTATATTTATATATTGGTTCCGGTTCTTATCGGTTCGGTTCCAGTTCTTATCGGTTTCGGTTCCATATTAGAGTACTGGAACCGTAACCATTAGTTTCCGGTTCGATTCCGGTTAAATTGGGTAAAATTGACACCCCTAGCCACGTGAAGAAGTTTAGAGTTCATTTATGAAACTTGGATGCATTACGTTGACTAACCAAGGGTTTATATAGAACTGGCCAAAGATAGAAACTAAGAGTGGGTAACGTTGCTCATATTGCAGGCGGTTTCACTGACCATCGATAGTCATGAAAATTTTATGCCACGGAACCGTCAAAAAAGCCAGTTGGTTCATGGTTGTCTCATTTGCTGTGATTGCTGGGTTCTTTTCACCTGAAATTTTTTGATCCTCTCTTTCTTTATCCGGCGTCCAGGTCGTATCTAAAAACTCCGCGTGGCACTCTTAGAGATGTATAGAAAAATCAGCTTGATTGGTGTCTTTTAGGCCTTGGATTAACCAAAATAATCATCAAATCCCACAATTAAAAATCAACCCATGAAAGAGCTTCGTATCAACTGGATAGAAACCACCAATCAAGCTGATTTTTTTTGTCTACATTTGATCATTGGTCTCTAAGAATTTTGTACAAGGTGTTTGTAGGTACCGCGATGCCCCAATAAAAAAATTGTCATGATCAAATTTTCTCTCTCTTTTCACCGGAGGGAGAAGTCATCTTGGAATAAAACTTTGCTGACGGATGTCGGCCAACAAAGTTGCTGGCCGACCACAATATGAGCACGTGGCACACTCTTAGAGGCACCAACCATATGGATGTTTGGCCCATCTATAGGTCGACCTACATACCAAAATTCAGTCTGATTAGTGATATCAAAGCTTTGGATCTTTGTACCCTAAATAATGCTCAAATTCCCCTGTTAAAAGTTAACCCATGAAAAAATCTCTACACCAACGTGGGAGAAATTTCACTCGTCTTTCCATAAGAGGGGTCATATTTTGAGAGACGGATGTCCGTCGGAAACGTTCTACTCTCACTGCCGCCCTCTGGGCCCACTGACTCCATGGATGTTTAGCTGACCCCTTGATGGATATACACACCGAAAATCACCTTGATTGGTGATCTTTAGTCATTAGATCGAGTTTAGCACTTTTTAAGGCTTGATTCTAGCCGTTTGAATTCAACCATTCTTTTTTTAATACTAAAACAATGGCGAAAAATCATCAAACAAACTGATTTGGGTATGATTGTCTACCAAGAGGTGGGCGGGCTAAACATCCAAGCGATCAGTCGGCCCAATGGAAGCGGTGAGTACTAAAAATATGCTAAAAAGCGTCAGCTATAACTTGTTACGTCACGACCCATAATACAATCCTAATCATTTATAATATCAAGAGGTGAATATTAGCAAAAAAAATAAGAAAAATAAAAATAAAGGGAATTTTTGAAATACACCCCCCCTCTCCCGTATGACTCGGTCCACTGTCATTTGACCAGTGTTGACCCGAGTTCACTGTCAACTTTAAGAGACGAAAGTGCCCTTGTCTTCAACCTTAGAACAAAAGGTTCAGGCCAAACCCCAAATCAAACGGCTATGGTGGATGGACGGCTAAGAGATGCCAATGGGTTGGTCACCGATCACCGGCGACCAACCCACCGGAGTCTCATAGCCGGCCGGCCACCACTTCAGTAACAATTTAAAACCGAGGTTTAAAAAAAAAAAACTTAAAGCATACAATTTTAGTTCTAAAAAATTTTCATTAACAAAAATGAAAAACAAGAATAAAAACAATTTATATTTTAAGCTTTTGATACATGGATTTTGGAAAGATGGGTTCTCTCAATTTTATATTTTCATTCTTCTGCAATAAAATCCATAAAACGAAATCTCATTCCCTCATGAATTTTATCTATTTTATGAGGCTTTATTTTTTTAAATCTTTGCTTAATTTATCAAAAAAAATAATAAAATCTCAGATTTACCAACATGGTTCTTCTTTTTTTTTATTTTATTTTATTTTATTTCTAATCTCTTCTTTTCATGTTTGATTTGGGATTTGGGATTTGGGTTTTGACCCAAACCCTTGTTCTAAGGTTGAAGACAAGGGCACTTTTGTCCTTTAATACAAAATTTTGGAGTCAACTCGGGTCAACACTGGTCAAATGACAGTGGACCGAGTCATAGGGGGGTATGTCAGCTTTTTCAAATGTTGGGGGGGTATGTCTAATTTTAAAGATAACATGGGGGGTATGTCAAAAATAAATCATAATGTGTGCCTTCACCTAAGCTAAAATGGTCAAATGGTCTATTTATTGAAGCTGCTTTTACGTAAGCTTAAAGCTCATTTGAAGTGCTATTGAGTACGCACTTGAGTTGAGCTATTTTGGCATTTTTGTAGCATAAGAAAAATGCTTCTTTCCTTAAAAAGTTTTCTATGGTGTTTGGCAAAGTAGTGTTTTTTTGTTGTAAATACTTATTTTATCCCTAAAAGTAGTGAAATGCAGTTAAGAGCTTCAAAATGATAGTTTGTGTTACAATTTTTTTAAGGGAATTTTTGACCCCCCGTAATTTGAAAAAGCTGACATACCCCCCTATGACCCGGTCTGCCATCTAAGACCGTCATTGACTAACATTTTCTTTTGAAAAGGACAAAAAGCCCCTTTCATCAACCTTGGGAAAAAAAGTTTATGATGTCAGGGAAAGTTAAAATCTCGAGCTCTTTTTTATGGAACTCTATCCTTTTTTTAAGAGTTTTTGTGCAAATAAAACTATTTTCGCCAAAAAAAAAAAAAAAAAAGAAAAAAAAAAATCAACATTTGTTGCCAGAAAAAGAAATTTTGCATGAAAAGCTTTCAAAATCTATGTTTTGTTGGCAAAAATGGCAATCCAAACCAATCTATATGTTGAATAATGATACGGTTCATCTCACACAATTTGTTAGCTTGACTTCTAAGTTCTGACAAGAAAAGGAAGATGATGGTTATTGTCCCAAGGTCTGGATCGCTGGATGGTCTTTGGGATGTGTGTGGAATGAACCCAAGGATCATCCAGCGGTCAAGAATGTCACAAGGTTAAGGGAGAGCCATCACCAGGTAACATTAACCAAATAGAAGTTTCTCAAATACATTAATTAATAAGCCCATGCATAAGCCCATACCAAATAGAAGCTTCTTAATTGCGCATTGCATGATAGAAAATGGAATTTATTGATAATAAGAAGATACTTTCATTAAGCCAAATCAAACTCTTTTATAGAGCATTACAAGAATCCAATATAAAAACATAACTTGATGAGATGGTGATATGGTGTATCTCAAGTACACCTTATTCCAAATACACACATTATTTATCTCTATTGGCTACCGTAGATCTGGCCTCATAATCCTGTTACCAACATCAGATCTTAAAATGTGATAAGGCAGATATCCCATCAAGTCCTTTTGTATTGTAATACGTAACGTAGTCTCTCACTGTGGTTTCCCTGTAAATTGGGGGATTTTTTTCCGATAACAACTCCTTGATCGGGCCGTACATCTTTGTAGATGGATGATAATTTGTGCTGAAAAAGTACGCCACGGATACTCTTGGCCCTACATGGTTGGCTAGTACTCTGTGTTCGACGCTTTTTAGCCGGTCGTTAGAGATAAGCTGCAATAAGAGAATACAAAAACAAATTAAATTCCATTTATTAACATTTTTTGCCTTCTTTTCTTAAGGGTGTTTGGTTACAAGGATAACTCTATCCGAATAGACTTATCGCCGACAACCAACCACCCCCTTAATATACCAAAGAACTAAGGCTTGCCTGTAGAAGATCTCCAATGTTTACTACTAGAGCTCCGGGAACGGGAGGGACGTCAACCCATTGATTTTGATGAAGAACTTGGAGACCGCCAATATGGTCTTGGAGAAGAACAGTGAGGAAATCATTGTCAGAATGCTTAGTAGTTCCCATGGTCAGTTCCGGTTCAGGGCACGACGGATAGTAGTGACAGAGTACAAAATGCCCATCAGCACAACCCATGTCTTTCAGGTGGTCGGGGTTGAGTCCGAGAGCCTCCGATAGTAACCCGAACAACCCAGTTCCCAATTCTGTAACTTGCTTCGAGTAGTCGCTTAGTATATCCCTACACAAAGTAAGCAAGTCATATACCAAGGGCTAGTTTGGATGCACCACAATAAGCAATTAACAATACTTAATTTGCACCAACTTCATTTTAAGTACACACGAGATTGGATGGACAATGTGTAGCAATGTTTTCATATCTGGACCTGGTTCGATTGGTTTACTGGGTCACCGGTCGACTGGGTCAACCCACCACATGGTAACTCTTTGGGGTCCACTGACTCATGAATGTTTTGCCCGCCCCACCTGGTCACTGGTTCAACCCGTGTCCGAGTCAGCTGGGTCGAGTGGGTTAATGCGAACAGTTTTTTCACATATTGCTGAGTTGGGATCAACCCAACCCGGTTTTGTGACCAAGGTTTTCTGTGGTCACTTACAAACATTCTAAAGGTCCCCCAACATCACCGTTATGACCATTTGAACGGCGGTTATAATGGGTAACATCAGTCATTTCCGAGTCAAAAAAAGAAGTCAGAATATTAATATTTTATTGTCCTTTAAAAAAACCTTGATAACAGTAAAAAAACAATTTTTTTTCTAAAGCAATGGCCGTTATTTCTGTTAAAGCGCTAACCCCATTTTCTCGAATTTGAGCATTATTTTTTGATGTAACGGGGTTGGAGCGTTACGGTATAACAGCCGTTATTTTTTGTTACAATGGCCTTTCTTTGAAGTTTAAACCATGGTTTTGAAAAATGGTCGTTATAACCAAAAAATGGCCGTTATAACGGATTCGGACCTCCCCCGTTACATTGCATACCGTTAAAATGCCCAGAAAACAATGGCCGTTATTTTCGTTATAACGGCCGTTGTTTCCGTTATAACGAAAATAACGACCTTTATTTTTTGAAAAAAATTCGAGGAAAAAAGCAGCTGTTATTTCCATTATTTTTCCATTGTTTTCCTTCTTTTGAAAATCTGAACTTAAAATATAAAAATTCAAAATTTAAATTCCGGCAAAAAATTTTCCATTTTTTTCCCATTATTTTCCGTTTTTGCCCCATTTTCGTAAAACGGTGACGCCCCCAGTCCGTTATACCGTTATGAGGCCCCTCCCTTTTACACCTTGATTTAAACCATGTTACTAACAACTAAAGCAAACTTAGCAATCGAATGTGGTGGGCTCGAGAAATACTTTTCTTGTCAGTTTCAGAATCTTCGATAAATACAGGAAAACCTAATTTTCTGCTACAAGTCATCTGGACTAGAGTAAAGCTACCATCACACGAAATTGTAAATCACACAAAACACAGCCATTGAGTTCTCGGCACGTACAGAAGTGCTTTTAAAACGTACCCATGGGCTTTTGATTTTTAGGTGTACGTGCCGAGAACTCATTGGCTGTGTTTTGTGTGATTTGCAATCCCATTGTGACAGAAGTTGAGGACTACTTTTCACAGTCCAAATATGTAGGGCCTAGAATGTAATTTCTGGGAAATAAATGGATATGGGGCCTACATGTAGATGAGTTAAGGGCTGATTTTTGGTGATGATATTCTTCTCAACATATATAGATATCAAAATCACAAAATATTAGCCCATTCGAATATTTGTAGCCTTATGTAGCTCCATTTTTTGGACCCACTAACCGCATGGATGGTTAGCACAACCCTTGGTAGATATTAATACCCAAAATCAGCTCGATTGTTAATTTAGCAAGCAAATAATAGGGTACAAAGCGGAATCGGATTGGTCTGATCCACAACCGGATCGGCCCATCTTGAGTGGGACTCCTTTGGGAAACAATGGTCTCGGGGGTGAGACGATCCATTTCTGTATCAGATCGGTGGGCTCCAATCCTGATTCGGATCGCCTGATCCAGAATAGGATCGGCCGAGACTTCGAACCATGTTTCTAAGCCTGCTCAAATTCTTCCCACATGCAAGTTTTATCCAAAGTGACCGACCTCTACTTGTGATCTTCAAAACTTTATCGAAACCGTGACAGCCAATGAGTTCTCGGCACACATCATGTGTGCTTTTTACCCATACCCTTATGCTTTTGTAATAAAAATCTTAAAAAACACACATGGGTAGGTGGCAAAAGCAGTCAGGATGTCATCAAAGTTTTACTCCTGCCATCTCACCGCCGTCCAAGTAGCACTACGATAGCGAAAGATGCTCCCACCAGAAAAGAAAACAGGAATAGAAATTTGGCCGTGCATTGAGACGGCAAAAGTGAGGTCGCAGTCATCATAACCTCATGTTGAGGTCATGACCAAACCCCTTTAGGAATATTTCCTTGTAAAACATGTCGACCATCCCTTACGGAATTTTCCTTTTAAAACAAGTGGACCCCATTCTAACATGTTGTCTCTGGCATGCAGTCGCATTGCAACTTCTAAATTTTCCCAAAGTTTGGGACCCAACCAAACAGAACCATGCAGAGAAAACCAGTACCTATTCATGTCTTAACCTATAAGATATTGGTTCCCACTTGAGAGTTCTGTGGAGAAAAATAAATACGATAGGATAAATAAAACTTTGATGACATAATATGAGCCATGTGGCACACTGTTAGAGGACTCTGACCATATGGATGTTTGGCCAATCCCTAGGAGGACCTACAAACCAAAAATCAACCTGATTAGTGATTTCTAGTTGTTGGATTGGAACTATTTTCATGGGTTGATTTTAGCCATTATTGACCATTATTTGAGGTACAAAGATCCAAAGGTTTGAAATCACTAATCAAGCTGATTGGGTGAAAGACATCCATATACAGACAGAGTCCTCTAAGAGTATGCCAGATTGCTCATATTGGGTGCTGTCATCGGCCTCCGTGACAGGGCCCTGTCATCAAAATTTTACTCTGATGGCATGATCTAAATTATAATCTGCTGAACGGCCTTAACTACGTCTACATGCAAATTGGAAGGTTGTGATTATACATTCTACATGATTTTCAAGCTAAGAGATATACTAGCATGGATCTATGGTGGGTTGTGAGTCCATGTTGGGGGAAAGGCGAAACAAGTATGTATACCAATGGGTCGTCGGGCCAACCCAACATGTGCGCGGGAACACAACCTCGCGCACTCAGCGGGAATCCATTCCGTTAGAGACTTGCACCCACGACCTCCCAAGCCTTAAGGCTCTGATACCATGTTAAACAACCATTTACCCAAAAATACCGACCGGTTGCGAAAAGGCGAAATAACTGTGTACCAACGAGTCGTTGGGCCAACACAACCTCGCTAATACCATGCATGTATGACATATGTTCTAATATTGTGATTATCACATACCTGCATGCATCCGGCAACTCTTCGGCGCTAGGAGGATCAGGAGCCATCAAGCAAAACAAGGTGTCCCTCCAGTTAGCAGCTTTTGTTTTATAAAGATCGAAATTGCTAGTGTGCACCACCTTTCCTGCGAGTTGACGTGAATAGAGCTTCACCTTCACGTCATTAGGTTGCTCGTTAAACCTACGTACCCCTTTAATCATCTCGTCCAAGACACTTACAGGGATCCCATGGTTCACAACTTGGAAGAAACCCCAAGTCTCCGAAGCATGTCGGATTTTTTCGACGATATCGTTACGTCGAGCAACATCTTTCTCGATACCTTCAAGATCTATAAGAGGAATGCTGAAGTTGGACTGATCCGAAGCGGAATTCAACTTCTTATCGAGCTCATCGGGTTGTCGGATGAACATTCGAGGGATCTTCGCTACACCGGCGTCTACAAGTCCTTTAACACCGGCTTTCGATTCGTCGAAGGCCTTTAGTTCTTTCGTTCGATCGTAATCGGACGTAATTTGGATCGAAAATTTGCTGGTGCCATTAGAGAGCGCCATGTTTATTTTCTTTTGGTGTGGGTTTGTAGAGCAAGAGGATCAATGAATATTTATAGTGGAAAGTGGAAACTCCTTAATCCAATAAAACCAGGAGAAATTGACTCGGTCAATCTAGAAGAAAAACAGACAGACATGTACTTTGAAGTCAAAGAGAATCTAGAATGACATCACAGCCTTAATGTCCAGTATGGGTGGCTTGACTTCTAATTATAAAAGGAAACCCATTATAAAAAGGGTCGGGCTCCAGTTACCGACCTAAATGACAGGCTCCGGTTACATGACATAATATGAGCAACGTGGCACATTATTAGAGGACTATGACCGTATGGATGTTGGGCCAATCCCTAGGTGGACATACAAACCAAAACTTAGTCTGATTAGTGATTTCTAGGCATTGGATCTTTGTACCTAGATACTGCTCAAATTCCCACAGTTGAGATTAACCCATGAAAACAAGTCCAATCCAACACCTATAAATCACTAATCAGGCCGATGCTTGGTTTGTAGGTCCACTTAGGGATTGGCCAAACATGCATACGTCAGTATCCTCTAAGAGTATCCCACGTGGCTCTTATTGTGTCCTAACTGGAGCCTGTTATTTTAGGGCGGTGACTGGATCAGACTGAGCCTTTTAAAAAGGGTCGCAATGTAACAAGCTGTAGCTCACGCTTTTCACCATTTTTGTTACTCACCGCTTCCATCTAGGGAAATGGACTGCACGGATGTTTAGCGGCTTTAGCCCATCCCGTGGTGGATGTACACACTACACAGTACAAATCGCCATGATTGGTAATCTTTAGCCATTAGATTTTAGTACTTTTTACGAAATGATTCTAACTGTTGGATTTAACCATTTTTGACTACTAAAACCAACGGCTAAAAATCATCAAACAAGCTGATTTTTGGTTCGAATGTCTATCAAGGAGTGGACTAAACATCCGTGCGGTCAGTGGGACCAAATGGCAGTGGTGAGTAACAAAAATGGTGCTAGCTGACGCCCATAGTGTGTGCTATAGTTTGTCACATTGCGACCCTCGTAAAAATAGCAAATTTTTTGAGTAAATCTTCCATCACAGCGTTCTTTCAGATGCTTCTGTCACAATGAAAATCACAGGATACGTGGCACAGTATTAGTGGACACTGACCCTATGGATGTTTGGCCAGTCCCTCATTGGATCTGTAAACAAACAATCAGCCTGATTAGTTATTTACAACCTTTGGATCTTTGCACCCAAATAACGCTCAATAATGCTTGAATTCTTACCGTTATAATCAACCCATGAAAATAACTTCAATTGAATCGCTTAGAAATCACTAATTATGCTGATTTTTGGTTTGGAGGTCCACTAAGGGACTGACCAAACATCCATACGGTCAGCATCTACTAATAGGGTGCCACGTGTCCTATGATTTTCATTGTGACAGAATCATCTGAAAGAACGCTGTGATAGAAGTTTTATTCAAAACTTTTATGTGGTGCGTTATTTTGGATGAAATTTTTTGTATTTGGAATTGTGGAATCATCTCGGGTGATGCCACATGGTAGAGTGGAATCCACGTCATTTAATAAGAGAAAGTTGTAAGAACAGT
Source organism: Euptelea pleiosperma (assembly GCA_035048495.1). Taxonomy (NCBI): domain Eukaryota; kingdom Viridiplantae; phylum Streptophyta; class Magnoliopsida; order Ranunculales; family Eupteleaceae; genus Euptelea; species Euptelea pleiosperma. The sequence continues at coordinate 21,084,183 of CM068545.1, read as the reverse complement.
TGGCCTTGCCTCACCCATTTGGTTGAGAAGATACAACCCCATATCTTCTGTGACACGTGGAAGGTAGGGCTCTACCTAAAGAGTAAGGCCCTGCTTGGTTCACAGCAAATTGAGTGCAATGCACTCACTTCCCACAATTATGGGATTGCAAGTGATTGGTTGGAGACGTGCAAATGAACTGCCATGCAAGTGGTTACAAGCCATTGCAAACTCCTTAACAAAATAGACGCAAGGAAGTGCAGCCCAAAAACTAATGCAAGCAAGTACATTGTGTTAGCTCAACATTTTTTTTTTTTTCTGAAAAACAATAATAAGAACCAAGGTTTAAAGGAGGCCGTTTTAACGGTTAAACGGACTGGGGGCGTTACCGTTTAAACAGTTTAAACGGCCGTTAAAACGGATTGAAACGGCAGCTAGGGGCAAAAATAGAAAAAAATGGAGAAAATAGAATTTAATGTAATTAAACGGATTTTAACAGTTTTAACGGAAAAAATGGTGCTGAAATTCCAATTTTGAAATTTGAAAATTAAAAAAAAAATGGAATTTAACGGATTTAACTGCCATTTTTTTCCACAATTTTTTTCAGAATTAAACGGCTGTTTAAACGATTTTAACGGCCGTTTTATTCAAAACCGATAAAAAGTGTTTAAACGGAAACGGGCTTGGGGAGTTACCATTTAAATGGCCGTTTTTAAAATCATGATAATAACAACCGTGATTATTTATTTTTATTATTGTCTTTTTTTTTTTATTTTTTTATTTTTTAGTTTTCTATTTTTTGATAGGGTCAGGATCGGGGGAAAACCATTTTTTACTTCCATTTCGCATACCCACATAGAAGATGAATCAATGGCTGATTTTTTGTGAGGATGATCTCTATGGTGAGGAGATCATCCTCACAAAAATTCAAATCATTCCTATATTCGCAGGCTGGTTAAGAAGTTTAAGAATTATGGACCGTAAATTTTTACCGTGTAACTTGAAAACCACATTTGATGGGGTTAGAAATTTCAGAATGGGATGATTTTTTGTTGGGGTGATCTATATGGTGAGGAGATCATCCTCACCAAAATTCAGCCATTGATTCATCTTCTATGTGGGTACACTAAAATGGTTGTCAAAAGTGGTTGTCCCTCGTTCTCGGCCCTTTCTGATATAGCTGGTCGGGTCCGGTAACCCCAAGCTTTTCCCTCCAAAATAATAATAATAATAACATTGATAATAAAATAATAACAATAATAATAGTAATCAAGGTTTAAAAGGGGCCGTAATAACGGTATAACGGACTTGGGGCATTATCATTTTCCCTTTATAATGGGTGTTACAACGAATTTTAATGCTCAGGGGCAAAAAAAAAAAAACGGGAAAAACGGAAAAAAATGGCACTGAAATTTAAATTTTTAAAAATAAAAATAACGAAAAATAACTGAAATAACGGCCAGTTTTTTTCGCAAAATTTTCCAGAAAGTAACGGTCATTATTTTCGTTATAACGGAAAAAAAAATAGAAAATAACATCTGTTATAACGAAAAATAACATCTATTTATTTTTAAGCATTTTAACGGTACATAACGTAACGGGGGAGGTCTGAATCCATTATAACGGGCGTTTTTTAAACCATGATTATAATAACAATAATTATAATTATAATTATAATTAATGATAGTAATAACAATAATAATTTTATTGTGCAGTTTTTTATAAAATCAAGAAATAAAATAATCTATTGCAATTATTTGCAATGCATTACCAACCAATCAACTAAACTTCATTTGCATCTATTTACATGGTGTGAACTGGCCTTGCTTGGTTCGCTGCACTGGGATGCATTTTGCACCAGTGCAGGTGGTGAGTTTCATTGCAGTCATTTACCACAGTTTTTTACTGCATATGCTTACATTAATTTTCTTAAAGAGTTTGGAAGGACTGGGCAACCACTTGCACGCCCCTAACTAATCACTTGTAATCCCAAAACTGTGGCAAGTGAGTGCATTGCATCCGATGTGCATTGAACCAAGCAGGGCCTACATCCCAAATGATTGCAATACAATTCTTTGTATTTGCACTAAAGTGCAAAATCCACATAAGTGCAGCGAACCAAGCAGGGCCTAAGTTGTAGATAGAAGTTTGACCAATCCGTAAGTGGACAAACCAAAATCAGCCTCATTAGTGATTTCAAACCTTTGAATCTTTGCACGGAAAAATGGCAAATAATGTCCAAATTGCTACGGTAATCAACCAACGAAAACGACTTCGACTAACGCTCAGAAATCCACGTGCCGAGCACTGCACCTATCGGAAGAGATGTTTAGCCCACTTGTGTACGTGTGTGGTATCCGTATGAATTAACGTGCCTAGCACTGTACCTACCGTCTGGTAGCTACCAGACCAACGGAAGTAAAACTTCTATCACAAGAAATTGTAAATCACACAATCACACGCCAATGAGTTCTCGGCACGTACACAAGTGCTTTGCAACGTACCATGTGCTTTTGCTTTTTGTGTACGTGCCGAGAACTAATTGGCTGTGATTGTGTGATTTGCAATCCGATTGTGACAGAAGTTTTACTCGACCCAACGGTGGTCAAGCAAGTTTTACTCCACAACCACCCACGCCACGACTCTAATCGTTCTCAAATTCCCAACAAAATCGCATGACATTACCTATTGTCTTCTTCAGTCACGTGCATCGCGTGAAATGTACACTTACCCGTGATATCTAAGGTGTACCGAATTTGTCATCGAGTGCTGTTTGCCACGTACCCAAGTAAACGTTTTTTAAGATTTTTTTATTTGTTTTTTACTACAAAAGCAAAAACCTTCGCTCACACTCCGATGTGAGCAAAGCCGGATCACAGCCCACAGTACGAGCCACGTGGCACACTCTTAGTGGACCCTGACTGTATGGATGTTTGACCAATCACTAGATGGACCTATAAACCAGAAATGAATCTGATCAGTGATTTTTTAGCGTTAGATTGAAGTTATTTTCACGGGTTGATTTTAACAGTAGGAATTTGAGTATTATTGAGCGTTATTTGGGTGCAAAGATAGAATTAAAGGTTGTAATTCTCTACTCAGGCTGTTTTTTCGTTTGCAGGTCCACCTAGTGATTGACCAAACATCTATACGGTCAGCACCCTCTAAGAGTGTGCCACGTGGCTCTATCATGCATTGTGATCGGCTCACACCAGGGGGTGAGCGAAAGTTTACTCGTATGCGTAGAACTCTGTAGTAGTCAGCGGCTTCACTGACACTACCTTGTCATCAAAATTTTACTTAATTTGAAGTATGACAAAAATAAATAATTATATATATATATATATAAGGTTGTGATGTAACAAGGTATACCTGCGATCTTTTCATTTGCGGAAGCTGTTTTGGTAGTCACCCTTGCCATCTGGACCCACTGACTGCATGGATGTTTAGCCCACCCCTTAATAGACTTTCATACCAAAAATCAGCCTATTTAATGATTTTTAGCCGTCGGTTTTAGTACTCAAAAAATGGTTGCATTCAACGGCTATAAGAACGCCTTAAAAGTTCTAAAAAATGCTAAAATCTAATGGTTATTGATTACCAATCAAGGTGATTTTTGGGATGTATATCCACCAAGGGGTGGGATAAACATCCATGCGGTCAGTGGGCCCAGATGACAGTGGTGAGTAACTAAAATTGTGCTTCCTCATATGCTACAGTTTCAGGCATACCTTGTTACATCTTTTTCCTATATATATACTATGGGCGGCATGTGCATTGCCCGTGAATGATTGTAGGAGTCTCATCAACGTTAATGACTGACCACAGTATGAACCACGTGGCACCTATTGTGATCCCTCATCATTGATGAGGGATATCGGTGTACCGAACAACCTAACAAGATGAGCGTCTTGTGAAGCCTGCGTCATCGCCAGCACAGGTTCTTGATTTATAGTATAGTATAAATAAGTCGCAAAGGTAAGGTACCAGTAACGAAGACCCAAGTAACTGGAGTGTGGAGCAGGTGTGAGTGAAGGTGCGAGGAACGCAGGAGCGCCGAATTTAAAAAGGTCCCAAAGTTTGAAGTCGCAAAGGTGAGGTATCAAGACCTAAGTAACCAGAGTGCAGAGCAGGTGTGGATGAAGGTGCGAGGAACACTGGAGCAGCGAATTTAAAATTGTCCCAAAGTTAGAAGTCGCAAAGGTGAGGTCCCAGTAATCAAGACCTAAGTAACCAGAGTGTAGAGCAGGTGTGGGTGAAGGTGCGAGGACTTAAACAAATCAAATGTATTCAAAAGTAGAAACGGACCACAGTATGAGCCACGTGGTACATTATTCTTAGAGATTTATGACCGTATATATGTTTGGTCCATCCCTATGTGGATCTACTGACCAACAATCAGCCTGATTACTGATTTCTAAGTGTTGGATTAGAGTCGTCTTCATGGGTTGATTTTAAGCCAATCAGCCTGATTAATGATTTCTAAGTGTTGGATTAGAGTCGTCTTCATGGGTTGATTTTAAGCCGTGGAATTCGATCATTATTTGGGATACAAAGATTGAAAGGTAAGATATCACTAATCTGGCTGATTTGTGGCATGTAGGTCCACTTAGAAATATGCCAGACATCCATACGATCAGTGATCTCTAAAAGTAAGCCACGTGGCTTATGCTATGGTCCATTATCAACGTTGCTGACGGACATCCATCAGCAAAGCTTTACTCAGTCAAGATAGGGTGGCTAATGTGTCTGAGAGGAAAGAAAATAAAATTACTGTGACAAGACTACTCCCTATTGGGTCCACAAATTTAATGAAAAAAGACATTTCAAAGTGATGTGGACCCCATATCAACGTGTGGTCTTGATTACTGTTACATTATCTATGCAGTCGCAGACAGCCAAAATTTTCTCCTTATGTGACGATGTTATGTACTGGGAGTGCGATCGATCGCTAGACTTTTGCCCCGGAAAAAACGAAAGACGATGGCGGATTCTTGCGAGAACCATATTTTCGACGGAGTTCTGTGAACTACCTTTCCATTTGTCTTACTAGTCCTCCCCCACGTGAACAACCTACCCTTAACAACCCCATCTTCTTTTTTCTTGCTCTTCTTCTTCTCTTCTTCTTCGTTTTTTTTTTACTTTTCTACGTAACAACCCCCGACTTTAATTGTTGAAAGGGACGTGACACACACTTAGAGACCATTGACTGTACCGATATTTGAACCATGTTTTAAAATAACGCCGCTAAAATGGTTAAACAGTAACGCCCCAAGCCCGTTAAGTTAAAAACCGATAAAAACTTTTTTGACGCGTAGAAATTAACGGCTGTTTTTTTCGTTTTAAGGGCCGTTAAAATCGGGAAAATTTTGTGGAAAAAAAGGGTCATTATTTCTGTTAAATTCCGTTGAATTCCCTTGTTTTCGTTTTTAAAATTTTGAAATTCAAATTTGAAATTTTGATTTTGAATTTCAGTGCCTTTTTTCCATTTTTCTGTTAAATTTCATTAAAATCCATTTTATTCCATTTTTGCCCGTCCATTACAGTCCGTTTTAACAGTAACGCCCCCAGTCCTTTATACCGTTAAAATGGCCTCCTTTAAACCTTGATTTGAACCATCCCTGGTTTTGCATACCAAAAATCAGTCTGATTGATGGTTTCTAAGCTTCGGATCTGAGTACCCCAATATAATGCTCGAATCATATGGTTGAAAATGAACCCATGTAAATATTAATACTCTAATCATGAAATATGGTTATAAATTAAACCACCAACCAAGCTGATTTTTGCAAGTCCACCTAAGGATGATTCAAAGTTTCAAACATCTGTATGGTTAATGATCTCCAAGAATATGCCATGTGACATTTTTAGGCGCAGCCAGGACACCGGGATCAAAAAATTTCGCGCTGAAAGGGGTTTGGAAGGGAAGGCCTTACACCTGTTTCTTAGAACTGACAAAGCACAACACACATGGAAACTATTTTTTCTATCTGGTGGGTCACCCGAATTAATATATATTTCATTCATTGACTAGTACTAGTACATTACATGCACCATGTTCATTTGAAAACCTACTTGCCCCTTGTCTTTAGTATATTAAAATTATGGTGAAAAAGAAAGTCAAGGATTTTATAAGTTATCAAATATAAAATGGAGAAAAAAGGAAACCCATGGGTTTTGGTTTGTCGGGTAGAAAAGTCTTCTCGAACACATTATTGAAGGCTCACCTTAATTGAAGATATTTTTTCAAAAGGTAATTCGCCCGTCTTTAAGATGGGCACCCACAATTTAGACAAAAAAAATACAAAAAAGCCTTTCCTTAGTTTAGTCACCCACTGCACACCCCCTTCGTCCTCTCTCTCTCTCTCTCTCTCAGCCTTAGCCCCATAGTAGCCACAACTGGGCTGGCCGTGGGCTACATAGTTCTCATGGTAGTTCAGCATTGTGGGGGCCAAAGGCAGAGAGAGAGAGAAAGAGAGAAAGATTGAGAGAGAGAGAGGGGGGAGAGAGAGAGAGAAAGAGAGAATGAGAGAGAGAGAGAGTGAGAAAGAGAATAGAGATAGGGAGAAAGAAAGTGCAGTAGAGAGAGACGGAGGGAGAGAAGACGAAGGGAGAAGGGGTGCCCAAAATGGATATGAGAGGCATTTTTGTCCCTGTGGGTGCCCAGTTGAAAGACGTGGGTGCCCATAGAGGTTCCCTTTTAAAATATGAATTGGAGCATTTGTGAGCAAAATGCCTTGATTTTTTAGTTTGGGCACCCACCCTCATGAATCGAGCATACATGTTCATATTTGAACTTATTAGAACACACCCATGTTCTGAAAGTAGGGTTTTTTCGTGTCGTCAATTTGGAAACCCTAATTCAACAAAATTTATAGAATTCGATTCTAAGCCTGCAAAATATAAACTTGTATAGCAGTTCGTGTCGGATGTCGATCCGCACTCAGGAGTGTTAGTGCAATAAGGAATTAAAACTGATAAATAATATACAGAGAAAAATGAGAATGTTGGAAGAGATGAGAAGGGCCAGTCGATTTAAAACATCTTTGAAATGAGATCCAGAGAATACTAAAATAATTAACCCAAATCAAATTTCATTAATCATCAAAGAGTGCGTACATGAAATAAAATAACATAAATAAATAAAGCAAAAAATTTATTCTAGAAAGCATGTAAATGTTTGAGAGAAGAAGGGGCAGAGAAAGAAACATCCATTGAGATCTCAGAGCTAAGAGTGCTACCTATCAAGAAGACGTTCGTCCAAGATTTCGATGAATGCTTTCAATCAAGAGAAGGGTTTTGACAGAGAAGCTCCAATAATCTTTTGAGCAAAGGCACTACCGATCAAGAAGAGGATCATCCAAATTTTATAGAATGCCGCTCAATCGTCATAATAGAAGAGAGAAATAAGAAATTCACATTAGAGCTTACTAGCCGACAAGGTAGATATGAATTGGCCTATGATGAAATGATGATGTGCCCTGAGAAACTCACCTTTTGCACTTACCAAGAGGAGTCGGCCAAGTGAAGAGGCGATCGGCCTGAGAATTCTAGAGAGAGAATCTAGAGAGAGAATAGTGGAAGGTAGAGAGAAAAACTAAACTTAGAGAGAGAAAGGAGATCTAGAGAGAGAAAGCAAAGATTCTAGAGAGAGAATCTAAAGAGGGAAAGGGAATTCTAGAGAGAGAAAATAGGGGGAGAAGAGAGAAATACCTTGAGAGAATTTACCATGAATGCATCGGAGATGGAAAATGAAGTTCATCAGTCAAGATCGACCATTGAAGAGATCGGCAATGAAAAGTCGATCAGAGAAGTGGCTGCCTTGAGTGCATGGTGTGCGCTTGCAGGCTTGGTGATGATGTCCGGCCATGGTGCTTCCACAAGGTAGGTTGCATGGGATTGTGGTTTGGAGATGGATTATGGCCAGGAAGGAGGTTGCGGGAGTTGCATGTGGTGAAGGAGGAGCCCAATCAAGAGAGGCTCAAACTGTCACGCCCCGAATCCGGATACCCAGATATGACCCAAAAATCCGTGGATCAATCCGTACCTGAACCCAGAGGTGATCCACGAATGTCCCCCTAAGGGTCTAATTAGGTCAATTATAATACTAAGGTTCATTCAAAAACCCACTAAGTAAAAAAAATAGTCTAGATGTAGAAAATAAATAATTCAAATAATTCATAATTCAAATAATTCAATCAATCAACTAAATGTGGAGAGAAGAATGTGAGAACGTGCTCTCAATCAAAGGACTACATGCCCATAAAAATAAATAAGTAATATTTTAGAACAATTAAAATAAAGTCTTCTAAAGTGTAGGATCGACTCCCAAATTCTCATCGATCTCCTCGAGTACACTAAAGTCTTTCGTCTCAAAATCATCCCTCGTACCCAACTCCTCAAAATCTGAAAATGGTATCGGTATAGCACTGTGAGTCGAGAATACAACAGTGTGCATGGTATGATATCATACTATACAAGTTTTTTAATCAAGGTATGCATCTCAATCGTATAATAAGGATGACATGAATATGATGGTGAATGTAAGTGAATACGAGATGCAAATGCAACTAGTACCCATAACCACATAGGGTCTCCATCTTCTTCCCGCACTGGGAGCGGTCTCATCGACCTATCTGCAGGATATAATAACGTCTAGGGCCTTTCACCTTAGGGTACCGAACCCTGATTAATTGATAAAACCAATATAAACTTATATAATATACTTCAACCACATTCTCTTATGCACCCCTTATATGAAATGACATGATGATCATGGTATAACAATAAGATGGTACTAGGGTTACATGGCATAAGCACACATGTATTTAGCATTTAAATAAGAATATAAAATAAACACATGATTATCAAGAGTAATAAAATGAATACGAACTAGGATTAAACAACATGAATAACATGTAAACAATTACCAAAGATCACGATCAACATCGATGAACAATATAAGTGAAAATCGCAAAAGAATTCAACACACCATGGCTGAACCCTATGAAGGATCCATGACACATGGTCGAACCCTAAAGAGGGATCCAAGACACTTGGCCGAACCCTATGAGGGATCCAAGACACATGGGTGGGATCCCCATTCAAACAAGTATAGATCAAACCATCTAAAGCCATTAATCATCCAAAATCCAAGAAATAGGTGATTCACAGAAAATATGTTTCATTGTAAAAATCATAACTAAATAAATATAAGTTAGAAAAATACAAACTCAATGAATTTGAAGATTTTATTCACTGAGGTTTCAATGAAAAATAAATTTAAAAATATTTATTTCTAAAATCGAAGTCGAAATTCTTAAAGAAGTAGAATGCACAGAATCTAAAATTCTAGGTTGTGAGGAAAATGACAGCACCTTAGAAAAATCATAACTAAATAAATATAAATCATAAAAATACAAACTCAACTGTTTTAAAAAATAGATTCATAAAGGGTTTTAAGAAAAATAAGTAAAAAAATATTTATGTCCTTAAAGAACCACGAAAATTATAAAGAAATGGCTATCTGTTATGGGTACCAAATAAGTCATTGCCAAACCCATCAAGGTGGCACCAAACAATAATCAAGTCAAGAAAAATATACAAAATCATGTCAAAATTAATTTATAATGAAGATCTACTATTATATAATGAAAGAAAAGCAATAACTTGAAGAAGAACAAGCATATGATGGATCGAGCACACTTACCTTAAGGTTTCTTGAACTTTAGTGAAAATTGAAAATTTCTTGAAATTTGAAAGTCGTCGGATCGTCCTCTCCTCGGAGTATGTTCTTCCATTCGGAGTCCCCATCAATTCTCCCTTCTTGTTTGAGTGCGATCGGTGCCCGGATGAAGTTTTAATGGAGATTTTCCTATTCTTTAATGGAATTTGGATTTGTGAAAACTTGTAGAGCTTTAAGATTTTCATTAATAGGTCTAGGGAAGGATTATGATTTTTATTTTAGTGAAATTCGTAACTATCAAAGGGGTGACTTTTTCAACCCTCAAAAACTTATATTTTACATTACTAATGAGTTGGAAATGGGCCTAAGGCTCATATATATCAACTAGGCTTCATTTAAGAATATTATTAAGCCCAAAAGGCCTCTAGATTGGCTATACGGGTTCACCCAAAAATCATAACATAAATAATTATATATTAATTGAATTAAACTATATGATATAATTTAAAAATTCATACAACAAAGTATTGACACATGTCACACACATAAATCACATAAAATAGTCTAAATACACAAAAAGTTTAAAGCCCCGAAAAAGTATCAAGATGACTTCGGAATGACCCGAAAGTGATTCGCGGGTCCTACATGCCTATTAAATAAATAAAATATAATAAAAAATTTTTTTTTTAAAATAAGAATGGTAGAAAAGTTTAAAAATTATGAAAATACTATTTTTGTCAAAATCTCCCAAAATCTCTCCTAGGGTTTTCATGTCTCAGATAAGGTTCCAAATTTCACAGGTAAGTTGGTAATAGGGGTGTCAACGGGACGGTTCCGGTTCGGTTCCTAAGGTGACCAGAACCGGAACAAACGGTTCCGGTTCTTATCGGTTCGGGTACTTATCGGTTCCGGTTCTCAAAGTGATGGTACCAGAACCGGAACCGATTATGTAGTTTTTGTCGGTTCCGGTTCCGATTTCGGGTATAACTGGTCCAATCTTGGTAATATGAGAATTTTTACACTATATTTATATATTGGTTCCGGTTCTTATCGGTTCGGTTCCATATTAGAGTACCGGAATCGCAACCATTAGTTTCCGGTTCGGTTCCGGTTCCGGTTCTTTTTAATCGGTTCCCAAAAATGTGGTACCGGAACCGGTGTTTTCGGTTCCGGTTATATCGGGTAAAATTGACACCCCTAGTTGGTAAGGATAAAATATGAATATTTTTGTTGTCTCGGGCCCACAAAATAATATTTTTATAAAAGTTCTGGAATATTAACTGAGGCAAGAAAAAGTCCCCTACAAGGTATAGTTCAATATTCTTAGCAATAATTTAGGCTTAAAGAGCGAGTTTCAAAAATAGCAGATTTTTTTAAGTTGACAGAATGAAACTAAATTAAAGATACATACTCAACAATGATATTAAACCATAAAAACAATAATAAAAGTCTGAAAAAGGTTTATGTTTTTATTATTAGGTGAATTTACCATAATACCCTAGAACGAAAGTTCAAGGTATTACACAAAGAGGACATCAAGCTTTTGGTCACTGATGTGTAACGTGGATAAGCTAGTGGTGCTTGCCGGAGTGGTAGTGCAGCAAGTAAGGAAGATCAGTTGGGGAGGAGGTTGTAACAGTCTGTGGGAGAGCCTGCAAACAACACTGCTTGCAAGGGTTGGTAGCAGTAGGTTGCACGTATGGCTCACGGTGAAGAGGTCGAATCAGTGATGAAGATGGAGAAGATGAGGAGCTTTTCACGGAGAAGAGAACCCTCGAAGGGGAGTTGCAGTCTGACCAACCTATAGTCTGTGAACATGATGCTGACTTGCATGGTGGAGGAAGGCAGCACATTGTGAGAGGCTTGCAAGGGTGCTACCCGAAAAAGGAGATCTGGATGCTGTTTGAAGAGGTTGTGGAGGATAGAACAAGTGGTTGTGAGGAGAAACCCGACTGGTTCTCCTTGGATAACAGTAGGCGGTGGTTGCAATCTTCTGTCCGATGGTAGCAGGTGGTAGTGGATGAAGAAGGGATGCAATTGTGCTGACGTGGAGGCTTGGTTGCAAGATGCAATAGCAGGTTGAATGGTGGTGGCTTTTGTTCAGGTTGCTATCATGAGGGAGAAGAAGGTGATATAGCAGGCTTTAAGATGGGAGGGCAACAAGGATGAAGGTTTGAGACAGTGAAGGAGAGTAGTGACTTGCTGGAGGAAAAGGTTGATGGGGGAATCGGTGGTGTTGCAAGGAGTGCACACGGGTCACCGGCCGAACCTGTGCAAGGTTGGAGAGTTGCAGGCCGAACATGCAACTATAGAGGAGAAATGGTGGTGGCTCCAAAAGGATCCCAAGTGATAGGATTGAGAGGGAGCCTGAACTTGTGGAATTGTGGATCTGCCACTTGGGCAGCAAAGAGAAGAGGAGCTCGGGCTCGCCTGTGAAGAACGCATAAGTGAGCCCATGAGGAGCCCATGGCTCCTCCTTTTCATGTGGCCAAGAATGAGAGAGCAAGAAGAGAGATTTTTTGAATGTGAGAGAAAGAGAGGGAGAGATAGAGGATTATAGTGTGAATGGGAGAAAGAATCGTGGTTTGTTGGGGAGATAAGAGAGAGAAACAGTCATGGGAGGAGTGAGTGTGGTATGGGTTTTAGGGTTAAATGGGCTTGTTAGTTGGGTTGTGGGTTTGGTTAGTGGGTTTTAGGGGGGAATGAAAGGTGATGGGCCATTAGTATTAGTGAAGGCCGTGGGCTTTGATCGTGATATTTGTGGGTCACTTGGCCTATGAGATGTGTGGTGATCGATGGACATGGTAGAGTACCATTGGATCTACAAAGATCCAACGTTTGAGATTGAAAGGGAAAGTAGAGAGATGTTTGTTGAATCAAGTGAGATCCAACGGTTAGGATTGATGATGTAGGGTTAGGGTGAGAAATATGGGTGATGATAGAGTTGTGGTGATTGGGTCGAGCCTAAAATTAGCGAATCATCAGATCTAGAGATATCCAATGGTTCGACGGATGATTTAACGATCCGATGGATGTCCTAATGATCCGATGGATGATCTAACAGTCCGATGGAAGATCTAACGGTGAGAAAGCATAAGACAGAGCTAGAGGAGAGAAGATCAGAGGGTTAAGATGATCGATCTGAGGATCAAGGTAGTCGATCTAAGGATCGGATGGTCGATCTGAGGATCTAATGATAGGATGAGATAATATAATGGTTAGATGTTAGGGTTTAGAGAGATGGAAGAGAAATGAGAGAGAATTAGGAGAGAAGAGAGAGAAAATAATACAAAATAAAGAAAAAAGTGCTGGAGAGGGTCTTGAACCCTGATCTTCAATATGTTTTTTACTTGAGCTTCACCAGAAGAGCAGGACACCATTTCTTGTCAATTGATATGGCTTTAAATATTTTGGTCATTCTCTTAGTCTTCAGCTTTGCCTCTCTCTTGATTCTTTGGGCTGGCTCTGCGATCATCTGGCTTTGTTTAATAGCGGGCTTCTGTGGTCGATCGTGGGCCCGCAAGTCTCGAGAATCACCCGATTGGGTTTTCTGCGAGAGAAAAATGCATAATGAGACTTGATCAAAATGACTTCATATCTAGACTTCCAGAAATGTGTTTAATGCATGCAAATATATCATTTCGTCCAAAAAAGTGTGTTCTACACAATAAAAAAGACTCTTACATGGAAAAGTGGATAAATAGGGAACTTTTACGTAGGAGAGTGCGATAACACTAAAAGGATAATGGCTTAAAGTAAGCACTTTTAAGCTAATATCATGCTCGAACTTGCCGAGAGCTCTACTCTAGCTCCATTTATCCATTTTCCTTGGATTTCTTCCTCGGTTATTTTTCTTTTTTACATCTTCATTTTGATACCGTTCCTTCTCTGAGTTTGGACCTGTAGAAAAAAAATGACCTTCTCTTGCTGAGCCTGGTCTGGTGGTCCTATCAGGGAAAGATGTTCTACAGAAAGGTCGTGACTCATGTTGATTTGCAGTAGCGGGAAAAGTATTCACAGATAAACCTCCCCGCCATTTGTCCGTTAAACAAAGTGTCACCATATCCTACGGTCTAGCCCGACGATTCAAATCGTCGATCTTTGGGGTAATTGTTTCACTTTTTAATCTTTAACAATCAAGATCAATCTCGGGTTTTGGAAGAGGGCCCCTGGACGATGCACACTCAACTTCTTGTGTTACAGAAATGAATGACTCTTGTTCCTATGTCTAAACTTATTTTCTAGAACTGCCCTTTTTGGGTGCAAGCTCATGGTGTCTCCCTAGAGATTTTTAGCGAAGCTACAGCTGTTGACTTTGTCGCTAGAGTTGGTTTGCTTATTAAAGTGGATTTCGAGGACGATGATTTGTTTCAGCACTGTAAGTTCCTTCGATTTTGGGTGATGGTCAATCTTTGTCACAACTTAACTCCTGAAGTTTGGGTACCGTTCAAAGACCACTTGAACTGGATTGAATTCAAATAGGAATGACTCCCAAACTTTTGTTTTAAATGTGGTAGACTTGGTCACCTTGACGGCAATGCTATGTTGAAGCTACTAATGTACCTGCTAGCGAAGAAGACTATTGGCCACAGGATCTTGAGACCCGACACTTTAAATTGGTATGTAGATGCGAGTTAAGTCCAAAGCCAAAGAAAATAACAAACTTCGTTTGGAACTGTCAAGTATCCCTTCTCACCTCTTGTAACTAGCATGAGGACCCAAAGACCCGATTAAAGATATATACATCCTGAATCAATTCCCACCTTTGACCAAGGACACCATCTTCAAAAAATCAATAAGTCAAACATAGTGGTGGAAGAATACTCCAAGTCCCAGGGTAGGACTATAATATCCTGAACTTTCTTTCTAAGGTATTATGGTAAATTTACCTAATAATGAAAACCTGAAACTTTTTCAGACTTATATTATTATTTTTATTATTTAATATCATTATTGAGTATGTATGTTTAATTTGGTTTAATTCTGACAACTTTGAAAAACCTGCTATTTTTTAAGCTCGCTCTTTAGGGCAAAATTCCTACTAAGAATAATGAACTATACCTTGTAAGGGACTTTTTTTTGCCCTAGCTAACATTCTAGAACTTTTATAAAAACATAATTTTGTGGGCCCGAGATAACAAAAATATTCCTATTTTATCCTTACTAACTTACCTGTGAAATTTGGAACCTTCTTGAAACATAAAAACCTTAGCGGGAGATTTCGACAAAAATAGTATTTTCGTAATTTTTAAACTTTTCTACCATTCTTATATTTTTAAAAAAATATTTAATTATATTTTATTTATTTAATAGGAGTGTGGGACCTACGAATCCCTTTTTGGGCCATTCCGAGGTCATCTTCATACTTTTTTTAGGCTTTGAACTTTTTTATGATTTTTATGTATTTAGACTATGTTAAGTGATTTATGTGTCTGACATGTGTCAATACCTTATTTTATGAACTTTTAAATTATATAATATAGTATAATTAAATTAATTAATAATTATTTATGTTATGATTGTTTGGCGGGCCCGTATGACCAATCTAGATGAGTTTTGGGCTTAATAATATTCTTAAATGAAGCCTAGTTCCGTACAGTCCAGTTCATTAAAGATTTTAATCTATATTTGAAATTAGAATATTTTTATAATTATTTTTTCATAGATATCTCTATAAATCTAGTTTCTAAATTAGTTGAGTTTGTATTTTTTTGATATTTATTTATTTAGTTATAATTTTTACAATATGCTGGATTTTTCTGCAAGACCGAGAATTTTAGATTCTGTGCAGTCCTGTTGATTAAGGATTTATACATATATTTTGAAGCTAAATATTTTTTTATTTATTTTTTCTATAAACCTCTGTGAATCTATTTTTCAGATCCATTGATTTTGTATTTTTAGGATATGTATTTATTTAGTTATAATGTTTCTAATGTACTGACCTTTTTGCAAAACTCAAAATTTTAGATTCTATGTATTTTACTTCTTTAAGAATTTTGACTTCAATTTTAGAAATAAATATTTTTGAATTTATTTTTTATAGAAATCTCATTGAATATAGTCTTCAAATCTATTGAGTTTGTATTTTTGTAATTTATATTTATTTAGTTATGATTTTTATAAAGAAACACATTTTCTGTAAAAAAAACCTATTTCTTAGATTTTGGACAATCAATGGCCTTGGGAACCCTTAGTGGTTCGGTAATGACTTATTGACTATTAAGTGGTTTAGCCCTTATTGTTTGACTAAACCCTAAATGGTTTGACCTATACTTGTATACATGGGGATCCCACCCATGTGTCTTGGATCTCTCATAGGGTTCGGCCAAGTGTCTTGGATCCCTCTTTAGGGTTCGACCTTGTATCATGGATCCCTTATAGGGTTCGGCCATAATGTGTCAAATTCTCTTGCGATTTTCACTTATATTGTTCATCGATGTTGATCTTGATATTTGATGATTGTTTATATGTTATTCATGTTGTTTAACCCTAGTTCGTACCCATTTTATTACTCTTGATGATCATGTGTTTATTTTATATTCTTATTTAAATGTTAAATACATGTATGCTTATGCCATGTAACCCTAGTACCATCTTGTTGTCATACCATGATCATTACATCATTTCATATAAGGAGCATAAGGGAACGGGATTAAAGTATATTATATACGTTTATATTAGTTTTATCAATTAATCAGGGTTCGGTACACTAGGGTGAAAGGTCCCAGACGTTATTATATCATGCAGATGGGTCGATGAGACGGCTCCTAGTGCGGGAAGGAGATAGAGACCCTATGTGGTTATGGGTACTAGTTGCATTTGCATCCCGTACTCACTTGCATTCACCATCATATTCATGTCATCCTTATTATATGATTGAGATGCATACATTTGTTAAAACTTGTATAGTATAATATCCTACTATGTACACTGTTGTATTACTGGGCTTCGGTTCACGGTGCTACACTGATACCATTTTCAAATTTTGAAGAGCCGAGTACGTGAGATGATTTTGAGGTGAAAGACTCCGATGCATTCGAGGAGATCGGCAAGGATTTGGGAGTCGATCCCACACTTTAGAAGACTTTATTTTGATTATTTTAAAACATTACTTATTTATTAGACCCTGAGCTCAATCGATTAGACCGACGAAGGACCAAGTCTCCTACCCCAAAAATAGTTTAAGAAACTGCAACTACTTGCTAAAGCTAAGGCTTCATTGCTATCACTATATATGTTATACCTAGGGTTATAAAAAACCCAACTCAACAATTTAGAGAGCCCAATTTCTTTAACTTCCAAGCTAAGCATTCTCTTCACCATAGAGAATCACCTTTGAGAGAAATAACCTTGAGAAGAGCAAAACTCAGGTATTCACTTTTCATCCTTTTAGGGTTTTCATTCCTTTATGATCATTGCTTGAAAAACTTTTTCTTATATAAAGCTTGATCAAACTCTATCTAGGTTTCTATTTATTATCATTAGATCTAGTGAACAGAGTATACCACACGTTTGAGTCTCAAATACTATTTGAGGTGTGATTGAGGAGTTGGGTCTGGATTGAATCCTTCATTCCCAGGGCTAGATTGGAGAGTGCAAATAAGATCGGAGTTGGACCGATCGATGATAGGTTGGGAGTGTATCAAACTGAATACCATTGAGGGGATCACACCAAAAGGGCACTCGTGGATTCGTGCGTGTTAGTCAGAGGGTGAGGATGCAATGATAGTTGGCTTGAGGGATGGACTTGGGTTGTATACTGTGGATAACGGTGATGGGTGGATAAACTTTTGTACCCGGTAACTTTCTGCTTAATGATACTTCTTCAGCTAGACGTGATCTCGTAGTTTTTCCTTGAAAAAGATTTCTATGTAAAAATTACATGTGTTGTGGTTGATTGTTTATTTTTGTACTTGTACTTAGATTAGATTAAACGATCCAGAAACAAAATATTTTCGATATATCAGATCTTATTCAGTTGAGATAATCAATTGTTAAATCAATCAACAAATGTAGGATTGCCTAACATGCGATTAGTTTACACCTATCCAGCCCAATAATTTGAATGGGCTGCTAATTAATTAGATAATTATAAATACCTATTCAACCCCTTCAAGGTATGTGTATAGACTAGGAGAACTTTCAATACTATTAGGAAACGGTTGGCTTAAGAAGTGACTTAGAATAGCTCAGAGGCAAGATCCTCAGTTGCAACTCAAGAGTAGCAATTGGCACCACATATATATAGAAGGTCACCTTGAGGTATATCTTCAGTCTAATCATGTTATATTCTATAAGGAATATGATTATTCTATTGGGTAAATTACGTACGATAAAACACAAGTGTAACCGATCCTATAGTGTGCTAATTAGGCCGAGAGTGTGTTAGTGGTTGCACCACTCATGCATTGTTTGAAGACTACAAGATGAAGCCTGAAGATTTAGAAGATTGAAGATTAATTCATCTGAAGACTCGGATCTTTATCCATTTATCCATACTCACACATATAAGATGGTAAGTGACTTAGATACCTTAGTGGGCCAAACATCCATCAGGTTAATTAGTTGTGTCGAAAAATGCTTCATATGTCATTTTTGGAGGGGGAGACTTCAAAACTTGAAGGATAGAGTAACATCTAATATTTTCTTTTCATTTTAGGGTTTAGTTTGGGTAAAAGGGTGTATACAAATATTTGATGACAATAAGACACATGGCAAAATCTTAGAGACCACGGACCATACGGATGTTGGTACAATCTCTAGTTAGACCTACTTACAGAAAATCAGCATGATTAGTGATCTCTAGCCTTTAGATCAGATTATCGCAAATTAAGCTTGAATCCCACAGTAAAAAATAAACCCATGAAAGGACTCCAATCCAACAGTTAAAACCACTATTAGGCTGATTTGTTTGGTCCACTGGTACATCTAACGATGGACCAAACATCCATACGGTCAGTAGTCTCTAAGCTTGTGACACGTGGCTAATATTATAGCCATTTATAAAATAACATGGTAGTTCTACGAAAACACCACACCAACCTGGTTAAAGGCTTAAAGCAATAAATAGGTGAGCAAGAGGGGAGGAAGAAGATGAAGCAAGCTTGCGACTCACGGCCGTTCGTTCCCTTTTCTCTCATCTTCTCTCTTTAAAAAGGGCGAAAATCAAGTTGACATTATTTTGATTCAGGGTCAGGCTCAGCACACATATTTTCACACACAAATTTGGTGTACCCACATGGAAGATAAATCAATGGATGAGTTTTGGTGAGGATGATCTCCTCACCATATAGATCACCCCTACGAAAAATCAGCCCATTCTGAAATTTCTAACACCAACAAACGTGGGTTTCAAGTTAACGGTAAAAATATACGGTCCATAATTCTTCAACTTGTAAACCATGCTATGATTATCAGAATGATTTGAATTTTATAATTCTTCAACTTGTAAACCATGCTATGATTATCAGAATGATTTGAATTTTTGTGAGGGTGATCTCCTCAGCATAGAGACCATCACCAAAAATCATCTCATTCCAAAACTTTTAATTTATATATTGGCCCGCCCCCGACGATTTTTTTGTGTGAACTTGTGTGTGAAAATAGGCGTCCGCTGAGCCTGATCCTTTGATTCGAAGCAGTAGTTTTTTTGGCAGAACACACGAGGCACGATAGCACCCGTGACTGGAGTTGTGCTGCACGAAATTCATCTGTGACGAAGGTAGTCCGCAGAGGTAAGAAAATCTGCGCTCTTTTTACTCTTTTTGTTTGTTTCTCTCTCACTTTTTCTTCTTCTTCTTCGCTGTGTTTCGGAGTTTTTCTCGCCAAGACAATCCCAAACACAACAAAAGAAACCGAAACCGGAAGAAACTACCAAATCTTTGCATGTTTCGTGAACCCGTACACTCACAAAAGTGACCCAAGTCCAAGTTTGTTCTCTGGCGTGGATTTCGAGCATGAACGGGAGTAAAATTTCTGTCACAACGGATTGCAAATCACACAATCACAAGCCAATAAGTTCTCGGCGCGCGTACCAAGTGCTTTATGCAACGTACCCATGTGGTTTTGCTTAGAGGTCTACGACTACGTGCCGAGAACTCATTGGACTGTGATTGTGTTATTTGCAATCCGTTGTGACAGAAGTTTTACTCAGCACTTCTGCCAAAGCACGACTACCGTTGGATTCTCGGATTCCACGCTCCGAACTTGTTTGTCCCCTGAGCTCGCCCAATAAATACAGTAAGTTTCTCAATCATACTGATGAATAGACCAAACATAAGCTTTTTCAACATGCGATAGTGATATGGTGTATCTCACATACATCTTATTCCGAAATATATGTTATGTGTCGGACTCTGATTGGAAACAGCAGCTACCAAATCCTGACCTCATAATTCTATTACCAACATTACAGCTTGAAATGTGTTAAGGCAGAGTTCCCATCAAGTCCTTTTGCATTGAAGTATGTAACATAGTCTTTCACTGTGGTCTCCCTGTATATGGGCCCATTGTTTTCTGATATCAACTCCTTAATGGGACCGTAGATTTTTGTGGATGGCTGAAGATATGTGCTGAAAAAGCATGCCACGGATATTCGTGGGCCCACGTGATTGGCCAATACTCTGTGTTCGACGCTTTTAAACCTATCATTAGAGATAAGCTGCATTAAGACAGTACAAAAATGTCAAACGCAAGTTAATTAGAATATATTTTTTGAAAAATTTTGGTGAATCAGATGTAAAATTTGTTTTTCCATATGTGCCTCAATCACCATTGATGGCACATCGCATTTTGATTGTTATAAACGGATCACAGACTCACAGTACAGTCTTAGAGATTGCTGACCGTATAAATGTTTTGCCCAACTCTAGGTGGACCTACAGACCAAAAATAAGCCTGATTAGTGATTTTTAAGCGTTGATTGCAGTCGATATCAACTGTTGATTTTTAACCTTTAAATTCGAGCATTATTTGGGGAAAGGTTTGAAATCACTAATCAGGCTATTTTTGGTATGTAGGTCCACCTAGGGATGGGTCAAACATCCATACAGTCAGTGGTCTCTAAAAAGTATGCCACGTGGCTTATACTGTGTGGTCCATCGTGTTGACGTTGTAAGCAAAGTTCTACTCAGCTATGGTTAAACAGACCCCTACCAGATTTTTAAAAAAGTAATAGATAATATTCAACGAAGGCCCCAACGGAAAACTTTTAGATACAGGGGACTTTGGATGCAGAGGGCTCTCGTGGCCCTACATGGCTCATTTTTATGGGCCCACTAACAGCATTGATAATTTCTAATCGTTAGATAAAGTACCCAAAAGATATGCAAAACACGTGCTTGAATCCAACGGCTATAATCATCCTAAAAGTTTTAAAATCTATGGCTAGAGAAAACCAATCAGACTGATTTTGGGTATGTATATCCAAGGGGTGGACTAAACATCCATGCAGTTAGTGGGCCCATAAAAATGAGCTATGTACGGCCACGAGAGCCCCCTCTGCATCCACTCATCTAAAATTTTTCTTGGCCCAACACCAAGTCATTGAGATTTGATTGCCAAAACATTAAGCTTATAGAATATAAAAACTTGCCTGTACAAGATCTCCAATATTTACTACTAGAGCTCCAGGCACGGGAGGAACGTCAACCCATTGATTTTGATGTAGAACTTGGAGACCGCCGATATGGTCTTGTAGAAGGACAGTGAGGAAATCATGGTCAGAATGCTTGCTAGTGCCCATGGTGAGTTCCGGTTCAGGGCATGCTGGATAATAGAGACAGTGAAAGACATGCCCCTCAGCACAATCCATGTCTTTGAGGTGGTTGGGGTTGAGCCCAAGAGCTTCCGATAGTAACTCGAACAATGCAATTCCCAATTGCGTAACATGCTTCGAGTACTCGATCATTATATCTCTACAAATTGTGAGGAGAATTTTTTAGTTTCCGGGTGGGCCGGAGTATACTTCAGCACTAACTCTCCCTTTCTATCACACCTACCCCAAAACTGCCAAACCCGATGCTGAATTTATGGTATGTTAAGGCTGTATTAGGGGTACATGTCGTGCCTAGGGGACGGATGGAAGCCGACCCAGAGTGAAAGCAAGCTCAGCATTAGGTAATGAGAGGATGAGTTTATATCTAATGAGAGGAAGAGAAAAGCTGATGTGTTTCATTTCTAGCTACTAAAGAGGATGTGTTTGTTAAACAGCCATTTACCCCAAGAGATCGACCTGTTGGGGAAGGTGCAATAACTATGTATATATACCAACAAGATGTTGGGCCAACACAACATGTGTGCTGGAACACACCCTCAGCTGGAGACTTGAACCCGCGCACGACCTCCCAGGCCTTAAGACTCTGATACCATGTTAAACAAACATTTAACCCAAACGATCAACCTGTTGGGGAAAGGCGGAATAACTATGTATACCAACAAGTCGCCGGGCCAATGTGTGCGGGAACACACCCTCCGATAACAGTGTTTCTAACCCGAGAAAAAATTCAAGGCCTGTTTGAAAATCTCATATTTTCAGGGCCTAGCCAGGTCCTAACCCGAAAGAACCACTTCAATGTTCCAATTTACTTTTAAAAAACCATCTCTGGTTTTCAACCATCTGCCATATCCCATTCTTACATTCATTTCGACAGTTGAGAAAAATCCTCCCAAAAGTTTTCAATTAGATGGTTGTGATCATAAAATTTCATGGTTTTCAAGCTAAGAGGCCTACTAGGATGGACCTATATATGGTGGGTCTTGACTGTCTTCATGTGACATGTGCCCTAATATTATGATCATCACGTACCTGCATGTGGCCGGCAACTCTTCAGGGTTGGGAGGATCAGGAGCCATAGTGCAAAACAAGGTGTCCCTCCAATTAGCTGCTGATACTTGATAAAGATCGAAATTGCTAACATAGACCACCTTTCTCATGAGGTCTCGCGAATAGAGCTTCATCTTCACCTCCTTTGGTTGCTCGTTAAACCTACATATCCCTTCAATCATCTCGTCCAAGACACTTACAGGGATACCATGGTTCACCACTTGAAAGAAACCCCAAGTTTCTGATGCAAGTCGGACTTGATCGACAATATCCTTACGCCGAACGACATCCTTCTCGATGCCTTCGAGGTCTATAAGTGGAATCTCGAAGTGAGTCTTATTCAAGTCCAACTTCTCATTGAGCTCATCTGGAGGTCGGATGAACATTCGAGGGATCTTTACTACACCGGCATCTACAAGTCCTTTAACACCGGCTTTTGAATCATCGAAGGCCTTTAGTTCTTTTGTTCGATCATAGGCCAGGTTAATTTGGGTCGAAACTTCGCCCATGCCGGAGACCGCCATTGTTCTTTCAGATGTGGGTTTGTAGAGCAAGATCAGTGCAGACCTTATGAACTCGATCCAGTAAAAATCTAAGCATTTTATTCATCACAAGAATCAAACAAGATGTGTCTATAACAAATAGCAGCCACTAGAAATCTGAGGGAATCTAGGATAACATCCACAATGTCCACTTCTTGTTGCTTGACTTCTGCAAGGAAAAAGAAAAAAAAAACAAGAAAACATTAATACTGTACGAACACTATCTCAACCGTACCATTGCTCTATGTGTGGTGTTGATTACAAGCACGTGTAAACAAACTAGAAGAAAGCACGTTTGATTACAAGCATGTGTAAGAAACTAGAAGAAGGCACGTTCATCCTGTCCAAGATCTACAGATTTATATACGTGAATCCTATGTTTTAAAACTCAGAACTCGGACTCGACTCGGAAGTCCATTGGGCCGAGTCACCTCAAAGACTCGGGAGTCGACTCGGCGAGTCATTAAATTAATTATTAAATATATAAAAATTTATATTTATTAAAAAAAATTTGAAAATTTTTAAAATATAGTAAAATTTTAAAGGATGGGATATGGGCACCTGCGATTTCGCTCAGCATGCCCACTTACTCACTAAACCCACCTAAAAAACCTCCCTAACTCTCTACAGTACCCAAGTCACTCTTGACACGTACCCATCTACCAAAAATAAAAACAAAAAAAGTTTACTCTCCAACCATTGATGACCGAAACTCTGCTTCTCGATTCTATTCTCCCACTGACGGAAATTAACCTCCTCCTCTCAACTTTTTCTACCACCGAATCTCCTTCTCCTTCCTCATTTCTTTAACCTAGTCGAAATCCCCTTTGCTTCCTTAGTCTTCCACCAACCGAAACCCTCATTCATCACCTCCTTGCGTACTAAAGCCACATTCCAACAAAGTGTCCACCAAATCCTTCCTTACCACCGACACTCCAGCTCCATCCACACGCCATTCCAATAAAGGCTCCATGAAGCATGAGTTCAAAGGATCGTAGAAGTTAGAAACCTCAAATCAGGTAAGTTATATTTATTTCATTTGTTTTGAGTGATATTTAAGTGGTTTTAACCATATTTGTTGCACACCATATGTTCAATTCTAATGTTATAGGTGCTTTTCATATTTGTTGTATGCTATATGTTTCATAAAGGCTGTGTTTGGTTCGGCACTTTTCCGGGAAAAGAAAACAAAAACTCAGAAAAGTCCCACTTTGGGCTGTTTGGTTAGGGCTGAAAAGTGGGCCACAAGGAAAACCATTTCCATTACACCCCATTTTTAAGGAAAACGACTTCCGTTCTTCAAAAGCGGAAGTCGATTTTTCGACTGCGCACGTTGCCATTGAAGCAACTGAAACAAGGGTCGTCTTCTACCTTTTTCGATGGGGCTTTTGTCTCCATCTCCACCTTTTTTTGGAGTAAAACTTCTGTCACAATGGGATTGCAAATCACACAAAACACAGCCAATGAGTTCTCAGCAGGTACACCTAAAAAGCAAAGTACATGGGTACATTGCAAAAGCACTTGTGTACGTGCCGAGAACTCATTGGCTGTGTTTTGTGTGATTTACAATTTCGTGTGACAGAAGTTTTACTCCTTTTTGAGGTAGTAGTAGTCAGTGGGCCAAGCCCAGGTTGTCGTATCAACACTCACAGGTCCCATGCAAAAGTAGTCTCTAAAAAGTAGATTTAACTTCTTTAATCAATTCAGCTTTTCGCGTGCACTATTAAATATCAGCTCCAATCATGGTGAAAAACATGCCTTAATTTTATTAAATAAAGCATGCAACAGGTTCCGTGGACTCACAAAAGTGAACTCATAAGTTCACCTCGTGGTCTCGAGCGTGGATTCTGAAAATTCAACGGTGGATGATAGTGCTGAGCTGGCATTCAGTTTTGCAAAAGCAAAACTACAATTGGATTCTCGGAATCCACGCCGAGAACATGAGTAAACTTATGAGTTCACTTTTGCAAGTCCACGGTTCCAGTCTTCCAGACCCTAAAGTATTATTTCTTTTTCTAAAGTTAGGGCCCATTCGGATTGTCATGTTTCTAAAAGTATTTCATTCTGAAAGTTATTTTCCTAAAAATAAGTTTTGGAAATGAACTTATCATAAAAGCTGCGTGGGTCATATATACTTTCCTTAGTGCAAAATGTCTTTTTATCTTCTCTCGATGGGTCCCACGGTCCCACCACTGCGATTAATGAGAGTGATAGATGGGGGTGGGAGTTCTTTGTTTGTTATGTTTCCGAGATTGCAAACAAACAGTACTTTTGCAAAAAATGATCATCCAATAACAATTTTTTATGCAAAAAAGACCTTTTCTGACCCAAAATTGGTGATCCGGTCCAAACAGGCCCGACTCTCAGCCTAATTATTTAGTTAACCTTTCTCAGCTCACTCCATCTTAACTTCCCAAGGAGGGTAAACGGATAGAGCTTAGTGTGAGAAATTGAGAGAGAGAGAGAGAGGGATGGGAAAACATTTTTCCCGAGAGAGGCTATTACTCCTTTTTCTTCTCTTGCTTCTTCTGTTGGTACTGAATTTCAAAGCCATTACTGCTTCAGGGTACGAAAGAGGTGATTCTCAGAGCAAAAACTTGCCGCAAGATGAAGGTAGTAATCAAAAAATGGTTCCGTGCTTCTAGTTATATTGTACAAGTGTCTAGGTTCACCACCACATGCACCAAAAACGCGATTTGAAAATCACCGTAATGGAGGCGAAAATCGTTCCATGCTTGTAGTTATATCGTATAAGTGTCTATGTTCACCACCACATGCATCAAAAACGCGATTTGAAAATCACGATAATGGAGGGGAGGTTTTGGAAATTTGACAATTTAAAGTGGGCAATTTTGCAAGTTTCAGTTTCTCTAAATATGTAGGGAGGTGATTTTGAAAAATGTGACAACTCAAGAGGCAGTTCTAGAAACTTTGTAATGATTTATTCAAGTTAAAAGACCAAAAATGCCCACAATATTACACCAAGTTTATTAATTATTGTAGGACTATTTTGGAAAAAAAGGAACAAAATCTCTCTTCAAACCTTTAAGGGCGACCCCTTATTAGGGGACAATTTTGACACAGAATTTCACACCAATTTTTGTGTACCCACAGGCTGAAATTTTTTGTGAGGATGATCTCCTCACCATATAGATCACCCCTACAAAAAATCATCTCATTCTGAAATTTCTAACCCCATCAAATTTAGTTTTCAAGTTAACGGTAAAAAATATACGGTCCATAATTCTTCAGCTTGTAAATCAGGCTACCAATATCAGAATGATTTGAATTTTTGTGAGGTTGATCTCCTTACCATATAGACAATCCTCACCAAAAATCATCCCATTCCAGAACTTCTAATTTATATATTGGCCCCTGCCAATTTTTTGGGTATCTGACTTGTTATTGAAAATATTTGGTAGTCGATGTTCTTAACACCATTGCTCGGAAGTTGAGAAGGGGGAAAAGTCACAAGTACCGGACCGATTCTTGTAATGAGACTCGGGACGATGATGAGCCAATTCTCGGGTGTGATTGTCCTGACAATGGAATGCTCTGCCACGTGACAAGCATGTATGATCCCCTAACTACTGTATATTTTTAATTAGGAGGAGGTCTGTCCTTAGATCTAGATTGCGGGATGGCCTTCGAGATTCACATAACACAAATTTCAAAGAAAATCCTAGCTAGGTCCAGATGAATGTTTTATGGTAGCCTACGCCTAAGGTTAGGTTCCACGAGCCAGAAGGATCTCTCACCATTGTCCATCCAACCTTTCTATATCTAGGTATGGACAGAGGACAACTCTTGTTTGAAAAGGAAAACATTTTTGTTACAGTGAATTTGGACGGTCAGGGAGCAATGATTTGGATGTCATATATGTGGATCTGTTGTTCACAATTCTGATCATTTGGGCTCCGTTTGTTTCACAGAACATAGACATTCCTAGAGTTTTTAACGTACAGATGGTCGTTCCTAGGCCCAGCCAATCACTCATGATGACTCTGCCTTACCTACCATGGGCAAACGCGACCCTAGTCACAACCACACTTTACGTATAACTTAATTCAAGTCTGAAAACAAAATTAAAGTACACTCTTAAGTCCTTTAGCTTACAGGGGCGTCCATTTGCTCTCTCATCGCTAATGAATGTAACCTCGTATGGGATAAAACTTTGATGACCGGGCCCAGTCATCGAAGGAGATGACAGGGCAGCAGATCTCAGCACGTGGATTTGTATGGACTGACCACCTCGGCCCCACCACACACGAATCCAGGTGAGTACTCAAGTGCTTTTTGCCAAAACACTCACCTGTGTAAGTGGGTGGTGAGGCCGAGGTGGTCCGCCCGTACAAAATCCACGTGCCTTGATTTGCTGTCCTGTCATCGAAGTTTTACTCCTCGTATAAGCCCTTGTCCAATTTAGACAAATGTCCAGAGATGCATGTTATGCATAAAGTATAAAGTTAACACTATTAAAGAAAAATAAAGTATAATCTTGTGGCTAAGGGGTTTTGAACCCAAGACTTCATAGACTTTAAAACAAGTTAAAGAGGATCTCTTTTCCTCATTTTTAAAAAAATAACTTTATTAAAATTTAAATTAAAAAATTTGGAGGGAAAACCTAATGAGAATTCTCACTCCCTACATTTTTCCACAATATTTTAGTCTCATATTGCTTGGAAGAATAAATTAACCTAAAGCTCTAATATTAGAGGATTAGAACTAAAGGGTGGAGGCTTTGGGCATCCCAATTTGTGTCCATTGAGCACGCCCATGCTCTACAAAAGACCCACAGGTGGATAGAGTTGGCTTAGGCCATCATAGGCTATTAAAATCCAAGCCTAACTTTTTTAGCAGGAGTTTTCTCTCCTAAACTTGTCATTTAAAAACTGTGTATAGTAAAAACAATTAAAAATATTAACATTGTGCACTGACTATTGTTACCGTTTAGCCCTTAATGAGTATTATTAAGGGCTAAATGACTCTTTCTTCCCCATCTATATAACAAAACACAGCGGTTGTCTCCCCCTCTTATAGGCTTCATATATCCAAGGGCCCATATCAACCCTTACATAAAATAAAATTTAGATGGTTGGATTAATTTAACAAGAAAATTGTCTCCACACTTATACCCCTCTTATTGGCTTCACAAAGGATGTCCAAGATCTTATCCCCCAAATGGACTATGGATCTCAACTACTCACACCTGATTTTGGGAAATGCTTTGTAGGGGAGTGCCGAGCGCATGGGCCACCCACTATACATCTATATAACAAAACAGAGAAGTCACTTATCCCCCCTCTTATCGCCTTCACAAAAGATGGTTGAGATCCTATCACCCCAAATGGATGGTAGATCTATGCCACTCACACCTGATTTTGGCAAACGCTTTGTCGGAGAGTGCCGTGGGCACGGGCCACCTACTAGTCTTTGTATAAAGTAAGGTTGAGGGGTGTCTCATACACACATACACGAAATATATAGAATACATATAAATTCCATACACACACATCCAGTTTGCTATCTTTCTCTCTTTTTTTATCGGGTTTATCCATCTCTTTTAATCTTTTCTTAAGGAAATACCACTATGGGTTTGTAAGTAATGGAGGTCTTCGAGTGCTGCCTATCTCCATTCAATTATTGAATCTTGGGGGCAGACATCCGAGCAATATTTGTTAACACTATAAAAGTGCATTGAATGCGTGCGTTAGCCTCTTCTGCTAATTCGATAAATTCATCATCTTTTTGTATACAGTTCTTACTTTATCAACGTATAATCTTCCTGGACTTACAACCATACGTACGGTTACTATTTTCATTTCTTAATTAAAAGATATTGCAATGTATATTTTTGATTTCCCTGATATTTGGTTAATTTTATAAACTATTACAAATACAAGGAACTCCTACTCTAACAATCTAAGGTAAATTTCTTAGCCTAAAGATTGTTTTATGTTATTGTAGTAGTAAACATGAGTCCTTCTAATATAGAGAAGCCAAAAATATTTACCGCACAAAACTTCAAAAGGTGGCAATAGAAAATCTTGTTTTACCTTACTACATTGAACGTTAATGTTTTTATCTTAATTGAGAAAAAATAAAAGGTCATTAAATAAGATATCACCCTACAAAAGAAGGAATTGAATGAAATAAACCCAAAAGAAAATAGATCATTTTTGTAGTAATCATATATTAAATTATTTTGATAATTTTATGTTTGTATTATGTTTATTCAATTGTTAAAAGTGTAAGATACCGTAGGAAAAACTTAAAAATAGAATGTAAGACGAAAGATGCGAGAACCAAAAATTCATCATGAGACGCTTTTTGGATTTCAAAATGATATTACAAGTCTGTAATCTTATAAATACAAGACTTACAAATTCTAATACATAACATATATATATGTCAAAAAATGAGAATAAGTGAAGGGTTTCAGGTAGCGTCAATTATAGAAAAACTACTACCCTCTTATGGAATATAGATACTAACTAAAACTCAAAAAAAAAGGTTGTCATTAGAAGATCTAATTATTCGACTTCAAATAGAGAAAAAATAAAAATAAAGAAAAATAAGTAAGGGCCTTGAAAATGGTGTCTAAGGCCAATATAGTGGAAGGCACTAAGAAGTATGAGAACAGGAAACCGAAATCGGGTTTAACATTCCAAAAGAAAATTTTCAAGGACAATAACAAAGACAAGTTTATATAAGAAATCTCAAGGAAACGTACACTAGCCTAAGGGAAGCCTTTTAAGGAGAGATGCATTAAAGATCAAAATGGGACTTGTAGAAATAATAAAAGCCCAGCACACACATGTGATTGAAATGGAGAATTTTTCTGCAATAATGTCAAAATTCAACCATGTTAACGTCAAGGTCTAATGGGTGGACTCTGGGGCCACCAGACACATCTATATGGGAAGACGTATCTTGTCCTCCTACAAGACAGGTAGAAGAACTCTTTATGGATAACTTATATGCATCAACAGTAGGAGGTAAAGGAAAAGAGATTTTGAAGTTCACCTTCAAGAAGGTCTTGACGCTAAATTAGGTGATGAGTGTTCCAGATCCAAAAAACGTATTCTTCATACTACTCTTATGGGCAAGAAGAGATCAAGCTAGCTTGTATTTGAGCTGACAAGGTTATAATAACCAAGAGTTGGGTCTTTGTTGGAAATGAATATTTGTCTCAGGGGTTGTTTGAATTGAATGTAATCGTTGATAAAATAAATAAATCTTTCACTTATGCTTATATTTGTAAATCTTTTAATTTGTAACATGATAACTAGGCCAAAAAGATTGGTTTTCTTTTAGCGTTTGATGGCATTTTAATTTTAAATTGTTAAAAAAATTCTTATTTATGTGTTTTTTATAATTTTATTAACTTTCCTAGTTGACTCGCAAGTCATCATGTCAACTCGGCCCAATGAGTTTTCTACATTAGGCAGTCTAAGTTGATAAGAATATGCCATCTATGTAAGAGAAATCCGATGTGCTAATCAGTAATGCTCATCTTGCATGTTGGTCATTCCAAAAACTGCCATGTGCTGACTTTTTTTTAGGGTGATCCACTGACTCCATGAATGTTTGACCCACTCTTTGGTGGACCTACACACCAAAAAAGGAGCATGTTAGTTGATGCTTAGGCATTGGAATCCATCATGGATTGGAATCCAATGCTCATGAAGCCCGTGATGAAAAATTCTCAACTTCAACAACTAGGAATCACCAATCATCTTATTTTTGGTGTGTAAGTTCATCAAGAGAT
This sequence comes from Euptelea pleiosperma, assembly GCA_035048495.1. Taxonomy (NCBI): domain Eukaryota; kingdom Viridiplantae; phylum Streptophyta; class Magnoliopsida; order Ranunculales; family Eupteleaceae; genus Euptelea; species Euptelea pleiosperma. The sequence goes on along the minus strand of CM068545.1, from coordinate 21,053,380 downwards.
GGACCAAACATTCACGAGGTCAATTGTCTTGAAGAGTGTGACAACAATTTTAGCATGATCAACACACAACATATACTAGAACCTTCTTATTGCAAAGTTGGTGTCATCTATATTTTAATTTTAATTCTTATTTTATTTTTTGTCATTTTTCGCTGTAGCAACTTCAGATCTCAAAATGAAATGGGACAAATTCCTCTAGAAATCGCAAATCTTCAATTCTTACGAAAACTGTAAGAATCTTTCGTCTATTCATTATTTCTGCTTTTAATTTTCTTTTTCCCTTATCTATCTTACAATATCTCTTGCTACAATAATTATAAATCATCATCATGCCTTATGTCAATATTATAAGTATGTGTTACAAAACATTTCACAGTTGTTAGTCATTTAATTAGATAGTTATAAAATGAGGAATACTGCAAAGCAAGGCCATATAGAATTGCGCAGATGCCACAAAAGACAAGAAAAACTACATCTTGAATTAAAAAGTATTTTTTCCTTGTCTTTTTGCTGGGTTAAATATGTGCAAGCACCACATCTTGAATTAAAGTGTATTTTTTCCTTGTCTTTTTGCAGGTTTGAATAACTATTAGTCATTTAATAGTTAACATTCTGTACCTCAATCATAAAATTGTGGGTTGCATCCCACTTAAAATTGGTTTGAAATTGTAGCTTAGGCCTTGCTTAGTAGCACTACAAATGTTTGCACGCAAACATTTGTAGCATTTGCATGTGTTTGGTAGCACAACATCCAACAAAGATTTGCATTAGACCCCATCATTTTTGCCTAAAAGATTTCGAATTACTGCAACCAAAAGGTAGCTGCAAACAATAGGCAAATGACTCTCTCATGACCCTTGGTATCCCTCAACAGCTCTCCCCTCCCTAACCATACGAATATTTTCCTAACACATATTTGTCATTGCAAACATTTGATTATCAAATATTTTGATACAAACATTTTCCTGCAAACTACAGACAAGATACCAAGCATGGCCTTAATTGCTTAATATTTTGCACCATGGTTGGTTGCAAGGTCAATCTATCCCTACTTAAAAATTAAAATAAAAAGGTCATCCAAGATTATTGAACTCACCATGCCTATATATACTTGTCGCATTGTTATTGCAGTTCATTCGCTAAGTAAATAAATCAAGGATGCATACTAACTAGCATCAAATTACAATCTTCCTTGTTCCTGTACCTTATAGAGATGTTTTAACACATGGATTTGATCCATAAATAATAAGCAATGGCAATTAACATTTTCTTTCTTTTTCCCCTTACAGTGATCTATCTTACAATAGACTTCACGATGGGATACCTGCGTCATTGACGAACTTATCGCAGCTCACTGAGATGTGAGTCATTTATGTTGTAGTTGTTGTAAAAAGAGAGGTTCCTTTTCTATCTAAGACTGAACCTACCATCTAACCAAGTGAGGATCAGGGCATGTCATGTAAGCAAAAAATGGAGTGTGGAATTGGGGAAAATGTTTTCCATGGTTGGGTATTACATGCATATAATAAGCAAAATTTTCTTTTTTTTTTTTTATCAAAAAATATATTAGAAAAAGGGAGGCTCCTGAGCCAGACCCATTATATGCATACAATAGAAAAAAAAATTGTACAATAATCATTTTTTTATTTTTTACTATTTATTTTCTTTTATTTTTTGAACTTTTGAATTAATTTTCAAATGACACACCCAAATTATACTAGAACTTTTATATTTTTGACGTACGTCAATTGCTAATTATGGCTCTAACATGACAGTTGGGTGGCAATTTCCTTTTCTTGCTAATAGGAAAGGGTCAGGCTTAGGAGCCCCCCTTCTCCTGACCCCTCTTGGGAGTCGGACTCGAGGCCGAGAATCCAACGGTGGTTGATAACACTAATTTGGCATCTCAGGACTATCAACCACCGATGGATTCGTGAAATCCACAGCTCCGAGTCTGACTCTTGAGAGGGGTAGAAAAGGGGGTCCTCGGAGCCTGAGCCAATAGGAAACCACATTTTTATATATCACTTGGCACATCTTAAATAAATAGGGGCATTTTTGACATTTTAGCCTGCTAACAACAAAACTCAAAGCTTAATAGGAAATGTTGGCCTTGATTATTTCAAACACGCCTAACAATATAAAAATGCGCATGGAATTCACTTCACTCTTAATTTTGTAGTTAGTCTTATGGCTTGTTATAATTAGCAGGTACCTTCAATATAACATGCTTGATGGGCCCATACCTGCCTTCTTAGGTTCAATGAAATCATTGGAAATTCCGTAAGTCTTTTGTACCATCTCATGTGAGAATCCATTTAAAAAGGTTGGGTAATATTTTTTATATTCATTTTGGTAAGTAAAGCTATATATATTTGAAAGGCTAAACTAGAACAATAATTCAAATGGGAAGAATCAAATCATATATATTGGTGCTTCCATTGTCAACAGCCCACTTAGCCAAAAAGTAAGGTGTTGCATACATTATTGTATTTACATGTTTTGTTGATAAATATTGTCTAATTTGTTGTGGCTAGGCTCTGTTGCTAGTAATCTGGTCACCGAAAATCAACAACCCAAACTACGTACAATTAATTTAATTCAGGTAATCTACAAAGAAATACCTAAGATTGTATGCAATAAAGGTAAATAAATTTGGAGAGAATAAAGCAATCCAACAACACACAAGCACAACACATATATGCATGTAATTCAACCACAAAGGGGTTACATCCATGGAAAATCTGACAAGGGATAAATCCACTAATAAGACTATGAAAGTTAAAAGGATTACGATAAATCCACTAGCAAGACAATAAAAATTAAAATGAGATTGAGACCTTACCTTCTCAAACTTAATGAAAACCATCAAATTATCCTTCCTGACTCCAATCAAACCTAATATTGTTGTTACATTATAACACATCCTTCAACACTATTGTCACAAACCTACCGTGATGATGCTTCGATAACTTTGGACCTCTAGGGTTTAAAAAGAAAAATAAGAGAGCTTGTAAAAAAAACCTCTTTAACCTAAGAAAATAAATCCTAACTCTACTACACCTCCCTTTTTATTTCTATTAAACCATTTCCACCACTTTTTAACTATTTTATATAACATAAACAAAACTTGTTTTACCCCAAAATACTCGTCACAAATAAAACAATACCAAAAGATATAAAAAGTGTTGATTTTGTATCTCAAACCAAAAATTTCCATTGAAAATTTTTGATTATTTACTAGGAACCTTATAAACTACAGACCTAGAGGGGAGGAATTGCAATATATTCAACAGAGATAATCTTATCTTCTACTAATTCTTGAATAAAATGATATTTAATATCAATATGCTTTGTTCGAGAGTACAAAATCAGATTTTTAGAGATGCTGAGCACTAGTATTAACATAGAATAAGTTCATAGCAGTGTGACACCATAATCAAGAATCCTTGTTATTCATCCATAACATTTGAGCACAACAACTACCAACAAAAATATATTCATCTTTAGCAGTAGACAAGAATATGGAATTCTGTGTTCTATTATGCCAAAAAACCAAACAATTTCTTATATAAAAATACCCTCCACTGGTGCTTTTTTATCATCAACATTACATGCCTAACCTGCATCAAAGTACCGAGCAATGACATTATTGGTCTCAAGTGGATACTAGAGACCATATTCATAGCCTTATTTGCACATTCATTAGCTATGTGACCATAACCCTTACATTTGTAACATTGTATTTCATCATTGGTGTTTTCATTAATTTTAGATTTTTCAAAGAATTTCTTCAATTTTTTTATCAAAGTTTCTTCTATTAATTTTTTTTAAAATCTTTTGGCAACTAGGACCACTTCTTCATCTAAGTCACTATTTTTTTATTCTTAGAAGTTTTTAAGGCAATTCCTTTCTTTAGGGGTTGAAGTTTTAGTTCGCAGGTTTGAATGGATCCTACTAGTTCTTCTAGTTTTATGATATCAATATCCTTACTTTCCTCTATGGCAATTATATTAAGATGAAATCTATGAGGAAGGGATCTTAAGATTTTTCTAATAATTTTGAGTTCAGGGATGACTTCTCCTAGACCCGACATGGAGTTGACAATGTCACAAAGCTCAGTATAAAAACAAGTAAAAGTTTCGTCGTTATCCATTCTAATTAATCTGAATTGTTTAGTGAGCATTTGTAGTTTAAAGATTTTTATAGAGTTGGTTCCTTCATGGGTAGTTTCTAAAATATCTCAAGCTTGTTTAGTTGTTTTACAAGCAATTACTCTTTTAAATTCACTTGGAGATAAAAAGAGTAACAAATGGCATTAAATACCCTATTGTTAACATTAATGCCTCTTTATCTAATACAGACCAGACAGATTTATTTTTTAAATTCACTATGGTGACTTCACCAACCGTGACAGTTTTCATGGGCCAGTTCCAACCCATTTTAATAGTCTCCCAAAGTGTCTCATCAAGAGATTTTAGGAAGATGCTCATCCTAGCTTTCGAGTAGGCATAGTTTGAACCATCAAATAAGGGTGGTTGGGAAACAGATTTACCCTCTTCTCTCATGGTCATATCAAGGAAAAAAGATCTCATTTAAGTGATTAAACCCTGACGCAAATGTTAAGCTCTGATACCAATTGAAGTTCCATTGATATTGATGCAATAAGACCTTGAGGGGAAGTGAATAGGTCTATTAAATTTTAGCTTAGGTTGGTTACTAATATACTTTAAACAGATCAATCAATCAAAGCAATAATAGTAAATAGACAACAATCTACAATACATGTATTTATACTGGTTCAATGAATCAACACATACGTCCACTTTTCAAATGCTCTTATGAGCTTAGTACCTTTTTAATTCAATATCTAAGAACTTTACAATATTGAATAGGTTTAAGAACCCGGTCTTGATCGCAATCGATATTAACGGAGTAAGGTCTCAATCTAACTCCCGCTTAATCAAGATTCTTATTGATTCGAGTAGTACTATAAAGATGATATTATATCTCAACTAACAACTAAAGTTACATCCCAATCGAGATTGGAGAAGAACGAAGCTTCGATGAAGTTGAAGCTCAACCAAGACTACGACTCAGAACTGCAGTGCACCCCAATCACTCGTGGTGCCACTCTATAATCGAAGAGTGTAGACCACAAAAGCTGATCTCCCACAAAGGGCAACACAAGAAATACCGAAGCAAACAAGCAGGCAAGCAAGTAAATGAAAAAGTGAGCAAGAATAATTCTTTTAGAAACGAAGAACTCACGATAAGGCTGAATGAATTGGTGAGATTTAAAGGTAGGGGAGGGGGTATTTATAGTCAAATGGGAGGGGCAATGTGCGCTCGTGATTTGATGAAACCTTAGACCGGTCGACTGGTCTAAGAGACCGGTTGGCCGGTATGAGTAAGCGTCTTGTTCTTGAGACCAATTGATCGGGGGTGCATTTCTCAATGGTCGCCTCGTCTTGGAGCCCGATCGATCCCTTTGATGTTTTTACATGTTTAGGAGTTCTGCTGATGGAGGTTTCATATAATAGACTGTGAGGGTTCCAATTTGTCCAAGTGGACTTCTGATGATTTTTTAAGTCCACAAATCTTCAGTCCTCGCTGCACATCAGGGATTGCCTTATAATCAATCTCGAAATCATCGAGATACGCTTTCCGAAGTCCATGACAATCGACCAATGTAGAGGTTACATAAATACTCAGGATTATTCTGGAATTGACAATACAATGAGTATACTGATCATGAAGGTCCACCTAAGTCTCTAAGAGTGTGCCATGTGGCTTATATTACGGTCTCTCATTAAAGATTTGCTCATGCCCTATTTAGATGGAGTTATGTTAAACTAATAGATAACGAACTAACTTTCAAAATATTATTATTGTATTGCTTTTTATTATTTTTTCAAAATAACTTCCATAATGGTAAACTAACGATATAACGGTCACTTTCTATTGCGGTTAAGTCCGTTATAATGGATCACACAGTCACATGTAAAAATGATTAAAATATTATATTTGTATTGCTTTTTATTATTTTTTCAAAATAACTTCCATAATGGTAAACTAAAGAAATAACGGTCACTTTCTATTGCAGTTAAGTCCGTTATAATGGATCACAGTCACATGTAAAAATGATTAAAATATTATTATTGTATTGCTTTTTATTATTTTTTTAAAATCACTTACATAATGGCAAAATAACTTCCATTATCCTTTAGTTTACCATTATAAAAGATATTTTGAAAAAACGGGTGACCAAATTTTTTTACCAACACCTTGGTGTACCCTCATAGAAGATGAATCAAAGGCTGATTTTTGGTCAGGATGATCTCCTCACCATATAGATAACCCCAACAAAAAATCAGCTCATTCCGAAATTTCTAACCCTTTTAAATGTGATTTTCAAGTTACACGGTAAAAATCGACGGTCCATAATTCTTCAACTTCTAAACCAGTCTATGAATATCAGAATGATTTGAATTTTTGTGAGGATGATCTCCTCACCATAGAGATCATCTTCACCAAAAATCAGCCATTGATTCATCTTCTATAAGGTGTTGGTCAAAAATGTTGGTCACCGAACCCGACCACAATAATAATAATTTTGACCATTTTTTACATGCGACTGTGTGACCCATTGTAAAGGACATAACTGCAACAGAGAGTGTCCGTTATATGGTTACGAGTTTTACGACAGACCATTTACAACCTTGATTGATTTGTCTCGTTCGTTTCCTGTTACAGCCACCTCAGGCAGAACTTTTTCAGTGGCTTAATACCGGCAGAGCTGGGCGCCTTGCCGTCTCTATATAAGCTGTAAGTAGAGCATGATCTGGTGACTGAACATGAACAATTTGGGGTCCTCGCTGAAGCCCGGGAGCCCCCCTCCTTTCATCCTCCTCCCCTTCTCATTTCTCCTGCCCATTTTGCTTGCAGGAGCTTGTCGAGGAATAACTTATCTGGACCGGTCCCTTATGAACTGGGGAACATCACTACTCTTAGATTTCTGTATGCTCTCAAACCCAATTCTGTTTTCCTCTGCTAAACTTTCTTTCTGTTATACATTTGATTTTGATTTTTTTCCCCATTTGTATGCCCGAAGGTATTTATATGAAAATCGCCTCTCCGGAGACCTTCCTGAAAGACTCGGAAACCTGACAAACCTTCAAATCCTGTAAGTCTCCTTTAAAAAATCCAAAAAGGCTTTAATTTTTAGTTCTAGCTGCACATGCATTGGGTTATATGGGTTCCCCTCTACTTGCTTAATATTGCAGGAACATAATGCACAATGAGTTCAGTGGAGGATTTCCTGCAAGTTTTGATCGCCTTTCACGCTTACAGTATCTGTAAGTGGTTTTATTTGTCTCCTTAGGGTAATATTGGTGACTACTAATGTTTGATTTGCTAGTGCAGTGGTGCGATAGGGAACAATTTCTCCGGCCGGATACCTAATTACATATGGAACTGGAAACATCTCAAATCACTGTAAGCATCATATTTGAACTATTTCCAGATTGATTCCTTTGCGCCATTGAGGACGATTCGACCATTTCTGTGGGACTTTTGATGAATCTTAGGACACTCATTGGGAACAATTTTGAAGGGCCTTTACCTGATGGAATTTCCAACTTGACAAATCTTGCCATACTGTAAGTGGCACTATCCTTCTCTGAGGCATGTGTTCCCCGTTTTTGGGTGGAAAATCTAGTTGAGTGGGGGTGCCTGACTCTTGTTTGCTCTAGGTACGTCTCCGACTTAATCAGAAGTGGAGGAGGAGGAGGTTTTGCTTTCCCAGAGTTATCAAACATGAAATCTCTGGAGAGACTGAGGATTTTAACGCGTGTTTCACCATTGTCCTGTGATGTATCACTTGTGTTACTTATCTTTATTGCACTCTCCAATTCTCTCAATGTTAAATTGTTGCCGCAGGATATTGAGGAATTGTTCAATTATTGGTAGTATCCCTGGTTACATTGGTGAACTGTCATCCATAGTATATCTGTAAGTCGAGTTTTCAGGAATATGCTTGGCCTCTGCTTTAGAGATGTTGATGTTTTTGTTTAAGAAGTTAGATAGTTTTATAGTTTCCTGTCTCTGCTAGGATAATTTTATTGTTTATAGAAAAAGAATTAGCTTAATGGAATCAGCAAGTTGATTTCATTCTTGAGGCAGTGATTTGTTCTTGGAACCTCTTTCCATGTTGTGTTGATTCATTCAGTTTCATAAATGGAACTCAAAACTTCCATCAAAGATTTGATCAACTGTTTGATTGACAAATTCCTTATTCTCTTACTTGGGGCTTATATTTTCTTGCAGAGACTTGAGTTTCAACCAGTTGACTGGTGAAGTTCCAAACTCGATTAGCCATTTGCACCTATATACCATGTAAGTAAATTTCATTTTTTTTTTTAAATTTGTTTGAAACTATTCTAATTTTGACATATTGTAATTTTTTATGGTATATGATGTATTAATGCTCAATCAATAACAATGATGAAATAGCTTTGTTTTATGTTCAGATTCCTTACATCAAATAAGCTCACTGGATCAATCCCTAGTTGGGGCACAAATTCAGCCATAATGAATGCGTATGTATTTGTTGTTTGACATTTTAAGTTGACTTCATCATTTTGGGAATTATTTTTGCATGATAACTTAGATCATAGTAGTACAGCTTGTAGCATGCCAATACACTGCTTGGTACTTGGGTTTGCACTTCAAACACACTTTAGTTTATCCACTCATCGGCTTTGTATCACTAACAGGTCAAACTAATTGTTGAAATGGTGTTCTAGGGTTAGGGTTTGAAAGATACAAGAAGAGAGAGAAGAGAGGAAAAGAGTGTCATACTTATCTCATATGACTCCCAAAACTATTATTTATATGAAGGCCATACAAAGACAAAAATACCCCTTATACTGAGAGGTATTTCCAAAGCTACCATTTACATGCAGAATACGTATATGACAACACTCCCCCTCAAGTTGGTGTATAGATATCTCGCAAAAGGAGTGCACACCTCCCCATAAATAATCTTCTCCCTGATGAAGTGGCGATCGACTTCGATATGCTTGGCCCGATCATGTTGAACAAGATTGTGAGCAATATTAATAGTGGCTTTGTTGTCACAATACAAGCTGACTGAACCTGTGGCGAGAAATCCTAGTTCGGCCAATAATATTTTCAACCATAACATTTCACACAGACCAGGTGCAATGGCTCTAAATTTAGCCTCTGCACTCGATCTAGCAACCACATGCTATTTCTTGCTTTGCTAGGTAACCAAATTGCCTCTAACGAAGGTATAATAGGCTGAAGTAGATCTCCTGTCATTTTTGGCACCTGCCCAATCTGCATCAGTATAGGACTCTATTCTCATGTAACCATTTTTCTTAAAGAGATGCCTCCACCTGGGGCAGACTTGAGATACCTCAAGATCCTGTGAGCTGTCTTTAGGTGAATGTCCTTGGGTGAGTGCGTGTACTGACTAATAACACTCACAGCATATGCAATATCTGATCTAATAAGGTTTTAGATAGATCAATCTCCCAACTAGTCTATGAAAATTCCCTATGTCCTGAAGTAGTTCACTACCATCATTACCCAACTTGTGATTCTGCTCTATAGGAGTCTCTACAGGCTTCGCTCCCAGCTTCCCAGAATCTCTTAAGGGGCATTTGGCAACACAAAAATAGTAACTTATTGACTTTTATAAGCCAAAAAGTTAAAAAGTTTGTTTGGATGTGTTTCATATTTTTTTTTTGATAAGTGTAGGCTTTATAGAAGAGAGAAGGGAATTACAGGAAAGCCTAAGAGGTCGAGGAGACCTACTTAACGGCGAAAAACAACAGAAAAGCAGAAAGCAAAACCAAAAGCAGGAAAGTACTAGGTTATATCTCTTCTACAAATCAAATCCCAACGGACTACAAAGTCCTCAAAGAATAAACCCCAGCATTCACAGAACGATTTGGACCATAAGTACAGCATGCCCTTAATGCTAAGAATGATGTTCTCCTTTGAAGCCTCCCTTCCTTCAAAAATCCTTTGATTGCGTTCCTTCCACAAAGCCCAACAGATTGCAAATGCGAGCATGCGCCAAATAATACGACCTCTAGAGGAGAAATTTGGAATAGTCCAACTAGAGGTGAGTTGCATCATAGAGAGTGGAAATACCCAAGCTATACCACAATCTGCTAGAAAAGTTGACCATACTGCTCTGGCCATATTGCAATGAAGAAGAAGATCAACCGATTCTCCGCTGTGCTGGCACATAGTTCAGAAGTCCACAATGATAATCTTGCGGGTGATCAAGTGGTCCACGGTAAGAATTTTATCCAGAACTACCAACCAGAAAAAGAAAGCCACCTTGGATGGCACCTTAGAGCCCCGGACAAAGGGAGCCGAGAAACTGACTTCATGGTTAGGGAGAAGAAACTTGTACAAGGAGCTAACTGAAAATCTGCCTTCTTTGGTCCATCTCCAAAGCCGCCTATCTGGCACAAGATTAGACAAGCGAAATTCTTGAACTCTTGTTAAAAGTCTGGATATAGAATCAATCTCCCAGTCATTTAGGCATCTCCTGATGCCTAAAGTCCAAGCCGAATTCTCTCCTTCATGGGCCCAGCATTGTAGCACAGAGCGGTTTTTCTTGTCTGAGATGGAGTAAAGCTCAGGGAATTCATCATTGAGAGGAAGGTCACCGCACCATCTATCCTCCCAAAATCTGATTCTATCTCCGGTTCCTACCTTGTAGGATACTCCCTCCAGGAACTTCTCATGGAGTTTCATAACTCCCTTCCAGACACTGCACCTATACGAAGAATTGACTATGCGGCCGTCCCGACCAAACTCAGACACCCCATATTTGCTGGCCATAGCCCTCCTCCATAAGCTTGTCTCTTCGTCCTCGAACCTCCACAACTATTTTCCCAATAACGCTGCATTCATGACAGATAGACTTCGGATGCCTAATCCACCATGTTCCTTAGAGCAACAAACAGATTTCCAGTTAACCAGATGATACTTTCTTGTTCCGTCTCTGTCATGCCAAAGGAAATCCCTCATAATCTTCTCAAGAGCTTTCATGGTGCCTTTCAGAATAGTAAACAGTGACATGGCATATAAAGGCAAACTAGATAAGCAATGTTTGATGAGAACCATTTTACCCCCTTTTGAAAGATAATTCGTCTTCCACAGAGCCAATTTACTTCCAAATCTCTCCCTTACTGGGTCCCAAATGGCTTTAGATCTATAATTAGCTCCTAGGGGAAGACCAAGGTAGGATGAGGGCAGGCTACCCTCTCCACATCCCAAGAAGTTCGCCAATTCATTCATGTTATTGACTTCGCCCACCCCATATATCGTACTCTTTGCCAGATTAACCCTTAGACCTGTGACTGCCTCAAACCAGACTAGTAATCCCCTTAAGAACTGAAATTGGGTCGTGGAGTTTCCAGCAAATACTAAGGTATCATCCGCAAATTGAAGGTGGGAGATTTTTCCATGCCTGTGCCAATCGCGAATCCTTCAAGCTTACCAATCTCTACCGCTCTGTTGATCATTCTGCCCAACGCCTCCGCTATAACTATAAAAAGATACGGAGATAGTGGATCGCCTTGCCTTAACCCCTGGAACTACGAAAGTACCCAGCTGGAGACCCATTGATTAAGACCGAGAAAGAAGCCGTTGAGATGCACTTTTCAATCCTTTTTCTCCATTTGAGACCAAAACCCATTCTTTCTAACATGTAGTCTACACATCGCCAGTTGACGTGAATGATACAACAGAGGTGTCTAAACCAAAGGCTCACCTAGCAGAAGAAGTTGAGACCAAAGATCTAGGACGAATCAAATACTTTTTGGGCATGGAGGTTGCAAGATCCAGCAAAGGGATCTTCATCTCTCAGAGAAGTATATTCTAGACTTGCTAAGGGGTGTTTGGGAACAAGAAGTAAAAGCACTTCTACTTGTAGTAGAAGTTACTAGTTGATTTTTTACCTCTAAAAAAGTCAAATTAAAAGCGTCGGAGGCGTTCTAATTTTTTAGAAGTAATTTCTAATAGAAGTTAAAAGCTAAAAAATTTAGCTTCAGTTTTCAGTTAGTTTTTAACTTTCCAAAAGTTAAATATGAAACACATCAGCTGAAACAGTGGAACAAGGAGGAATTTGGTCGTGTGGATCAGAAAATGTCAGCCATTCTTGAGGAGATATCCATTATTGACAAGGAGGAAGAGGATCATCCTCTGTCGCTAGAAACTCGTAGTAGGCGCAACAACCTCAAAGCTAATTATCAACATTTGAGCATGTTGGAGGAAATCAGCTAGAAACAAAAATCAAGAATCCGGTGGCTTAAGGAGAGAGACAATAACACTAAGTTTTTTCACAAGATGGCTAATGTGCATCGAAGAAGGAATCACATAGCCCGTATTACAATCAATGGCTCGGGGTTGGAGGATGAGGATAGTATCCGGAAGGGAGTGGTAGAGTAGTACTCTGGATTGTATTCTGAATCAGCTTTATTTAGACAAGTGCTAGATGGTCTTGCTTTTGACAAAATTAGCCCTGATGATAGAGATTGGATGGAAAGACCATTCTCGGAAGAAGAGATACGCACTTCCATAGCTAGGCTAGCTGGAGATAAGGCCCTAGGCCCGGATGGTTTCACTCTTGCTTTCTTCAAGGAATGTTGGGATGTAGTGGGGGCTTATGAAGGCTATTCAAGAATTCTATGAGGAAGGCTATTTGGATTATACTTCTAATAGCACGTTTATAGTTTTTGTGCCAAAGAGTCAGGGGGTGGACGATATTTCTGGTTACAGACCCATCAGTCTAGTTGGGAGTGTGTATAAGATCCTAGCTAAGACCATGGCTTCCAGATTCAAGAAGGTTCTAGCTTCGGTGATATCACATTCCCAAGGGGCTTTTGTGAAAGGTAGGCAGATATTAGACGGTATCCTCCTGGCGAATGAATGCATCGATTCTAGAAGGCAGGAATCCCTGGGATTGTTTGTAAAATAGATATATAAAAGGCTTATGATTCCCTATAAGAATGATGTCACCAACGTAGACAATAAGGGCGGTGGTCCTCCTCTCTTGATGCTTGACAAACAGAGTGTGATCAGTTTGGCTTTGAGTATAATCCAACTTCTTTATGGCCAAAACGAATCTCTCAAACAAGGCTCTTGGGAACTGTTTAAGGCCATAGAGAGCCTTCCTCAGTCTACACACTTTCTCACCTTTCCCTGGTGGGATGAAACCGGGTGGAGGATCCGTGTACACTTCTTCATGTAAGTCACCATGCAGAAATGCATTCTTCACATCTAGTTGATGCAAAGGTCAGGACTGGTTTGCTGCTAAGGACAACAACACCCTTATGGAGTTCATTTTCGCCACTGGTGCCAAAGTCTCTACATAATCGATCCCATGTGTCTGAGTATACCCCTTGGCTACCAGTCGAGCCTTGTGCTTCTCAATTGACCCATCTACCTTATATTTCATAGTGAATACCCATCTGCACCCAACGGGTTTCTTGCCTCTTGGCAAATTGACGAGCTCCCGTGTGTGATTCTTATTCAAGGCGCTCATCTCTTCTACCATAGCAGTTTTCCACTTAGGATGTCCCAATCCTTCTGCCACAGAAGAGGGAATAGGAATAGTAGAAGTAGATGTAACAAAGGCCTTGTACGAAGGAGACAAAGCCTCATACGAAACTAAGTTTCTCAAAGGATGTTGAGTGGTACAACTCCTAGTACCTTTCCTTAAAGCAACAGGAAGATGGTCAGAAGCACAAGTATCACTAGAAGAAGGGACAACAGGTATGGAAGAAGAAGAAATATTATCTGGGTCCAAGGATGGCACAATTGGAACTGGATCAGTTGTAGCCTTTCCTCTTCTGCTATAGAATTTGAGCTCCCCCTGAGCTCTAGGAACATTGTCCGTCACAGTAATAGGTGGAGTAGGCTGAGACCTCTCAAGAATAATAGGAAGAGGTGATAGGGACACAACAGGAAAGTGGACTTCCTATGAATCAGACCGCTCTTCATTTTTCTCTCCCCCTGAAGAGAGGTCGGAGAGAAATAAGAGACGTCCTCACAGAAAGTGACATCCATGGACACAAACTTTTTTCCAAACTGGGGATGGTAACACCTATACCCCTTGTGAGTGGAAGAAAGATTTTGTAATATAGATGCATGGGAGAGTTTAAGGTTTTAAAAGTTATTTTGTAATATGGAAGAAAGATTGGGGATTGTTGGATTCAAAAGCTCACAGCTGGTTTTGCCAAACAGCAATACCAACTTCTACACACAGAACAACACTTCTCCAGCATGGTTTGTCAAACACCATTCTAGAAAAAAGAGCTTCTCAGCAGCTGTTTCCAGGACTTCTGTAGATGCGTTTTTCCGTAGTGCTTCTGCAGAAGCATTCCCAAACAGTGCCTTAGTTGTAGTCCTAGTGATACACCCCGTAAGGCTAATCATCATATTTCCATTGATAATGGAGAGCTTCTTTCAGATCCCACCAGCTTTTAGAGACTTGTGGGTATTTGCATTTATTTGATTCACTTGACCATATTTTACAATTATTATTGGGGTAGTTAATTTATGCATGCCTTTAGTGTTCCAGCTGTTTGTCACATAGAAATATGAAATCCGCTCCAGGTCAAGCTTGCTCTATTGATCCATTAGTCACTTCTAAATTTCTACCTATTCATATGCATACTAGGTTGGATTAGTCTTTGATTTAGTTTTACATCAGGCTATTGCACTTTTAATGGAGGTAAGCTTGTCACCTAGAGAACAAAAAAAAACTACTATTGCTAGGTCAAATGTAGAGGCAAAATATAAATGATGGCCTTATCTGCATGTGAGTTGACATGATTCTTATAGTTTATCAAAAAATTAGGCATTGATCTCTTGGCACTTACGGAGATGTTTTGTGATAATCAGGTTGCCATCCATATTGCTTCCAATCTCAACTTTCATGAGCGTACCAAGCAAATTGAAGTGGATTGTCATTTCATATGTGACAAGGTAGCATTTGGGAAGATCACCACTTCATATACCAATTCAAGTAAACAAGTTACGGATATTATCACGAAAGCCCTTTCTAAAGCCAGCACTCCATGTATATGTACAAGCTTGGCATGTTTGTCATCCATGATCCACCTTGAAGGGGAGCGTAAGAGAAGGTAATAGGTGTATATTGTTAAGATCTAGGGTTTCATAGATGAGAGAGAGAGAGAGATAGAAAGAAGAATAGAGGGAAAGATGGGATAATCAAATTAGGTGGTATTGCCCTAATTGATCCCCTTTATATTAAAGCATCAAAGAAAGGGTAAAGACATTAATACCCTTACACGTCCCACATATATACCACATGCATAAATAATAATAACTAACACTCCCCCTCAAGTTGGAGAGTATACATCATACATCTCCAGCTTGGAACAAATCAGATCCATACGAGCCTTGGATAGAGCTTTAGTAAACATGTCTGTCAACTAATATGTTGTCTTCATGTACGGAGTCACGATTCCATCACTCACCACTTTGTCTCTAACAAAGTGACAATCCATCTCAATATGCTTTGCCTTTTCATGAAACACAGGGTTGGAGGCTATACGAATAGTTGCCTGATTGTCACAATACAATCTCACAAGAGACTCCACACTCACACCCAACTCAAGAAGGAGAAGTTGAAATCAAGTCCTGTACTGTAGAGGGGAAGAGGAAAAGGAAGAGAGAAGAGAGGCGTTATGTGTGTTAACCCTACACACACCCCAATGAATCTTATTTATATTAATAAGTGTGGGCCCTTACATAAGTAAGAAAATAAAACCATAAAGATACTAAACAATCTATAATAATAGAGAGGTCCTTCAACACTCCCCCTCAAGTTGGGACGTAGATATCAATCATGCCCAACTTGCTCAAGCACTTAGTAAACGGAGTTGCTGCAACGCCTTTCGTAAGAATGTCTGCTAGCTGATCAGATGTAGGATCGAAGGGTGTGCAGATCACTCCCGATGTCACTTTTTCACGAATAAAGTGACGGTCCACCTCGATGTGTTTGGTCCTGTCATGTTGAACTGGGTTGTGGGCAATACTTATTGCCGCCTTGTTGTCACAGTATAATGACATGGACCCTTCTACGGGGAAACCGAGTTCTCCAAGTAACAGTTTAAGCCACAGTAACTCACAGACCCCATGGGCCATTGATCGGAACTCAGCTTCGGCACTTGAACGTGCAACAACCTGTTGTTTTTTACTTTACCATGTAACCAAATTTCCTCCCACAAAAGTACAATATCCTGATGTAGAGCGCCTATCATCTTGGGCTCCTGCCCAATTAGCATCTGTGAAACCCTCCAGACGCATGTGACCCTGATGGCTGAATAGTAAGCCACGGCCTGGGGAAGATTTTAAGTACCGCAAAATCCTGTATGCGGCTTCCAAATGTGTAGTACGGGGGGAATGCATGTATTGGCTAACTACACTCACCGCATATGCAATATCAGGGCGAGTATGAGCTAGGTATATAAGTCTCCCCACCAATCGCTGAAAGCTACTCACATCCTCTAGAGACTCCCCTGACTGACCATCAAGTCTATGATTTGCCTCAATGGGTGTGTCAACAGGTCGAGCCCTTAGCATACCAGTATCCTGCAGCAGGTCCAACACATATTTCCTTTGTGAGATGAAGATTCCTTTATTGGATCTCGCAACTTCTATCCCCAGAAAGTACATCAATGTACCCAGATCCTTGATCTCAAATTCCAAAGCCAAGAACTCCTTCAACCGGGTTATTTCTGCAATATAATTACCCGTAACAATGATATCGTCGACATATACAATCAAAACAGTCAGCCTCTCTGTCACGTCTGATGAACAAAGTATGATCAGCTTGACTCTGACTATACCCCATTCATTTGACTGCCCCACTAAAGCGCTCGAACCACGCTCTCGGTGATTGTTTCAAGCCATACAAAGTTTTCTGAAGCTTGCATACTTTCTGTTCATCCCCAGAAAGTTGAAAGCCAGGAGGGGGCAGCATATACACTTTTTTCTTAAGATCCCCGTGAAGGAAAGCATTCTTGACGTCGAGCTGAAATAGTGGCCAAGACTGATTTGCGGCAAGGGAAAGGATAACCCTGATGGAATTGAGCTTAGCTACAGGAGCAAATGTCTCCTTGTAGTCTATCCCATAAGTCTGAGAGTAGCCTTTTGTCACCAATCTTGCCTTGTACCGATCCACTGAACCATCAGGCTTGCATTTCACAGTGTAAACCCATTTGCATCCAACGGGTTTCTTGTCTCTTGGCAAGTCTACCAACTCCCACGTGCTATTTTTTTTTAACACATTCATCTCTTCATACATTGCTTCTTTCCACCTAGGATGCTTCAGAGCTTCTGTTACAGATGAAGGAAGAGCAACAGAGGATAACGAGGTAACAAAGGATTTGCATGACGGAGATAGATTATCATACGAAACAAAATTAGCAATTGGATGTTGGGTACAAGATCCCTTCCCCTTCCTAAGAGCAATAGGAAGGTCAGAGCCATTATCACAAGAAGAGGAAGGAACAAAGCTAGAAGTAGGGTTACCTAGATCCTCTGAGGATGACTGTTGGCCCTGGAGTTCAGTGGTAATCTGTTTCCCTGTCAGACGACGCCTTGAGTACACCTGCAGCTCCCCCTGCTTGTCAGTACCCCTGTCAATAGTGTCAATCATGGTCGGATTAGGACCATTGTCAAGAGCATCCATAGCCAATGGTAGAGAAACAGGATCAGATGAGACATGCCTTTCCTCACGACTAAGATGCTCCCCCTGAGGAAAGGCAGGAGTATCACTGGGAAAATAAGAGGCCGACTCCAAAAAGGTGACATCTATGGTGATGAACCGCTTACGAGAGGGGGGATGGAAACATTTATAGCCTTTACGAGTCGAAGAGTAACCCAAAAAGACACACTTCAAGGCTTTTGGATCCAACTTGGTGCGATTCGGACCAAGGATATGAACATAACAGACGCAGTCGAAGATCTTTGGGGAAACTAGAAAAGGAGGACTCTCAGGACGCAGCAAGTGGTACGGAGTACGAAACTGGAGAGAGCGAGATGGCATACGATTGATTAAGTGAGTGGCAAGGAGAACTGTATCAGACCAATATGTTTTAGGAATATGGTGCCACAACAGAAGGGCACGAGCCACTTCCAACAAGTGTCTATTTTTCCGTTCGGCAACGCCATTCTGTTGTGGAGTGAAGGTACATGAATTTTGATGTTCAATGCCATGTTCGGCCAAGTACGTCTGCAGACCCTCATACATGTACTCTCCGCCTTGATTAGATTGAAGAGTTTTAATGCATGTTCCAAACTGAGTGAGAACCATCTTGTGAAACTGTTTGAAGATAGAGTAAACCTCATCTTTTGACTTCATAACAAATATCCATGTGCAGCGAGAAAAATCATCCACAAAAGAAACAAAATATCGATAGGCAAAGAAGGAAGTAATAGGGGATGGACCCCAAACATCAGTATGAACAATGTCAAAAATAGATAAACTTTTATTACCACGAGGGGGAAAAGTTGTTCGACAATGCTTGGACGACCTTACAATGAAGATCTGAAATGGACACCAACTTAAACAACTCAGGAAATAACATGCGTAAATAAGGAAATGAAACATGACCTAAACGAGCATGCCAAGACATAATATGCTCTTTATTGACACTATTGGTAAGGCTACTAGACTGAAGGGCTGTAGAGGCTGTAGGAGTCGCATCCAAGAGATAGAGACCACCCACTTCACGTCCAGTGCCAATCGTCCTCTTCGTGGCCAAGTTCTGAAACACACAATGAGAAGGAAAAAAGGTTGCACAACACTTAAGATTCTTCGTAAGAGAACTAACAGATAATAGGTTAGTGGCAAATTTGTGAACATGAAGAACTGAAGATAAAGATAAGCTAGAAGAGAGGGTGACACGACCTTTCCCCGAAACAGAGGAAAGGGTGCCATCGGCAATGCGGACTTTATCCACACCAGAACAAACGGAATATGAGGAAAAAGAGGATGACATACCGGTCATATGCTCTGAAGCCCCTGAATCAATGATCCAGGGTGAACTAGAAGTGGAAGCGGAAGCAGAGACAAGGTTGGCAGAGCTGATGATACCTGATTGTGCGAATGTAAAAGTGGCAGCAGGCCCATCCAGTTGGGCCATAAAGCGTCACAAGTTCTCTATCTCATCACTAGAGAAGGGTGCTGTGGAGGCAGAAGGTTGAGGCGCAACAGTATAGGTGGGCGGAGACCCCGGTGTAGAATCCATAGTCGCATTGTGAGCAGTAGTGGGAGTCCTAGGTAGTTGTGGTGGTCGGCCATGAATATGGTAGCACCTATCCTTGCTGTGGCCTTTACGACCACACCCCTCACAAACATGTAAGCTCCAACACCGATCCCTGGTGTGGCCTTTCCTTCCACAATGAGCACAAGTAGGTGGAGGACCCCCTTTGGTGCCAACGTTGACGACCGGGATTTTAGACTTAGGAGGCTTGGAAGCAGGTGGGAAGGTAGCCAAGGCGGACTTTTCATGAACAGGAGAAGGAGACATTATATCTCTGCGGCTGTCATCACTCCGAGCATATGCATATACCTGATTGAGAGATGGCAATGCGTCTTTATTGAGTAACTGAACACGGGCTAACTCAAAATCGGCATTCAGGCCGACAAGGAACTCATATGTACGGTTTTGTTCAACCAACTTCCGATACTGTAAACCATCCTCTGGGCGCTTAGGGGTAAAGACCTGATAATAATCAAGTTCTTCCCACATACCACGGAGCCTAGCAAAATAATCCGCCAAGGGCAAATCCCCTTGACGAAAAGTGGCAATGCTCTGGCGTAACTGATACACACGGGCGACATTCTGCTGCATCCCAGATCTCCTTGGCCGTGGAAAAAAACATGAATCCTCTGCTAATGTGGGACTCCATAGAATTGAGTAGCCATGACATAACAGCTAGATTAACTGTCTCCCATTGTTCAAATGTAGGATCGGTCTCAGCGGGTGCTTGTAATCGCCCAGTAATGTACCCTTGTTTCCCGCGTCCACCAATAAACATTTTTGCAGCTCTAGACCACTCCAAATAATTTTTCCAGCCAGCTTGGTAGTGGCGATCTGCAAACTAGGGTTTTCAAACGGCATTGAGGCTGAAACAGTAGTCACGGGAGCCCCGGAGGACGCATCTGACTTGTCCGACTCATTCAAAGTCGACATTACCGCTCCAAAAGAACAACCAGCAGTAACAAAAACGCAATAAACCACAACTAACCAAAAAAAAATAGCTTAGGAACCAACCTGAGGGCACTTGAAGGAGAGAAAAGGCCTGTTGAGGCAAACAACATCTTCTAAGAAGCCACGGAGAAAGGGGAACACCATGCAGCACCTAAACAACACCCAAACATCACCGAAAAGACCATAGAAGACATTCCTTGAGGATCCATGAGGTAGGGTAGTGCGTGGACAGCACTCCTTGCCCAATAAAAGCCGCCGACAGTACTATGTGGAGGGACAAATCAACCCACACACCTCAATACTTGATGGATCTAAGAGATCCACCTATGGATTTGTAGAGGGGATAGGGGGGGACCAAAACGAAGCAACAATCCCCAGAAAAAGTTGTCGGATGGCTCCACAATCATCCGAGAAGAAAAAACGAGTTTTTTCGAATATCAGCCCAAAGACATCGAACTAGGAATTAGAAAATTCTCCAAAAATCACTAGAAATTGTGATTAATCAAGATCTACCAGGGGGTAGAGTTTCAGGTCTCCATGAGCACCCTGTCCATATGGCTGATGATGTCAGTCGTACGGCTGGATGATGTCAGTGATGGCAGCAGCAGTCTCAAGGGTGCTAGGGTTCCTCCACGGTGTGTACGATCTTCCGAGTATGTCTTGATATGGATCCGACAATAATCTGCTCTGAAATCAAGTCCCGTACTGTAGAGGGAAAGAGAAAAGAGAAGAGAGAAGAGAGAAGAGAGGGGTTATGTGTGTTAACCCTACACACACCCCAATGAATCTTATTTATATTAATAAGTGTGGGCCCTTACATAAGTAAGAAAATAAAACCATAAAGACACTAAACAATCTATAATAATAGAGAGGTCCTTCAACAGGAGATGCCTCAACCAAGTCAACTCACAGCTCGTATGACTGTATGAGCCATTGCTCTGTATTCTACCTCTGCACTCGATCGTGCTACTACCGATTGCTTCTTACTTCTCCAGGACACTAGATTTCCACCAAGTAATGTACAATAACTTGTACTGGACCTTCTATCAGAAGGTGAACCAACCCAATACGCATCAGTATAGCCAACCACTCGAAGATGACCATGTGACTTGTACAAAATACCACGGCCAGCCAGGTGCTCCCTTCAAGTACCTCAATACGCGAACAATGGCTTCCCAATGCGAAACACGAGCTGATTGCATAAACTGACTAATCACGCTCACAATGAAAGATATATAAGGTCTGGTAATAGTCAAATAATTCAGTTTGCCAACCAATCTCCAATTTCTACTTGGCTCATCACACAGCTCCCCCCGATCACTTACAAGTTTAATATTATGATCCATGGGTGTATCAACCGGTTTGGATTCCATCAAACCCGTCTCCTCAAGAATATCCATAACGTACTTACTCTGAGACGGACTAATCCCATGGCTTGACCTTACAACCTCAATACCCAATAAATAACGAAGTTTCCCTAGGTCTTTAGTGTGGAAATGTCGTTGTAGAAACTGCTTCAACTGTTGAATTCTTTAGTTTCCTCGCCAGTCACTACCATATCATCAACGTACACCACTAGCACAATAGTGCCATTGTCTGTTTTCTTCACAAAAATCAAATGGTCTGATTGACATTGCCTCAATCCAAACTGAACTACTACTTCAGAGTCTGCCAAACCATGCACAAGGAGACTACTTCAAACCATATATCACCTTATTCAGACGACATACACGACCAGATGACTCCCCCTGAGCAACAAAACCCAAAGGTTGCTCCATATCTTGCAGAGCACCATGCAGGAAGACATTCTTGACATCAAGTTGATATAGCGGCTAATGCAAGGAAGCAACTAAAGAGATCACAACACGAACTGAGGCAATCTTGACCACCGGTGAAAATGTTTCACTGTGATCAGTACCATAACATTGGGTATACCTTTTGGCAACAAGACGAGCCTTTAATCGTTCAATCAATCCATCAGGAAGAAACTTCACAGTGTACACCCAACGACAACCAACCACCTATTTACCCGGAGGTAAATAAAGTAGATCCCATGTACCCATTGGAATGAAGGGCCTCTATCTCATCAACCATGGCTGCACGCTAACAAGGAGGAGAAAGAGCTTCCTGGACATTTGTAGGAACATACATCGAAGAAACAACGACAACAAATGTACGATAGGAAGGAGACAATCAAAAGACACAAAGTCAGAAAGAGGATGTAGTGTACAGGAATGAGTATCTTTCCATAAAGCAATAGGAAGATCACAAGATGACTTAGGTAAACTCGGATCTGTTGACGTTGAAGTAGATGGTGGATGACATGAGTCTGGCGAAGAGGAGACAAGTTGCTTATGGCAAACATATATATGACGAGGTGGCATTGTCGAAGCGGACACATCAGATTCCCACAAACAAGAAGAACTACCAATCTCAACTGGAAGAGGAAACGGGTGAAAGTCAAACTCTACAAGAGGACACGCGTTAGAAAAGAAAGGGACAAGCTCAAAAAATGTAACATCAAGACAAACAAAGCTCTTAGGGAAAAACATGGTCAAAGCACCGATAGCCTTTTTGAGTCCGAGAACCTTAGAAAACACACTTAAGTACTCGAGGATCAAGCTTATCAGCACCCGGACCCAACTGTTGAACAAAGCAGACACATCCAAAAATGCGAGGAGGAAGAGAGAATAAATAACTACTAGAAAATTAAACAGAACATGGAGAT
This sequence comes from Euptelea pleiosperma, assembly GCA_035048495.1. NCBI lineage: Eukaryota > Viridiplantae > Streptophyta > Magnoliopsida > Ranunculales > Eupteleaceae > Euptelea > Euptelea pleiosperma. The sequence goes on along the minus strand of CM068545.1, from coordinate 21,030,352 downwards.
TGACCATCAAGAACAGACATAGGAATGCAATTAAACAGATGACATGCGGTAAGAACAGTATCACTCCAATATACCTTTGGGACTTTCATCTCTAATAACAAAGCCCAAGCAACCTTAAGAAGATGACACATCTTCTATTCAGCCACAACATTTTGGTGTGGGGTGTGGGAACAAGAAGTTTGATGAACAATACTTTGAGATGCTTTGAGTATATTCTTTAGAATTATCAGAAAGGAGCATTTGAATAGACACACCAAATTGAGTTTTAATTTCAGCATAAAACAATTGAAAAATAGAGAATAATTCATATCTATCTTTCATTAAATATAACTAAGTCATGCGAGAAAATTCATCCACAAAAGTAACAAAATATTTAAATCCATTACGAGAAGTAACTCAAATGGGTCCCCAAACATCTGAATGAACTAAAACAAAAGGTTTAACTACCCGAGGAGCAATCCTAGATGGAATGGCATTCTATGATGTTTATCCAACTCACAAGACACAATCTAAACTAGACACACTACTTAAGGAAGGAACCATCAACTTCAAAGAGCATAGAGAGGGATGGCCTAGTCGACAATGCCACTGGTGCGGGTTGAGCGAGGATGTCTGGAATGCTACAGTTTCCCCCTCACCATCAAGATAATATAGGCCACCTGGCTCAGTCCTCCACCAATCCTCTTCTTCGTCTTGAGATCTCGAAAAACACAATGTGAAGGATAAAATGTAACTGAACAATTCAAAGCCTTTGTAAGCTTACTAACAAACATAAGGCTGAAAGGAAATTTAGGCAGATACAAGACAGAAGAAAAGGAAACAAATTACTTGGAGAAGCTTGACTTAGGCTAGACGCTTTAGATGTCGTGCCATCTACTAAAGTCACATACTGAGAATGAAAAGAAATTTACTGAATAGAAGAAAGCACACATGGAGTGTCGGTTATATGATCTGAGGCTCTAGAGCCAATAACCCACGGGAATGGAAACCCAGATACCTGAGATGCAAGACATGCAGTACCTGAGTGTGCAAAGGTGGTGGTATTTGGTGATGTGGCAATAGATTGTTGCGGTTGGATGAGCCTGGAGTAATCTTCACGCGACATAGTCACCACCTCCGAGTTAGCCATAAGTGGCTGAGTGGGTGTAGCCGATATATATCCAGGAGTAAAACTCTCACTCTCACTATATGATGCGTGGTTCGCCTAGTTGGCAGGTTTGCCATGCAAATCCTAGCAAAAATCCAGTGTGTGACCATTCTTACCACAGTAAGTACACTTACGAGGTCCACCACAACCTCATCCACGACCACCAACTGAATCTTGGTCTCCACAGCTACCTTTATTACTACCACGGCCACGTCTACGACTACCACGACCAACAGTAACTTCAAAAGCAGATTTGTCTCCAGTAAAGACACTAATCTCCGAAATTGACGCACGTTGAAGATGAGCAAAAATCTCAGTCATACTTGGAAGTTCGTTGCTTCCCAAGATTTGAGCCCAAACTTGTTCATATTCTAGCTGGAGTCCAAAGAGAAATCGAGCAACGTCAAAGTATTCTCTCTGTTTATGTTGTTTTACCAGATCAGACGTAAGGGGCTGATAAACATTCAACTCATTCCGATTGTTTTGAAGAGCTGAATAATACTCATCAAGTGGCTTCTCATCCTGTTACAAAGAGAAGTATTCTTTAACCATATGATACGTCCTTGCGATATTATTTTCACCATAATACATCTTCCCAACTTGTTCCCAGATTTCCTTAGCACTATTTAGAAACATCAAATTAATGCTAATTTTCGGATCCATACTATTCCATGATTTGGGCATTCTCTTGCACCCACTCTGAAATATTACTAGCATCGAACTTTGGCTTTTCTTCAGTCACATATTTCACTTTCCCTTTGGCTATGAGAAATACTTCAACAGCTTTAGCCCAGGGAACATAATTACTTCCAGCGAGTCTAATGGAAGTCATCTAGATATTACTAAAATCTCTCGGCACCACAACCTTATTTTTATCATCCATTGCTGTTCGCCAGAATATCACATGGCTAAACAATAGCAATGCGAGCGGGATTCAAACCTTTTTTTTAAGACGTTTTGGGACAACTCCTTTAACGATTTTCCACTAGAAAAAAATCCCAAACCGGAAGCAAACTATTCCTAAAATCACTCTGCAATATCCTAGAAGCCAGATAACCACCCATAAGACGTGCGATTTGCTCAAAATATGCAAATAACAAGTGCGATTTTGGCTGGAGGGGAACTTCTCAGATACCGGACCCTGCGATTTTGGCTGGATTGTAGTCTCCCATCATCTGATGCCTGCGATCTACCCTAAAGGCACAAATTACATGGATCAACTTGATCTAAGAACAATCTCCCACTTTTGAACCTTGAGATTTGCCCTAAGAGGACTTCTCTCAGTTGCAAGAGAACTTCTCTCAGTTGCAAGAGAACTTCTCACACACCACGCATAAATACCAAACAAAGGCCACGATCTTCATTAGTTTTGCATGATGGCCTTCTCAACTTCACATACAACCTGTAGTCAAAACCACCACCGCACATGGAGAAGATCTAGGTTTTTCACTAAACCCTAGATTTATTTATTCACAACAAAAGAGGAAAAGAAGAAGAAGGAATATAAAAAAGGGAAAATAGACGAGAAATGAACCCTAGAAACACATGATCAATGTTCTGATACCATGTTAAGATCTAGGGTTTCGTAGATGAGAGAGAGAGAGAGAGAGAAGAATAGTGGGAAAGATAGAATAGTCGTATTAGGTAGTATTGCCCTAATTGATCCCCTTTTATATTAAAGCATAAAACAAAGGGTAAAGACATTAATACCCTTACACATCCCACATATATAGCCACATGCATAAATAAAATAACTTACATATATTTTGTTATATGTTAGGGTAGTCTTTCCCTATGTAGTTTTTTATGTTTCTACAGCCAATTAAGGGCATTTATGTAATATTGTACCTATATAAATTATAGTGATAAGGTTATAAAGAAAGGAACTCTCTTTCTTCATTTGTCCGCACATATTCTTCTTCATTTTCTATAGGGGCAGTAAAAAGTGATTCATCTCTATAGGTGCTCAATGTGTACGGAGCAAGAGGAAAATATAAATCAATTATTCATATAGGGCAAGGTATTTGGGGAGGTACATAGTTTCTATATGAAACGCGATTTGAAGGTTGTCTTTATTATGTATCCACTAGGCAATTGGGAGAACATTCATTTTAGCCACTGTAGCAATAAGTCATCCAAATTCTCTCGGAGATGTTCTAAAGAGGGCTGGTCAAAACTCAATTATTGATGTAAGTGTTATAGGAAACTTGGTTATGGCCACTATTTGTGATGTTTTTTAAAATAGTTGAGGGGTAGATCATCGAAGTATTTTCGAACCCAAGTGGACTTTAAGGGGCTTTGATGATGTGGAAATTAAAGCTTTACTCCAAGGTCTTAAAGTCTTTATGGACAGTCTTATAGGTCCTTTGGTAGTGGAGGACGATTCAATGAATGGTATTAGATGGGTGAAAGGGAAAGATGGAAAACCTCAGAGACTCACGTACACCATCGATCATAGAGAGCTTGCCTAGTGCTCGACAATTATTTTCTCCCATACCTTGAAGAGGGCTAATGGCAAAATGTATTCTCTTGCTAAGTGGAGAAAACTGGAAACTTTGTCTTCCACCCTAGGGCACTTCTTTCCTTTCACAAATCGACAAATAATATGGTAGACCAACATCATTGTGTAACAGTTAAAATGTAAATTGCTAAAGTGGCTTTTAGAAAATGATAGCTTTTTTGTCTTATTATATATGTAGGGAATATTTATCAGTCTTTTGTGCTATGCCATCTTGTAGGGATTTTTCAAACAACAATTTCACAAATGTGAGCTTCGTAGAATCCTACAACAACTCTAAGAATGTGTAAGGAAAATGTGCAGTAATGCTCTATTTTTTGTCATTGTAATTTTTTTGTTTTGATAATCATTTCTTTTCTTGTCACAATGTTTCCATTTATTCTTTTTAGGAACCTCTTCGCATGCTGTTCACCCACTACAACCAATTTGTAAGTTCTAAATTTTCTTATGTCCTATTTATGTTTTGACACATCAAAAGATTGTTGGTTCATTGAAGCCAAAACATGAGTGATAATCTTCCAAATTTCTTGTTTTTTTTCGTAGGACTTTTCCATTGCAAAACACAGATTTCAGTTGTGCTGATAATAAGAAAATGAGTAAGTTTGTTATTTTAGAATCTTGACTTGATGGATTATCAATGAAGCTTTTTAGTTTTCATCAGCATTATTTGATGTCCACTAACCTTTAGTATGGTTATGATTAGTCAAACTAAAATGCTTAATAGATTCTTTGTTGGACTTTTTGAAAATAATTATATAATTATATAATTTTTTTAGTAACACGCATCTTGTTCTGCACGATTTTATTGTAAAGCTTTGCTGCATTGATATGGGTTCAGATGTCAGACTTTGACATGAGTACATAATGTTGGATTTGGCGTACCCTAAAAAATAGGATTTGTGGCAGTTTATCTTAAATAATATAAACAAAAATATTCATTATTATGTGATATAAGGATAATGATGGATTATGTAATGGAATATCTTAGGATTTGTGTCATATATAAACCCTTTTTAGCTATTTAGCAATTAGCATACATCAAAAATATGGAATGGAAAAAGGTTTGAGTAGAATTTGGTTTTTGCATAAAAAAATCATCGTCATCTACGGCTTATCCAAACTAACTGTGGTCCACAACATGAATCCTAATTCACCATACAGTTATATTAAGAGCTATATCTTTTGCCAAGGCATATATCTTCAAATTTCTTCTTACTACCTCACTCAATATCATTTTTGGCTTTCCTCTCTCCTTTTTATAGCTTTTAACTTGTCCCAAAGTACTCCTTCTCACTGCGCCGTTGTTGGTCTTCATTGTACATGCCCAAATCACCTTAATCGACTTTCCCTTATTTTATCTACTATTGGGGCTATTCGTAGATTTCCTTAAATGTGTTCATTTTTTATTTTATCTTTCGTAGTTCTTACTATCATCCATCTCAACATCCTCATATCTGCTGCACTCATCTAAGAATATTTTTCTTGATTGCCCAACATTAAGCTCTATAAATCATAGCTAGTTTTACTGTAAAATTTTTCCTTTAATTTGATAGGCATACGTCGATCAAATAATAATATAGAAGTGCGTATCCACTTTAGCCACCTAGCATTAATTCTATGGGCCACATCAAACCTAAATAAAGAAAGTGGCCACTTTGGCATAAAAATACGGTAAAAATACAGTCAATGAAATGTTGAATGCCAAAAATAGTTGAGAGATTTAGTTGTGTTAAACATTTTGGGATGAAAATTTGGTACATAAAAATGTTCACAAGGGATTCATCCGTGTGCATGTAATTAAAACTAATTAAAGGATATTTGCGAAGTTGCAAACTAAAAGTGCCACCATACCATGCTAGATTGAATAACCTTGGCATATATATAAAATTATCTAGTTGAATCTAACAACCTTAATTTACATTGAAGTTATATTTCGTTTATTTATTGATCTTAGAAGGTCGAGTATTCTCCATATCTCATGTCATAAACTCTTTTTTTTAGTGGGTATGTCATAGACTCATAATATGCTTTGTTTATCCACTTTGCTTATGCACCCCAAGTGGGGACTATATGAGAGTAGTAAGAAACAATTGTGGGAAAAGATGCATCGATTATTGTAGGAAAATGGAGAGGTTATTTATAGGAAGGTATCTAAATGGGAATATAGTGAAATAATTTAAAGGACTTGAGAGTGTGCATGGAGGACAAGGGTTTGGGGAAAGAAATGAGATGAGGGAGACAATCTTTGAGTTTGCTATGGCGTATGATATGATATTAGCAAGGATGTTCTTTAAGAGAGCTGAACGTCTTGTGATTTTCAATAGTGGATCTATTAGAGGCTAAATAGACTGGTTTTTTTTTTTTTTTTTAATTCAAAGGAATTTCAGTAGGCAAGAATTGTAAAGTTATCCCAGGAGTGCTATGCAACATAGGTTTGTGATTATGGATGTTTGTATTACGAGATGGAAGAGAAGGATTGAAAATATAAAGTGTCAAAAACTATTTGGTGGAATCTAAAAGGAGAAAAAGCAATGTCTTTAGAGACAAATCGGTAGAGGAAAGATAATGGAAGTTTGACGCAACAATTACGGTGATGTGGATGAACTGAATAGCTATAGTAAAAGAGTGGTGAAAGAAGTTCTTATAGAATTTAAAGGAAAAGTTGCAAAAAGAAACGTAGTAATAGAGTTATGAGATCTAGAGGGCCTAGAAAAGAGGTCATGGTACAAAACCTGGCAATGAATGAGAAACCAAGAAAACTATGAAAAATATAAGTGTGACAAAACAAGCAAAGAGAATAGCAAGGCAAAATATAGTGTATGATGACTTATACAATGAGAAAGATATGGACTTAGATCAAGTTAGATGCATTAAAGGTTATGACAGGAGAGTCTTTGTAAGGGACGGGGAGATTAAGGGAAGGTCAATGGTGTTGATTTTTAGATTGTAACCAGTAGAGAAAGATTAAAGAGAGGAGAGAAATAGATATGGATGAGAAAGAAGATGGAGAAAGAGATTAGGATTTTAGAGAGAGAAGGTACAGAGAAGAGGAGTGGATGAACATTATGAGATGGGAGAAACCCATTACAACTAAAAGAGCAAAACGTGGGTTAAGTGGTGGACCCACTTAACCCCTTGGGAAGTGGGACACATCCCACTTTCAGCACCCCACGTGGGGTGTAAAACCCATAAAGTCCAACACTCCCCCTCAAGTTGGTGCGAAGATATCCATCATGCCCAACTTGCCTATCAAAGTATGAAGAAATGGCTTGTTCACCCCCTTTGTAAGTATGTCTGCAACCTACTCTTGGGTTCTTACATAAGGAGTACAAATCAATTTTTGTTGGAGTTTCTCTTTTATTAAGTGACGTTCGACTTCGATATGCTTGGTCTTGTCATGTTGAACTGGGTTATGAGCAATGCCAATGGCTGTTTTATTGTCACAATAAAGGCTCATCGGCTCCGTCACATTGAGTCCCAATTCCTCAAGCATAGTCCTCAACCAAAGGAGTTCACACACACCATGTGCCATAGAGCGAAACTCAGCCTCTGCACTAGATCGAGCTACAACTGGCTGCTTCTTGTTGCACCAAGAGACAAGGTTACCTCTAACGGGGGTACTGTATCCTGACATAGACCGACGATAAGTAACTGCATATGCCCAGTCTGCATCACTATATGCTTCCACTCTAAAGTGTCCATGTCGTCCAAATAATATGCCACGACCTGGAGAGCCCTTGAGATATCATAGTTTAAAGTTTCGGCCGAAACCGAAACGTTTCGCCCGAAACGTTTCGGTTTCGCTACAGACCGAGACAAAATACTGGTTTGTACCAGAAACCACCAAGTTTCGGCTTAGTTTCGGTAGTTTCGTCGCAGTTTCGGTAGTTTCGTTTGTATCGGACGAAACGTGTCGAAACCACCGAGACTTGTAGATCTAAATTGTACTCACGTGAAATCGCGCAAAATCGGGCCATTTTCAGCCTTTGCAGGCCCTTTTCAGCCTTTTCTGGCTTGCAGCTCAATTATTAGCATAACAACAACAAAAAAAAAGCATAAAAAGAGGGGAGAGGGAGGAAGAGTCGACAACAAACAAAGATTCAAAGAGAGAGAGAGAGAGAGAGAGAGAGGAGGAGGAGGAGGAGGAGGAGGAGGAGTACCTGTGCGCCTTCCGAATCGCTTGCAAGGCTGCAACCCCCTTGCCGCCGTGCTCCTCGTCGTCGCCGGTGAGTTTTTTTTTTTTTTTCTTTTCAACTCTCAGTTTCAGCTTTTGAAACTTGAGAGTAGAGAACCGACAGTAAAGGGTTTAAAACCCTAGAGAAATGAGAGGGTAATCGAATTTGGGGGGTTTTTTAGAACTTTGAGATAAGTTCTGATGTATAACAGGTTATACCTAAGATGCGTGTACAAACACGATTTTTGTTACTCAACGCTGCCATCTAGCACCTCTGATTGCACGGATGTTTAGCCCACCAGTTGGTAGACATTCATACAAAAAATCAGCTATCTTTGATGATTTCTAGCCATTGGATTAACCCAAAAAATAATTAAATCCAATGACTATTATCACACTAAAAAAAGTTGTACATCTAATGGCTAGAGATTACCAATTAAGGTGATTTTTAGGGGGTTTACCCAGCAAGGGGGCGACTAAACATCCATGCGTTCAGTGGGCCCATAGGGCAGCGGTGATTAACAAAAGGGTCGGGTTCCGATGACCAACATTTTTTACCAATATTTTTGACCAACACCATGGTGTACCCTCATAGAAGATGAATCAATGGCTGATATTTGGTGAAGATGATCTATACGGTGAGGAGATCATCCTCACCAAAATTCAAATCATTCTGATATTCATACACCTGTTTAGAAGTAGAAGAATTATGGACTGTCGATTTTTACCGCGTAACTTGAAAACCACATTTAACAGGGTTAGAAATTTCGGAATGGGCTGATTTTTTGTTGGGGTTATCTATATGGTGAGGAGATCATCCTCACCAAAAATCAGCCATTGATTCATCCTCTATGAGGGTACACCGAACCCGACCCTTAACAAAAATGGCTAAAGTACTAACTAGGGAAAAATCCACGTGGCACTCCTTTGGGGCCACTGATCTTATGAATTTTTGGCCCATCCATTGGTGGACTTACGCACAAAAAATCATGCTGATTCGTGATCTCCAACCATTGAATCTGAGTATCCAAAAAATATTCAAATCCAATGGCTGGAAATCAACTCATGAAAATCATTCCAATCCAATGGCTAAAAATCACTAATCAATCTGACTTTTGATGTGTATGTCCATCAGGTGGTGGGCCATATCAGTGGGCCCAAAAAAATGGAAAAATCTATGAAAAAGTGCTAAAAAAATCAGTGATTAGTGTTTCTTAGCCATTGGATTTGAGCACTTTTTCATCATGGGCTTGGACCCACACACCAAAAGTCAGTGATTAGTGTTTCTTAGCCATTGGATTTTAGCACTTTTTCATCATGGGCTTGGACCGAACTCATAGGCCTGTTCATAAACCCATGATGAAAAAGTGCTCAAATCGTACGGCTAGAAATTATCAATCACGCTGATTTTTGGTGTGTAGGTCTATCATAGTGTGGGCTAGACATTCAAGTGGCAAGTGGGGCCGAACTATTCTACTACGTTGCAATTTTAGGGCCCACTGCCTCCATGAATGTTTGGCCCACATATTGGTGGACCCACACACCAAAAATCAGCGTGATTAGAGATTCATAGCCATTGGATTTGAGCACTTTTTGATCATGGGCTCGGAACCAACTCATAGGCCAGTTCATAAAGCCCATGATGGAAAAGTTCTCAAATCCTACGGCTAGAAATCAGAAATCACGGTGATTTTTGGTGTGTAGGTCTCTCATTTTATGGGACAAACATTCAAGTGGCACATTTTATGTACTCCACAGCCCCATAACATAAGCCATGTGGCACATTTTTAGTGTGTTTGATGATTTTTAGCCGTTGGTTATGTACTAAACAATGGTTGAATCCAATGGCTAGAATTACGCCTTAAAAGTACAAAAATCTAATGACTAGAGATACCAATCAAGGTGAATTTTTATGTGCATATACACAAAGAGGTGGGCTGAAAATTCATGTGGTCAGATGATCCAAAATATGTGGTTGTCACCTCACAGGCTCACACATGTAACTTTATTTTAGAACAATGTGTTACTTTTTTTTGGTGCTTAGAACATTTTGTTACTTATCAAAATAAAAATAAATACATAATGTATATGTGTTATTCTTTAATTTGATTAAATAAAATAAAACATATATACATGTCACCTACTATACTCCATGTAATTGATTAGATAATTTATCAATTATCTAACTATATAATCGATTAATTTAGAAGTACACACATGAAATTTTTTAAAATATTTATTACTAATAGAGAAAAACTCTAGTGCACTAATTACATTCATATACTTTAAAGAATATGCCCAGGGAACGAGATATTGGTTGGGATCATTGTACAGCGATTAGGGCAGATAAAAGACATGTCAGATGTAGATACTGTCACAAGGAAATATATGGTGGAGTGACAAGGTTGAAGGAACATCTGACAGGGAAACCAGGGGAAGTTAAATCTTGTCCCTCGGTTCCTAGAGAGGTGCAAGAGACAATTAAAAATTACTTAATTGCATCGAAAAAGGCAAAGGCTGCTCAACAGAGAAGGAAAGAAGATATATATGCGAGCCTTAATGACCCAGACGTAGGAGGTAGTGGTGGTTGCCCCTATGATGTGCCAGATGCAGATAGTGATGATGACACTGAATCCGATGAGAACATGTCTCGATTTGAAAAGCTACAGCTGAAGTTTGCCCAACGTCAAAGTAGGCAGTCACTTTTACAAGATGAGGAGAGGAGACATTCAGTGTCTGGCATACCGAATCAGGATATAGGAGGCTCCTCCCAAGCCAGGGCTAAATCATCTGCTAGGGGAGGGATGCATCGCACCTTTAGTGTGCGAGAAGCCGACGAGGCCGTACACAGGGCACAAAAAGAGAAGGATTCTGTAGCTGCTCGTAGTAGAGGGCTTGATCCATTTTTATATAGATCAAAGTCAACTACACAAAAGAAGTTGAAAGAGGCTTGGGGTGGAAAGAAACTTTTTGATAAGGTGGGAAGAGCTATAACGAAGTTCTTTGTATTCAGTTCAATCCCTTTCAATGCAGCAAAGAGTCCTTATTTCCAGCCAATGATAGATACTATTGCAGAGGCAGGGCCTGGGATTAGAGGACCTTCTCCCTTTCAGATTAGTACCAAATACTTAAACATAGAAATAGTTGAGTTGAAAAATTACATTAACATATTAAAGAAAAAGTGGACTGACTATGGCTGTACCATTATGTGCGATGGGTGGACATCAAAGACGAGGAAGTCTATTGTTAATTTCATGGTGTACTGCGACCGAAATATGATTTTCCACAAGTCGATCGACACGTTTGGAAAGGAAAAGACTTCTGAGTACCTATTGGAGTTGATGGATGAGGTAGTGGAGGAGGTTGGTGAGCAGAATGTGGTGCAAATTGTCACTGATAATGAAGCATCATTCAAGCTTGCAGGGAAGTTGTTGATGGCCAGGAGAAAACACTTGTTTTGGGCCCCATGTGCTGCATACTGCATCGATCTCATGCTAGAGGAGATTGGAAAGACAAAGTCAATATCTTCAACAATTGAAAAGGCAAGGAAGATCACAGGCTTCATTTATAACAGTGAGAAGGCCGTCAACCTGATGAGGCAGTTCACGGAAGGTAGGGATTTGTTGAGACCTGGAATTACACGGTTCGCTACTGAATACATCGCCCTACAAAGTCTCTTGCGCCATAAAGACGCTTTGCGCAAACTTTTTCTATCAGATGAATGGAAGTTGTTGATAGCGGGATTTGGAAGAGATAGGAAGAAGAGAGAAGTTGCAGATACAGTGTCTAATTACGTGTTGACAAATGAGTTTTGGACAAAGGCAGAAGAGACATGCTTTGTATTCGAGCCTCTTGTGAAGGTGTTGAAGTTGGTTGACCAAGACAAAAAACCAACTCTAGCCTTTATATATGAGGCAATGGATAGAGCAAAGATGTCTATTCAAGTTGCATGCAAACATTATAAGAGATATTGGGATATCATTGATAGAAGATGGAATGTCCAGCTACATCATCCTCTACATGCAGCAGGTAAATTGTTGCTTATTTAGATTATGTGTAGGCAAGTTAAGATTTTATTATTTTTTTCTAATTAGTATTATATTTTTTGCATGGTATAAATCAGCGCATTTCTTGAACCCTGCATTCCAATATGGTAATATGTCAAGACACGAGGAGATAAGAGAAGGCCTGGATGAGGTCATTAAAAAGTTAGAGCCATCATTGGACATACAAGGGAAAGCAATAAACGAAGTATGTATAATGTATCTGTCAAGACTGTCATTGGTATATAATATTTTAAAAGTTTAGGTGATAATGCACTTTTAACTTTATCAACTTATATGTAGGTTAAATTATTTGTGGAGGCAAGGGGTAAATTTGGAGAAGCTCTTACAATAAATCAACGCAAGTCTGATATGCCTGGTATGTGTACATCTAAATATATAGTTATTATAATTTTATTAGTTACTAATACATCTTACTCTTAATTTTGTAGCCGAGTGGTGGTATAATTATGGCCGGGATGCACCTAATTTGAGACGTATTGCCATCAAGATTTTGTGTCAAACGTGCTCCTCTTCAGGTTGTGAGAGGAATTGGAGTACGTTTTCTCTTATCCACACAAGGACTCGCAATCGATTATCAATGAAGAGATTAGAGCAGTTAGTTTTTGTACATTACAACCTGAGGTTGCGAGTACGTAATTTGATGGCCAAGAAGGAAGATGACGAGTATTATAATCCAATTGATTTGGATTATATATTTGATGTAGATGATGTCTTGGGCCCTTGGATGCGCGAGAAGGACACACCTGTACTAGACAACGAAGACTTGTCATGGTTAGATGAGCCACTCACTAGAGGTACATCTGATGATGATGGTGCTCATGCTGGTAGTGATGATGATGGTAGCGATGATGATGGTGGTGGTGGTGCTGTTGCTGTTGTTGCTAGTGGAATTGGAAGTGCTGGAGGTGACCATAAAGGAGTTGGAGGGACTACGGCTACTGAGCAGGAGGGTCGTCTGGGGGACACATATCCTACTGATGATGTCATCATCACACAAGATACTAATCACGGCATTAGAGAACATCGTAGGAGATTGGCAGAATCAACTACGTATCCAAGTGATGATGAGTCTGATAGCCGATATAGGCCTAGGCATGAAGGCACCAACATAGATGAGCAAATGGAACATATGTCATTTGGTAACCATCCAAGTTGGCCTACTTACAATTATGGTCAGCCTCCTCCTTATGGTTATGGTTATAGTTATGGTCAGCCTCCTCCTTATGGTCGGCCTCCTTCATATCATTATGGTCAGCCGACTCCATACAGTTATGGTCAGCCTCAAGGCCCTCAACCATATGATTATTTTCTTGATCAGGAAGAGTCCAGCTCTAGTCAAAGTCAAACTCGTACAGATGACTCCTCCACAGGACAATATGGTTTCTTCTTCCAAGATCCACATGCTCACCAGTATTATGGGCAATATGAATAAATTGCTCTTTTCATAAGATGTGGGACTGTGTATTATGTGCTTGTAGTCTTGTATGTTGAACTATATTAATTGAAATGCATTCAATTGCAAATGTGTATGTTGACTACTTGGTATACAGTTTTACTTTTACAAGACATGTTCTGCCAGCTCTGGTTTAGCCGAAAGTACAATAAGTCACTTTTTTTAATTTAAATCAGTAATACAATGTAGTTCTTAATTAAATTTTATCATATTTATATGTTTCTTATTTATTTTTATTTTTTTCATTATTTTTTAGCATTTTTTGAACTTCCTAATATGGTTTCACTAAGTTTCGGACCGAAACCAGCGAAACTACCGAAACTACTCCCGAAACTACCGAAACTCTCGAAACTACCGAAACTATCGAAACTCTCCTTTACTTTAGTTTCACCAAGTTTTGGGACGAAACCGCCGAAACTACCGAAACGTTTCGGTTTCACCCGAGACCGAAACCGAAACGAAACCATCAACTTTGAACCATGTGAGATATCGAATTACTCTGTGAGCTGCCTCAATATGCGATGATCGCGGTGCGTGCATAAACTTGTTGTTAGTATGAGGGAGAATATAATATAAGATATATGGTGAGTGGATATATTAATGTGGGTGTAATTGTTTTGACCTAGTAATATAAATAATATTGTGGGACGTTGGTGGATTTCACTCTCCAATGCTTTCCCTTCTTCTTTTCCTCTCTTCTTCTCCTCTCTTCCCGAAACCCTAAAATTCTACTTGGTATCAGAGTATAGCGAATCGAATCCGCACAAAAACTTCAGGGGTGAATCTCCTCACGCCTCAAACCTTCAAGGGGTGATCAACATTGCTGATGTCATCGCTAACGTCATGGAGCCGTACGGCTGACATCATCAGCTGTACCGACGGGGTGTTCAAGATCTCCAAAACCTTCACCTTCCAGTAGATGACATTTTTCTAGGAATTTTGGTTATTTTTTGGGAATTTTTTGGACCTTTTTGAGCATGTTATGGCCGATATTCGAAAATATTGAAAAATAGGCTCGTTTGAGTTCGCGGTGATTTGCGACCTCTTTCGAAGCTTCTTGGCTTCGATTGCTGCTTCATTTTGGTCCCCCCCATTATTACCTACAGGCCTATGCCATTTATTTTAAGTTTGGTGGAGTATTGAGGCTGGGGGATCGATTTCTCCCCCCTATTATTACCGCCGGCGACTTTTTTGCCCTTATTGGGCATCACGAACACCCACAATCCTTGTTGGTTGGCTCCCCTATGCCTTCAATCCTTTCTTGGATGCTTTTTTGGAACTTTGGGATGATCCCATCACTCCGTGATCTCTTGGTTAGCGTGGCTTGAGTCGTTTGACTCGTTTCGATCTCCGTCGTGCCTCCGGTTTGTCTCAGATCGTGGTAGCTGTTTATTGGGTGGTCTTTTTCTATTATTTGTTTGTTATTTGTTGTTTGTGACGCAGCTATGCCGACGTCAGATGAATCCGGAGCCTCAGATGTGGTCTCCAGGCCTACCGGTCCTCTAGTTTCAGCCCCTACTCCATATGAAAACCCTGTGTTGCAGATCACCACTATCAAGCTGGCTGGAAAAAATTATTTGGAATGGTCTAGGGCTGCCAAGATGTTTATTAGTGGCTGTGGGAAACAAGGATATCTTACTGGCCGTTTAGTGGCCCCTAAAGAGGATGACCCCGAGTTTGAGAAATGGGAATCGGGCAATTTGACTGTTATGTCGTGGCTTCTTAACTCTATGGAGCCCCACATCAGTTGATGATTCTTATTTCATACTACTGTAAAGGAGATCTGGGACTTTGCATCTCAGACCTATTCCCAGCAAAAGAATGTTGCTCATGTGTATCAGTTGCGCCAGAGCATTGCCACTTTTCGTCAAGGGGACTTGCCTTTGGCCGAGTATTTTGCTAAGCTTCGTAGCATGTGGAGGAACTTGATTATTATCAAGTTTTTACCCCTGCCTGTACCACGGATGGTAAGGCATATCGCACGTTGGTGGATCAGAACAGGATATATGAGTTCCTTGCTGGCTTGAATGCTGATTTCCAGTTAGCCCGTGTCCAGTTACTCAGTAAAGATGATTTACCCTCGCTTAATCAAGTATACGCCTATGTTCAAAGTGAAGAAAGTCGCAGAGATGTCATGTCTCCTCTTCCCAAACATGAAAAGTCTGCCCTGGCTGCAGTCTCATCATTACAGAAACCACCATAGCATCGTCCTAAAGGTCCTCCACCTACTTGTGCTCATTGTGGCAAGAAAGCCACAGTCAAGATAAATCCTGGAGTCTTCATATGTGTAAGGGGTGTGGCAAGAAGGGCCATAGTAAAGAAAAATGTTGGAATATTGTTGGACGACCCCCGCAGTCGTCCCTACCGTCGTCACGCGCACCTCCCACTGCCCACAGCGTTGCTATGGATACTCCTACAGATCTATCCCCTTCCTTGGACACATCACTAGTTACTATTTCTCGAAAGGAGCTCGAGAATATACGGCGCTTTATGGCCCACTTGGATGGACCTTCGGCCACTTCAGCATTTGCCCAGTCAGGTACCATCAGTTCTGCCCATCATGTTTCCGCCTCTACTTCTTCCTCACCCTGGATTATTGATTCGGGGGCTTCAGAGCATATGACGGGTATGTCTACTTTATTTTCTTCCTATTCTGTGGGTTCTGGGGCTGATAAAGTCCGCATCGCATATGGCACCCTTTCCTCTGTCTCTAGGAAAGGTCGTGTCACAGCCACATCCGAGATTTCTTTATCCTCTGTCATTCATGTTTCCAAGTTTGATACTAACTTGCTTTCTGTTAGCTCTCTCACAAAAAACTCTAAATTGTTGTGTCACTTTCTTTCCTTCTCATTGTGTGTTTCAAGACTTGGTCACGAGGAGGACGATTGCCACTGGACGTGAAGTGAATGGTCTCTATCTCCTGGATGCGTCTCCCACAGTTCCAGCTGCGTTGTAGTGTCGTTGTCATAATAATAGTTTCAATAAGGAGCAACTACTGTCTTGGCATGCTCGTCTTGGTCATGTGTCTTTTCCATATTTACGTCTCTTATTTCCTGCATTGTTTCAGTCTGTATCGTTGTCTGAACTTCATTGTGAAGTGTGTGCTCTGTCCAAGCACACTCGTTCTGTTTTCCCACCACGGGGTAATAAAAGTAATGCTATTTTTTATTTGATTCATTCTGATGTTTGGGGCCCGTCCCCGATTACTTCCATTTTTGGTTATCGCTACTTTGTCTCATTTGTGGATGATTTCTCTAGGTGCACATGGATATTTGTTATGAAATCTAAAGATGAAGTGTTTTCTATTTTCCAGAACTTCCACAAACTAATCCTTACCCAGTTTGGAAAGTGTATAAAAGTTCTCCGATCTAATCAAGGAGGGGAGTACATGTATGGGGGGTTGAAGTTGTACTTGGCAGAGCATGGTATTGAGCATCAAAATTCATGTGTGTTCACCCCACAACAAAATGGGGTGGCCGAAAGAAAAAATCGACATCTACTGGAAGTGGTTCGTTCTCTCCTTTTGTGGTACAATGTTCCCAAAACTTATTGGTCTGATGCCGTGCTTCTTGCTGCCTTCCTCATCAACTGTATGCCATCTCGGTCTCTTTAGTTCCACACTCCTTTTCAGTTCCTTCGTCCCTCTAATCCTCCATTTGCGGTTCTTCCGAAAATCTTTGGCTGTGTTTGTTACGTCCATATCCTTGGCCCTCATCGGACAAAGTTGGACCCTAAAGCACTTAAATGTGTGTTCCTAGGGTACTCCTCAAGCTCGAAGGGGTATAAATGCTATCATCCTCCCACATGGAGGAGGTTTGTTACTATGGATGTCACTTTCTGGAATCGGCTCCTTTTTTTTTTCCGCTGCTAGCCCTGCCGATCCTTAGGGGGAGAGTAGTTGGTGTGAGGAACGGCATGTGACCCCTGCTTTGCCCGTGACATTAGATGATCCAGTTATTGATATTATTATGCATGACAGAGACACTAGCAAGCAGGGGGAGCTGCAAGTCTATACTCGTAGTACAGTAAGGGAGACAAAGACCATTCCTGAATGTCAAGGTCAAGACTCCTACTCACTGGATCCAGGTTATTCCTCATTTGGTTCCCCTTCTTTATGTGATAGTAGTTTTGATCTTCCTATTGCTCTTCGGAAAGGGAAGAGAACCTGTACTCAATACCCTATTGCTAATTTTGTTTCCTATGATAACTTGTCACCATCCTACAAATCTTTTGTTACCTCCCTGTCCTCTGTTACTCTTCCTTCTTCTGTCACAGAGGCTCTAGCACAACCCAGATGGAAGGAGGCGATGGTTGAGGAAATGAACGCACTGGAAAAAAATAACACATGGGAACTGGTTCGGTTACCACAGGGCAAGAAGCCGGTTGGATGTAAGTGGGTCTATACAGTGAAATGCAAACCGGATGGATTTGTGGATAGATACAAGGCACGGTTGGTGGCTAATGGCTATTCTCAGACATATGGTATTGACTACAAGGAGACATTCGCTCCTGTAGCCAAACTAAACTCTATTCGGGTTATTCTCTCACTCGCAGCAAGTCAGTCCTGGCCACTACTACAACTCGATGTTAAGAATGCATTCCTTCATGGTGACTTGAAGGAAGAGGTTTACATGCTCCCCCCTCTGGGGTTCCGAGTGTCTGATGACATGCAGAGAGTGTGTAAGTTGAAGAAAACTCTGTATGGTTTGAACAGTTACCAAGAGCATGGTTTGAAAGATTCAGCGGAGCAATTAAACAATTGGGATACAACCAGGGTCAGGCAGACCACACACTCTTTATCAGACGAGTAGGGGACACTACGACTATCTTAATTGTGTATGTGGATGACATTATTGTCACAGGGAACTGTGCAACAGAAATTTCCAGACTTAAGAGCTTCTTGGCAGCTGAATTTGAAATTAAGGATCTAGGCACCTTAAAGTATTTCTTGGGCATTGAGGTTGCAAGATCGAATGAGGGAATATACATATGCCAGAGGAAATATGTATTGGATTTACTTCAGGATACAGGCATGTTGGGGGCACGACCTGTTGATACCCCGATTGAAGCAAACCATCGGCTAGATGGTCAATTAGGAGAACTCCTTGAGGATGCGGGTAGCTTTCAGAGACTCGTGGGACGCTTCATCTACCTAGCTCACACATGACCGGATATTGCATATGCCGTGAGTGTGGTGAGCCAGTACATGCACGCGCCTCGCACACCGCACTTGGAAGCTACTAACCATATCTTGAGATACTTGAAGTCATCCCCAGGGAAGGGATTGTTATTTCGTCGTCATGGGCATACGAGGGTTGAAGGCTTTACTGATGCAGATTGGGCTGGTGCCCAAGATGATAGACGGTCTACTTCAGGCTATTGCACATTTGTGGGAGGCAATCTAGTAACCTGGAGGAGCAAGAAGCAGCAAGTGGTAGCTCGGTCAAGTGAGGAAGCCGAATTCCGATCTATGGCCCATAGTCTGTGTGAGCTACTATGGCTCAAAATTTTACTTAGGGAGCTGGGTTTCCCGATCGAAGGATTTATGTCGTTATATTGTGACAACAAGGCGGCCATAAGCATTGCACATAATCCCGTGCAACATGATAGAACAAAGCACATCGAAGTGGATAGACATTTCATTCACGAGAAAGTTACTTCGGGAGTAATCTGTACACCATTCGTGCCTACGTCAGAACAAGTGGCTGATGTTCTCACCAAAAGTGTTGCGGTTGCTCCATTTCGGGCATGTTTGGACAAGTTAGGCATGATCGATATTCATGCACCAACTTAAGGGGGAGTGTTGTCAGTATGAGGGAGAATATAATATAAGATATATGGTGGGTGGAGATATTAATGTGGGTGTAATTGTTTTGACCTAGTAATATAAATAATACTATGGGACGTTGGTGGATTTCACTCTCCAACGCTTTCCCTTCTTCTTTTCCTCTCTTCTTCTCCTCTCTTCCCGAAACCCTAAAACTCTACTAAACTGCCTTGTGACACTCACAGCATAAGCAATATCGAACCATGTGTTTGCTGAGTAGATCCATGGTTTTAAAATTCGACAAAATTCAGCAAAATTAGCCGAATTAATTCTGAATTTTGAATCACCAAATTAAAGTGTACATGTATTAAAAATTTTGCAAAAAATCGCCGAATTAATTCTTTTAATTCGAATTAAACAATGAAAATTCGGCTAATTTCTCGAAGTTTAACATCTTTTAGTACAAAAATTGAAAAAATTCGCCGAATTAATTAGTTGAATTAATTTGTTTAATTCGAAGTAAACAGTAAACTTACAGAAGTTTGGAGAATTTTTGCCAGACGTTGGTAAAACACACTAATTTTTAAGGATATGATAAAATAAGAATGCGAAAACACTTCTCACTCATTATAACATAAAAAATCATTTAGAGCAACCTAAGCAAGATTAATATCGTTTCACTCATTTGGCAAAAATTTCCCAAACTTCTCTAAGTTAGCGAATTTTTACAGAAATTCTCTAAATCGAATTGAACTTCCCTGAATTAATTCTGAATTTTAACTCACCGAAGTTTAAGGCGAAGTCGAAGTTTAGAAACTTGAGTAGATCAACCTGCCAACCAATCGCTGAAACATAACA
Organism: Euptelea pleiosperma; assembly: GCA_035048495.1. Taxonomy (NCBI): domain Eukaryota; kingdom Viridiplantae; phylum Streptophyta; class Magnoliopsida; order Ranunculales; family Eupteleaceae; genus Euptelea; species Euptelea pleiosperma. The sequence goes on along the minus strand of CM068545.1, from coordinate 21,010,368 downwards.
ATATCTTCAAGAGAATCGCCTTCCTCAGAATTCAGTCGATGGTTCTGATCAATCGGTGTCTATGATGGTCGTGCTCCCAATGACCCAGCCTCACTCAACAAGTCCAATACGTACTTTCTCTGAGATATAAAGATGCCTTTCTGTGACCGAGCAACTTCAGTCCCCAGAAAGTATTTTAGTAGCCCTAGATCCTTTGTCTCAAACTCAGAAGTTAAGGTCTTTAGCCGCTTTATCTCTGTTGGATCACTTCTAATGATGACAATGTCATCAACATAGATTATCAACACAGTGGTACTAGTCTGCTGGTATTTCACAAACAACGTGTGGTCGGCTTGAATCTATTTATAACCCACTCGTTTGATCACACTGCTGAATTGCTCGAACCATACTCTAGGGGACTGCTTTAGCCCATACAGGGCTTTCTTCAGCTTGCACACCCTGTTGTCACTTCCAGCAAGTTTCAATGTAGGTGGTAACTTCATGTACACATCTTTTGTCAGATCTCCATGTAGGAAGGCATTCCTCACATCTAGCTGATGTAAGGGACATGGCAGATTTGCCACTAAGGATAGAAGAACTCTGATTGAATTCATCTTGGTTACTAGTGTAAATGTTTCCTGATAGTCGATCCCATAAGTCTGAGTGAATCCCTTGGCTACAAGCCATGTTTTGTACATTTCGTCTGATCCGGAAGCTTTATGCTTCATTATGAAGACCCATTTACACCCCACAGGTTTCTTTCTTTCGGGTAATGAAACAAGATCCCATGTTTTATTTTTCTCAAGAGTCTGCATTTCATCCATCATAGCTTCTTTCCACTTTGGGTGACTGAGTGCATCCGGAACACTGGAAGGCAAAGAAACAGAGGACACACCACTAGCGAAATTTTGATAAGATGGGGACATACTGGTAAGAAACATAATGAGAGATAGGGTGCTCTGTACACATACGCACACCCTTCCGAAGTGCAACATGGAGATCCATATCAGTACTCATATGGTCACTAGAAATAGAAGGTGCAGGTGGCTTGTGAACAAAAATATAAACTAAAGCAGAGCCAAAAGCAATACATGAAACTGGATCAGAGGGGAGACTTGCAGGCAAGATCAGTAGCTTGTCCCTTCTTGGTTCTGATGTAGACCCGCACGTCCGTTGTAGTAGCAGAAGTGTCCTTATCAATAATAGACTGAGATCCCGACATAGGAACAAAGATGATATCCGTGTCAAGCATAGGAATAAGGACATGCATAGGAATAGGGACGTTCTCATCTACAGTGTCATGCTCTCCCTGAGGAGAGGTCCGGATACCAAAGAAAGGGATGGACTCAACCAAGGTGACAGCCATAGAGATAAAGCAACGATAAGTGCCAGGGTGGTAACACTTGTACCCCAAGAGGATGCATTTCAAAGCCTACGGATCTAACTTGTTCCTAGAAGGAAAAGTGTTACCATAGAGCCTGGGTTGGGAGAACGACAAAGCCTGGATGATTAGGAAGCAACAGTGATAAAGGAGTCTAAAGTCCAAGAACACGAGATGGCATGCGGTTGATGAGATAGGCTGCAAGTAAGACAAATTCCGACCGGTAGTGTTTCGGAACCTGCATGTCAAGTTAGAGGGCACGCCCAACCTCAAGAAGGTGGCGATTTTTGCTCTCAGCAATCCCATTCTGTTGAGGTGTGGAAGGACACGAGGTTTGATGAACGATGCCATGAGATGCGAAGTAGGATTTAGATTGTAACCAATAGAGAAAGATTAAAGAGAGAATGAGAGAAATAGATACGGAGAAAGAGATTAGGGTTTTAGAGAGAGAAGTTACAGAGAAGAGGAGAGGTGGAACATTATGTTCAATCTCTCTCACACTGACATATATGAGATGGGAGAAACCCATTACAACTAAAAGAGCCAAACGTGGGTTAAGTGGTGGACCCACTTAACCCCTTCAAAGAAGAAATCGTGGGGTTAAGTGGATAACCCACTTGACCCACCTACAAAATATAACGCAGACCCCCATGTGGGAAGTGGGATGCAACCCACTTAAGGCACCCCACGTGAGGTGTAAAACCCATAAACTCCAACAGATGGCCTATTTTCAAAAATACCAAATGAAGAGTTCATGGAGAGCTTAAAACTAGAAGAAGATACTAATCTTAGAGAGACCATATGGCATATAAACATGCATAAGATTAGAGTTAAGAAGCGAAAGAATCCTTAACAAAGATGAAGATAGGAAAAGATTTGGCGCAAATGGTATTCCATTAAAGTTTTGGAAGTCATGAGAGAAACTAGATTGTTTGGTTGACTACACTAGTCGACAAGATTTTTGAGACTTTAAAGTGCAGATGAATGGAGGACAAATATTGTGGTACGGTGGTACCTAATTATAAAAACAAGGATATGTAAAAAATTGTACTTATTATAGTGGGATGAAAGTTACAAGTCACATTATGAAAGACTACCTTCTTACCGAGACAATTGATGAAATAGTATCGAGGAAAGAGGAAAAATCTCCACATGATCTTTATAGACTTAAAAAAGCATATGATAGTCCCAAAGAAGTTAAATTGGTGAGAAATGAAAAAAAACGGGAGTTTTGAGTGAGTATATTTACAATACTAAGGACATGTATACTAGAGTGATGATTAAACAATTGATGGTGAGTGAGTTTCCAGTTTAGTGGATTTGCACAAGATGTCGGTAGATTAACTATTCATTTTTAAGGAAAGGTTCCTTGGTGTATGTTATTTGTAGATGATGTATGTTCGTTGATGAGACTAGAGAGGGAGTAAATGCAAAACTAAAAACAGGGACCTTAGAAACTAATAGTTCTAAAATAAGTAGGACAAAGACATGTAGTATAAATATAGTAAGGACGCTTACAGGGATGAGACGTTAGTTAGATTGATGTGAGAAAAAACCTCGAAGTTACCATTTTCATTATATATGTTTAGTTATCCATAAAGATGAAGAGATTGGTGAGCTAGCCAAGATGCTCTAATTCGGTTACGGATATATACACTGGTACGATAAATGGGGATATGGCTCTTTGTGTCCCAAAATCTAGGACACAGATATGGATACGGGCTATGTAACAAGGACACCGACACGAATACAAGGTGTCTGACGCGACAACATAATTTTTTTTTGATACGGAGACACGTCCGTACATATATTTATTAAAATATATTAGTATATATGAATTTTTAAAATTATTAATAATATAACAAAAAATAGAAAATAAAACAGAAAATATTTATTAGTTTATTATTGTATGGAGGATGGAACACACCAACCCGCTTTTAGAAGTCAATTTTATATTAAAAATTATTAAACAATTGTTGACACGGCCATAATTGTCCAGATGTGTGTCGGGAAGTGTCGACACGTGTGTCTAGGTGTCCGACACGGCAAAAAACCCTAAAAGTGCAGTGTCCTTGTTACATAGGATACGGGTATCTCATCCAATATGTTCATACCATGATTTGAGTTTTAGTTTTACAAGCTAAGCATCTTGATTTAATATCCACATTGTGCCAAAGATAGTGAAATTTTTAAAATTTCAAAGTTCTTACAATAATATTTGTTGGTTATAATACATTATTTATATCTTCTTATTGACATAAGGAATAAGGAAACTGTTAAGAGTTAAGAAAATGCACAATAGCACAATAGAAAATGAGAAATCGGTGGCATAAAAGTTTTTATGTAGTCTTCTATACCAGTATCAATATCGACATGATAAGATATGATAGGGTACAATAGTCATGTTGAAGTATCTGAGTATCATAATTGGTGAGGATGTTACTAATGGAATTAGTGTTGGGTGGCTAAAGTGAAAACACGCTGCAGGAGTGCTATGTGATCAATGCATACTGATCAAACTAGAGGAAAATTTTACCAAGACAACAATAATACTTGCGATAGTGATCGAATGTGAGACAATTATATGTTCATAGGATGAGTGAATCAAAGATGAGGATGCTGCGATGGATGAGTGAAAAGACTAGGAAGATTAAAATAAAAAATAAACACATTCAAGGAAATTTAGAAATAGCCCCAGTAGGAGATAAAATAAAGTCAATTGATTTGGTTTGTGCATGTACCACAAAGTGGCTAAAATAATTATATCCTAGTCCGAACCCCCCAAAATGAGAAACTATGCAATTTTCCTAAAGGAAACATACCCCAAAAAATTTGGGCACCTCCGACCCCAACCAGAAGTAGCTGTTGTCCAGGCTCATAGGCATCGCCCCCATAGTTGGGTCAAAAACCTTTAGTGAGCCTAACTACAACAATGTAGAATTTGAGATCCAATCCACATACAATAGAGCAGCACACACTTGGTATGTGTGACTTACTGCTCATCATACCCGATAGATCTTATTTCAGACTAGCTATCATCCTTAGAAACAATCAACCCATTAATGAAGCCTCTGCAACCTATCACAGTTGGGCCTACCACAATACATTGCCCCAAACTTATTCTCCGATGCGTCAAGACATACCAAAACTCCTTACATAGTAACTTTGAGGGAGATCAAATTTTTTCTTAAAACTGAAAATTCGTTAGAGAGAAAAATCACTTACTTTTAATACGAATATGTCAATTAAATGCCAAATTTATTTAAATAATTATTTGAAGTACAGAAAAGTTACAGAAAAATATTTTTAAGATCCAAGAAAATTTATAATTAACCTTGACCAACCAGGGTCACGTCATGAGTGAAATTACCATAATGTTACTCGTTCTGAAAAATTTTTTTTAATAATTTGTAGGCCTTTCAAAACATCAAAAAAAATCCTACAAAATTATTTTTTAGTAATGAAACCTGTTAAATATTAATGTCTGTTTATTTTTTAATACGGGTCCTACTGATACCATAAAATATTATTATTTATTAAGAGGGTGACACCATGGTCTCATCCAATCAGAGTCTAGCGTATACAATCATTAGTATCATCAATCACTACCCAATACAACTAAGTGACATATGCCAAAAGGGACCAGTGCACACTGCAAATTGAATCAAAATAATTATCAATCCTTCCTGATGTAAACCTAAAATCAGAGTGCTAAGGTTGTAAAATAAACACTTCTGAAACTAATGCTTTTGGCTCAGTGTTTTGTTAATGCACTTGAGAGAAAGCGGTGTCCTGTGACCTCTTAGGCTTTCATAACCATAAAAATTTCCAAAATTATCCTCACATGAATGCTCAAGAAAAAAATTGTTGATTGACTTATATATGTATTGTATATCAAATAATGTAAGATCAGGTGGTGATCAGTTTTTGGTGGGGAACTCATTTAGGTGGCTTTTCCTGGCTTTTCATCATTCTACCACTAAGTTGCCAATGTATGCAAACTTAACTATGTCAACTCTTTGACCACCTTCTTTCAAACCCACTTTGAAAATCAATGAACGACGGAAGAAAGTTTCCAAACAGCATTAGTCCTCCAGGCCATCCACCCATGCATAAATGCTTTTGGCCTCTTCTGTTTTCTCTTTAATGATCAAAGTTTTGAATGAACTGTCTCAGTTCTGTTCTGAAATGTCCGCCACTGGTACAGATGATGTTTCTTTTAACTATTTGTTTCTTGCAGATGATAATTTGTACATTAATTGTGGTGGTGACGCGATGCCAATAAATGAGAGTTGGTATGAAGCTGATTGGGAACGTCATGCCTATTATGTAAGTCCCAAAAAAAATTGGGCATATAGTAGTACAGGAGACTTCCTTACGTCTGACGGTGGTCCCATTGACCACATACAGAATAGAACATGTGGAATTTCCATGCCGGATGCAGCTTTATATATGACAGCACGCCTTTCCCCTCTCTCCCTCAAGTACTATGGGCTCTGTTTGAATAATGGCAATTACACTGTGAAACTTTACTTTGCTGAAATCATATTCAAGGATAGAAAAGACTATAGCATCAAGGGGAGACACATTTTTGATGTGTTTATTCAGGTAATGAATCAATTCATACTCTGATGATGTTCCTCTACCAGTGGTATACCTACTTAAACTCTTCTCTGCATGGTAATAAAGTGCTACACAACTTCAATATCAAAGAAGAAGCCAGTGGCCCAAACAAAAAAGTCGTTAAAGATTTCAACGGTAGTGTGACAAACAACCGTCTGGAGATCCACTTCTACTGGGCTGGCAAAGGTTCTATGGAAATCCATCCGGAACTTTATGGCCCTCTTATATCAGCTATATCCGTAACTGTTGGTAGAACATTTATCTTTGTCTCTCTTTTTATCCCTATTTGTTGCTAACTAGAACATTTATCTTTGTCTCTCTTTTTATCCCCATTTGTTGCTGTGGATGATTCGCATAAACATTTATCTTGTGCTGACCACAATTTCTACGTCTTTTCTATTCAGTTCCGAAAGCTTCTGGCAAGCTGCCTGGGATAAGTATAGCTGCAATTGCAGGATCGGCATTACTTTTCTTTGTTTTGGTTTTGGTTTTCTTTTGGAAAATGGGCTGGCTAGGAGGCAAAGAGATGCGTGATGAAGGTGAGAATTATATGACTGGTGCCTAGTATTCTACCACGTCCACTAGTAAAAGTATCTATGATCATCCTCACAAGTGGTTTTCTAATTTATTTTTTTAAGTGAGCTGGATAATTCTGATAACAATGTCATTTAATATATCAATATCTGATTGCTTCTTGAAACAGAACTCAAAGACCTTGAGCTATTCCCAGGCGGACTTTTCAACTTCCGGCAGATAAAAGCAGCAACTCAAAACTTCAGTGTCGCAAACAAGATTGGCGAAGGGGGTTTTGGTCCAGTTTACAAGGTCTAGTAATAAATTATTATTATTATTTTTTTGGTAAAAGTTTAGATCTCCTTAATTTGTGACTTGCTTCCAATACAAAAGCGGTGTTGTGTTTGAACGTAGGGCGTACTTCCCAACGGGATGGAAATAGCAGTGAAGCAGCTCTCCTCAAAATCAGGGCAAGGAATACGTGAATTTGTGAATGAAGTAGGCACCATCTCTGCTCTTCAACACCCAAATCTTGTTAGATTGTTGGGATGTTCTGCGGAACACAACCAACTTCTGCTAGTGTATGAGTACATGGAAAATAATTCCCTTGCACGTGCTTTACATGGTAATCGAGAAATAGTCTTATATGAAAATTCTTACAGGCAATATAATTTACCGTTGTGACCAAATATTAATGGTAGAGAATGGGTAGTCTGCAGGTTCTGAGGAACTCAGGATGAGACTTAATTGGCCGATGAGGGTTAAAATTTGCCTCGGAATAGCAAAAGGTCTGGCTTTCCTCCATGAAGAAACCAAACTGAAGATTGTTCACAGGGATATTAAGCCTACCAATATTCTGCTTGATAAAGATTTCAATGCAAAGATATCTGATTTTGGATTCGCTAAGCTTTATGAAGAGGATGACTCGCAGATCATCACTAGAATTGCAGGAACCAAGTAATGCATCACATACCTTTCTCTTACCACTTCATTATTTTTTTACTTTCAAACTGAAGTAATAAATCTTCATGTAATTAACCTTTACTAAAACAAAACCAAGACTCAAGCTTGTACTGGTTCATGTGCTTTGATTAAGGGGATGTTGGCTGATGCAAGGTCGAGTATAGCATTTTAGTTCCTGTCACTTGAGTAGAAAATCTTCTCTATATGAAGTCAGATGGTTTTTCCTGTTTTCTTTTTACTAATTATCTTTTGCAGTGGATATATGGCTCCTGAGTATGCCTTGCGGGGTCACTTGACAAGCAAAGCAGATGTTTACAGTTTTGGAATTGTCATACTTGAAATCGTGAGTGGGAAGAATAGCTTGAACTACAGGCCAAATGAGGAGAGTGTTTACCTTTTAGATTTGGTAAGTAAACCTAAATGAGTCTCGCTCCCTCTCTACTGATAGCATATGATGAATCCTAAAGAAAAATTAATAAATAAAAAAGAAAGGAAAAAAAAGTGTCGGAAGAGGTTCTGCATTTTCAGTACGTCATTAAACTTATCACCTTCTGGTTTCGGTTTGAAATTGCAGGCCTATGTATTACAAGAGAAGGGAAATCTTCTAAATTTGGTTGATTCAATCTTGGGGTCGAACTACTCATTGAAAGAAGCAAAGATGATGCTAGATCTAGCAATGGTATGCACTAACCCGTCCCCCACACTCAGGCCTACCATGTCTGAAGTAGTGAGCATTCTCGAAGGCAAGACTAAGATGAAGGTCCCTTCCCTCCGTGCACGTGCACTCCACTCAACCTATGATTTCACAGGGGCCAAAGCCATGGCTGATGATCTCTCCCTCTCCACCCTATTTGGCAGCACCTCTACAGAAGGGACATCAAACACGTTTTCTTCTCATATTGTGAGCAAAGAGGGTGAATGCAATATTTCTGAAAATTACCCTCCTGAGATCTCAGACGAGACTGAACGTTCACTGAAGAAGACATCTTAGCTTTTGCCAGTTTGCTTGTTCTTGCAGTGGAATAACAGTTAGGTGGTGCAACTCATTGTTGGGTTTAAGAGGCATTTATAGCATATAGGTATATGTGTGCATATTATTTGCTGATTGTCGTGGACCCGTGTTTCACTAGATCAATGCTGCTTGTATATGTGTGATTGCTTCGCGCAAGTTATTGATCAATTCTACTACTGAAGTTCTTATAAGATACATTTTTCTGTTTCAATTCATCAATTCTTTGGTTCTAGCATTTCACTCTTGGAAGAGATGAGTTTGTGCAGGTCATGGGTTGTCCCTCTAAGCCATTATGTTTAATTCTAACCTTAGCCATCATATGTAATTCTTATATATTTTCTTGTTCCGCGTTGCTTAGACCTTGTCTGGTGGCCACAGAAAAGTTTTCCAAGATGGAATTTAGAAGTCAAAATGTGTTTGGGTGAAAACTGGCTGCAATACGGTATTCACTAAATTCAGAAGAATATACATCACATCCACTTAAAGAGGTTAATGTTTTAGTCCTAATTCTTGCGCGAAGTGTTTATGGGGAGAGTACAAGCTTGGGGTGGTAGACCAGGGCTTTTAACTGATCTAAGAACCGTTTGGGCCTTATTTGAGATTTACATAATAACATTGTAGTGTCTAATTGGGAGAGTTGTCAGATGATTGATGAGGGGAAGGGAGGGGGGCGCCAACATAATTGGGATGCCTTCTCTTACGGTGATGCAGTCCTCTTCCTAATGTATCCGCAAAAAAATACGAACATTCACAAGTAAGATTCATTCCTAGAAAATTTTTATAAGGGCAACTATATAGGGCCTTAGTGTCACCTCAACATTTCTCAGTACTACTGAGAGAGCAAGCATCATCTGATCATCATCCAAGCCTTGTCCCAACCATTCGGAATCGGGTACAATGAATACTGTCCACAAAAAACTCTTGAAACTGTTCACTACAAGAAATCTGACTTTCAGCGACGGTCATCAAACCGTCGCTATAGACTTGCTGCAGCGACGTCCAGGCCGTAGTCCTCGCTAAACAAATTTGGAGGGAAATTTAGTACATACAGCGACAATTTTTTAACATACAGAGACGTTTACACTGGCCGTCACTATAATTGTCTACAGCAACGGCCACATGTGGCCGTCGCTATAGGTCTTTACTTAAAACCTAAAATTTCCGATTTCTTTCTTTCCTCCTCTCTTTTTACTCTCCCTCCCGCGCGATTTCTCCTCCCCATCCGCCAACCGCCGTCTGCCGTCCGCTATCACTGCCTGCTCGCCGCTGTTCGGTTTTCCTCGGCGCGCCAGCAGGTACCTCTTCTCCCGCTTCCTCGCTCGTCGTTTTCATGGGTTGATTTTCAACCGTGGAATTTGGGCATTTTTGCCCATTATTTGGGCTAGGGCTACAAAGATCCAAAGGTTTGAAATCAGTAATCAGGTTGATTACTGATTACTTATTGTCGTAGAGTACAGAAGAACTTAACGTCTTTAGCACTATTATATATGTCGTTTTTTGGGTCCTATTGATTTCGGTGAGAAAAATCTCATCGATAGAGATTTTCTTTGTAAAAATCTTCTAGTCCGTAGATTTCACCTCTAAAATCTGCTGTTTTTTTGTGAGGATGATCCTCATGATGTGAGGAGATAACCCTCATAAAGAATCAGCTCTTACTTGCCTCCATGTGAGCCCACAAAAGTGTGCCAACTGAGTCGAGTCACGTCGCCCTGATTCTCTATTTCATCTCACATTCAGTATGCTAATGTGCATTTCATTGTGTGTGCTAGCAAGACTCTTACAAAGATCCACAGGTTTGATATCAGTAATCAGCCTGATTACTGATTTCTTATTGTTTGGGTTACAAAGATCTAAAGGTTTGAAATCAGTAATCACACTGATTACTGATTTCTTCAAGGAAGAAGATGTAACAAGGTATGCCTCATTTTTGTTACTCACCGCTGTCATCTGGCCCACTGACCGTATGGATGTTTATCCCACCCCTTTGTGGATATACACACCAAAAATGACCCTGATCGGTAATCTCTAACCATTAGATTTTAGTACTTTAAAGGCCTGCTTATAGCCGTTGAATACAAACTCTCATCAAACAAGCTGATTTTTGGTATGAACGTCTACTAAGGGATGGACTATACATCCATGCTGTCAGTGGCCCCAGATGGCAGGGGTGAGTAACAAAAATGCTCTTCTGAATTTGAAAAGATCTCAGGTATACCTTGTTACAAGTGGCAAATGCTTAAAAACCTTTTACACTAAGAAACACCTAAAAAATTATGCAATATTCAACTTGTGTACATTCCATCTTTATCTTTTGGTCACGCCTAGAGAAGCCAAGCAAAACTTGAACTTCTTAAATTACTTTCACTAGGGGAACGCCACGTGTGATGCACATGCACCTTGCACTGGCTTATACTATTGTCCCTCGTGGAGGTCGGCCATACCCCCAACACATGTGACCCCAGTCTAGGTTGTTTTGGCTTCTTAGGATAGCTTTTTTGCTTTAAAGTAGAGATGCCTTTAATTGTCACGCCGTGGGTGGCAACCCCGGTTGTTGCGTTATAAACTTTCTTTTTTAGTTTTTTTTTTTTTTTTTGAAAAAACATCTAGGTTTATGATGGACCATATTATGAGCCACGTGGCACACTCTTAGATATCACTAATTGTGTGGATGTTTGACCTATCTCTAGCTGGATCTTCATACCAAATGTCATCATGATTTGTAATTTCTATCCATTGGATCTTGATCATTATGATTCAAATGTTTGAATTCATTAATCACCCGATTTTTGTCACTTAAGTCCATCTCGCGATGGGCTAAACATCCATATGTCCAGTATCCTCTAATAGTGTGCCACGTGGCTCACACTGTGGATCCGTCTTCAAATTAACCAATTTTTTTTTTTTTTTTTCGAGTTTTTTTTTTAACATTGACTGAATTGCAGAGTGACATGCGCTAGCAGGGTGACGTGTTCTTTGATACCAAAAAGACTGAATAGCCTCGCCTAGTGAATAACTTGAGAAAAGGAAGGAAGCAAATATAGGGGTGATTCTAAAAATATGAAAAATGTCATTTGAAGCCCTTGTCATCTCCCTCCCATGTTTTGGCTTTATAATAGTATAGATAAGTATTGGAAATGAGTCGTGTTCATGATTTATTTATAAGTGTGGATTTCGAGCATTATTTGAGATACTCAGATCCAAAGGTTAGAAAATATGAAAAATGTCATTTGAAGCACTTGTCATCTCCCTCCCATGTTTTGGCTTTATAATAGTATAGATAAGCATTGAATTTGAGTCGTGTTCATGATTTATTTTTAAGTGTGGATTTCGAGCATTATTTGAGATAGTCAAATCCAAAGGTTAGAAATCGCTAATCAGGCTGATTTTTGGTTTGCATGTCTACTTAGGGATTATCCAAACATCCATACGGTTAATTTCTATTAGGAATATTCCATGTTATTGGGAGGCTTTATTTAATGAGCTTATTAAAAGATAAAAGAAGCCCTACATGTCTTTAGTGGTAAACAAATAAGATATGCATGTATTGATGCTTATGCTTCTTAAGATGTGCTTGCATTTATCATGTCATGTGTTTTCAAATCTTGGATTTGGGTTTCTAGCCTTTCATGTGTTTGAAGGTTTCTTCTTTGTAACTCTTATATGATTGCAGTTGTTATGGGTTTGAGACTTTTAGAATGTCTTTTGTTAATTAAACTTTTCTATTATTATGGGTTGAACTAGAGATAGGTCTCCATTTGTTGTTCTTGGTTATTGTATTAGAAGTTTTTTTTATGCCCATCCTCACTATTTAGAAACTTAGTAGAGATTGTATTTTTTTAATCACATTGGTTGGATATCCTGTAGTTTTTTGATATGTCACATTGGTTGAGTATTAATTGTTAATTTCTCTTAACTTTATGTTGTATATATCAACCTGGCAATTTGGCCCGCCGGGTCGGGTTGGTCCGACCCGAGGCGCGGGCCGGGCTCATGGCCCAGGACCCGGGCCCGGCCAGAGGCCCGTAGGTTGCAGGCCTCGGGCCGTGTCAAATTATTCTTTTTATTAAAAAAAAAAAAAATAAAATATATATATATATATATATATATATAAAAATATGTAAAAAAATTAGAATTTTTAAAAAAAAATTTGTACAAACTAAAAGTACATTATTTTCATTGTCAACGGAGCCCAACACTAGAATGGCTTTGGATCTTCAACCACAAGTGTTTGATAAAAAGAATACGTAGCTGATTAGAGTCCATTGTAAGAAAACATGCAGGGAACAAGTTATGGGCAATAGTTCTTGGAGAAAGCTTTTCTAAACCACAGAAGCATTGAGACATAGTCCAAGCACATGCATATTTATAATGTCCAATGAAGAACACTCAAGCCTAGGGACTCATGCACACAACCATTGCATACTGCGTACCGGTTGCATAGATTATCAAATCAAGAGGGCCTAACTCTCACGGCATGCCTATTGATCCCATAATGCATTTGTATTTTGTGTCAAAGCACAATGCATCAAAGGAGAAGAAAGGATTATTTGCACATGAAGATGCATTTTACAAATTGTTTATAGTACTACTAGGTGCACATGTGTTGCACTATATATACATCAAAATTCTAAATGGATGAGAAACACAAACACAAGAGTGAATAGTTGGTAATGTAGGAAATTGAGTGGCCTTGCGAGGTATTCTTTTTCTATTCTGCAAGTACCCTACAACTAATTTATTGCAAAATGAAAAAGGCCTATTTCGGTCAATGTATGTTTGGGCTATGGAGCCATTGCCCCAAGGGTTATGAAATGCTTTCCAAAATTATTCTAGGTGATCTAGACCACAAGTTGTGTGCGGCTTTAGCATGTTTTGAGGGAATAAAATCAAAAGCTAAAAAAATTCATTGATAGCAATTTTCTTCAATTTTGATTAAATAGCATATTGCTAGATAGATAATGTATCAATCAGGTTCCATCCCAACTTACCTGCCAAAAAATCAATGGCAAAGAAAAGTTCCATAGCAGATCATTAAATATAAAATCAAACTATGAGAAGGAAGACAAGTTTTAAGCACAAAAGATCAAAATAAATAAAAAGGTAAAGCTCATAAGTAAATAGATATGCAAATTACCTTTAAAACCATTGTCATCCGGGTCGGGCTGCAGGCCAGGCCACGGGCCAAATTGCCAGGCTAATGTATATACATATGAATTGCATACACACACACATCATGCATATACATGTATTAAATATTAGATCTCCAATTCAAGAATCACTTTGTGACAATTGTGTACATTATCACCTATTTGGGATATATTAATTGCAAACTATGACGTTTGGTTCTCATTTGAGACTAAATTCAAATGAACAACTTTTTATTTTGTTTGTGATAATGAATAATTGTTTATTGTTGATTCTTGAATTGTCAATTTGAACAGTTTGGGAATGCATAATCTCTGGCACAGTCAGTAGCTAAAGTGGTTATTTTCATTTGAAGGATATTTTTGACAAACATTCCTCTTGTTCTCTAGGTACATATTTAAACAATGTGACATGTTTGTCTCTAATCTAAGTTGTGTTCTTGGAGAACTATGAGAAAATACTGCCGAAATTTTCATTCAAATAAAAATAATTACTTGGCTATTGACTGTATCAGAGATTATGCATTTGAAACTAAATTCAAATAGAAGCACGATGCATGTGCATTTGAGTTGTGTGTGACAGCGTGCTTAATTTTGATTGAAGGTAGCGTCGTTTCGAAGGAGATACGCCGATGGATAAAAGTTGGGTTGGAAAGCCAAGAAATAGCCCTGAGTATCTAAACGGAGTAGAACAATTCTTGGATTTTGCATTTTCTCATAAAAAAATTGGAGACAAGATCAAGTGTCCATGTAAAAAATGCTGCAATGCATTAAAAAAGGAAAGACTAGAAGTATATTGTGACCTAGTATTGATTGGGATAATACCAGATTACACTATCTGGTTATACCACGGGGAGAGTATGTATGATAATGAACATATGAGTGATGAGGCGGATGAGGGTAATGATATGCAAGAAATATTACAAAATGCATATGAAATGACAAATTTTTATCGTAAAGAGGAGAATGAATCGAATGAGACTGGATCGACTGTAGCGGTGTCTAGGACGTCTGCAGCGGCCTCGTCCACTTCGACTTCCCCATTGACTTTGGTGGCTCCATCGACAGCCCCAACGCCAGTCCCATTGCCACTCCCATCACCAGCCCCATCGCTAGTCCCATTGCCTTCAGAGGGGGCGAATCCTCCACAGTCAACGCCTAGTAACGCTGGTATGATATAGGCTACTGATATTATTGTTTGATGTTAAGATGTGTTTTTATTTTGTTCCTACTTTTTAATTTTTGAAACAGCTTCTACCAGCGTTCGGAGGAGAGGGCCCACACGTGGAGTGGGTAATTTTGACATTCCATTTGGCCAAAAAATACAAATAGAATGGAATGAACAAGGCCAACCTATAGGTGTAGGGGCTCGTTCATTTGGACAGGAATTAGGGATGATTATTAGGCATTGTGGCTATGCCTCGTTGCAGGCAAAGAGATGGGCTGACATTCCTGATCATGCGAAGGACAGGATGTGGGAAATAGTTAAGGTAAATAAAATTTACTGATTTTGGCTTATTATCCATTTTTACTTTTAGTAGATGACGTAATTTTGAACACTATTTTTGTTTAACTTTTTAGCAAAAAGTTGATATCAGCGATGACCACAGACCATGGGTCATGCAGTCAATGGGATCTAGATACGACGATTGGAGGAATGATTTGAAGAAAAATTATGACGCAGTAGATACGGATAAGCGTCGATTACAAAATAAACCCATAGGCATCTCAGAAGCAGAATGGGCCTCGCTCGTCGTATACTGGAGTAGTGATGAGTTCCAAGTATTTCAAAAATAAAATTTCATTAACAATTTTTTATGTCATATCATTATCGTAATGTCATTGAATTTGTTATAGGCATTATCAAAACAAAATAAGGCAAACCGTAGTATGCAAACCATGAAAAATACTAGGGGCACGGAAAGTTTTACGCACCAGAGAGATGAAGAGGTACGTATATGATTTCAATATATCATTGCTTTTTTTTAAGTTACTTTGACATGTTATTGTTTAATAATTTATATGTTTTTCCTTCAAGAATAGGTTTAGAGTAAGTCAGATGGTACTACACCGAGTCGATTTGACTTATTCATCCGAACCCATACTAGAAAAGACGGGCGCCAATTGATTTTGCATCTATTGATATCATGATAAACAAGATGTTTATTTTAAGTAAAAATATAATTGTCTTCTACTAACTAATTTGTTTTGAATGCAGTCCAAATTTAGACAACTTTCACAGAGTCAAGCATCAGAGAGTTGTGAGAGTTCTACACCCACACTTATACCTGACGAGATTTGTACCAGCGTGATGCCCCTAGAACGACATAGTCGAGTACGCGGCTATGGTTTAGGCCTGATGCCAACTTTGGCCTTTGGCTCATCGTCTAGATCATCCAAGTCCAGCTTTATGGTTCTTCGGAATGAGTTCAAGCGGATGCTGGAGCAAATGCAGCAGATGCAGGAGCAGATGCAGAGACAGAATGAGATGTATAGGCAGGTGCATGAGCAGATGCAGTCGCAGTTGCATGATCAGGTGCAACAACAAGTGAGTAAGATCTTGCAAGAGCAGATGTATACATTTTTTCGCTCCATGCAACCAGCCAACATACCACCTCCGAGCCAAGATCAACATCGGGCCAATGGTGCAGATGATGCTTAGGTACATCTATATGTATGAGATATGATTATTGTATTTCAGTACTAAAAATGAGGTTCAACATTATCATAGTTCTAGAAAATGGAGGTCCAATTAGAAATTTGTAGCTAGTTATAGGTTTAGGCATTTCACAATTTTAAGTTAAGTCAAATTTAGGACTTCGACGCCCAAATCGGGCAAACGAGGTCCAAATCTTCCGTAACATCTTTCAACATTTTTATTTTGTTGGAACAAATATGTTGGAAAAGACGGGGTAAAAAATGGAGGTTCGATTAAGAATCTATAGCTAGCTATAGGTTTAGGCAATTCACAGTTTTAAGTTAAGTAAAATTTAAGACATCGACGTCCAAATTAGGCAAACAAAGTCCAAATCTCCCGAAATCGCTTCCAACACTTCTATTGTGTTGAAACAAATATGCTGGAAGAGACAATATAAAAAAAAGTCCAGTTAGGAATCTGTAGCCAGTTACATGTTTAGGTATTTTACAATTTTAAGTTAAGTCAAATTTAGGATCTCGACGTCAAAATCTGACAAACGAGGTCTGAATCTCTCAAAACCTCTTCCAACACTAATATTGTGTTGAAACAAATATGTTGAAAGAGACGGAGTTAAAGATAGGGGTCTGGTTAGAAATCTGTAGCCAGTTGTATGTTTAGGCAATTCACAGTTTTAAGTTCAGCCAAATTTATGACCTCTTCGCCCAAATTGGGCAAACGAGATCCCAATCTCCTATAATCTCTTCCAACACTTCTATTGCGTTAAAACAAGTATGTTGGAAGGGACGGGGTATAAAACGAAGGTTCGATTAATAATTTATAACCAGTTATAGGTTTAGGCAATTTACTGTTTTAAGTTGAGTCAAATTTAGGACCTCGGCGTTCAAATTGGGTAAATGGGGTCCCAATCTACCGACACATCTTCCAATACTTCTATTGTGTTGAAACAAATATTTGAGAAGAGACGGGGTAAAAAATAGAAGTCTGGTTGCAAAACTACAGTTAGTTATAGGTTTAGGTATTTCATAGTTTTAACTTTAACTTTTCATTTTCATTTTGTTTACACTGAATCTTAACATCTCATATATTAATTATTTTACTTCTATTTGTTTTGCAGAGCTCAGATGTTGATTGATCATGTCTTCTTCTCTTAGTTATCAGATTGATTTTTGTAACTTTTTTAAAATTGTGGAATTTGAAACAGTGAATATTGTAAAAACTAAGTATTTAAGATATTTAATTTTATATTTTCTTTATACTTTGTTTTGATAAAATGGAATAGGGAATGAAGTACTACATGTTACAAGTACAACAAATTGTATACTAAAATAAAAAAAAAAAAATTATACTATAAGCCTTTAGCGACGGCTACTGACCGTCCCTATATGGATGTTTTAGCGAAGGCCAAATTCTTGCCTTGACCATCGCTGTATAACGGCTCTAGTTGTCGATACAGTATAAACCGACGCTATATATAATTTGAAGGGACGACCAGTTGCCGTCGGTAAAACATTTAGTGCTCGGAAGCATTTTATGGGGTTTAGCGACAGTCATGGCCCTCACTATACCCTATCTATAGTGACGACCATGATCGTCGCTATAGGATTTCTACAGCTTACTGTATGATGGGAAATGACTTTTTTGCGGCAATCCATATTTTTAGTGACATTTTTGTACCGATAGGTAGTGACAATTTTCGGCTCTATACTAATCGTCGCTAAAAGTATTTTTTCCTGTAGTGCTAGTTGTTTACACCCTAACCAAAAGGGCAATGTTACCATCATCCCTAGTGCCCATCGTCCCAATTGTTATCCCTATGTTCAGACCGCTGATGATTGGAGATTCACACCTTACATTTGGAGAAAGCCTATCAAGGATTTCCCTTTTGGCTACGTTATTTGGGATGAGGCACTAATATTTTGAAAGGATGGGCATGTCCTGTCTGCAAGCTATAAGTGGCTTGTAGGGGATCTGTCAAATAAAAAAAATTAAGATTTCAAATTGATTGTTCCCATAGCCAAATTCCAACGGGTTTGGTCTGTCATGTGCCATAGGTCGGTTGGCTTGTTGTTCGCATAACCAACTAATCATGATATCGGGGACACATGTACGGCTATGATTAGCCGATTGATATTTGGTATATATCCACTGTCATGCCTATTCTACTTATATATCAAGGCTTAACTCCAACTAGTGATGTGTGCCAATATTCCTCTACATGTTGAGCTAGAGGACATTTGGGAAATTACCTGACTTTTCACTCTTTGAACAGTTAGGGGCTGTGATTAAAAGATAAGAATTAGCTTACTCAAGAAAGTTTTTTGGTTATTTCCTCAACTGCTGAAGTTGCCGTAGTTCTCTCGTCTCTAGAGTTTATCTCCATTGTTCATGACAATTCGTATGACCTCAAAGTTCCAACCCTGTTCAACACCCTTTCATTGTGATCTTCTGAGTGAAGGGTCATCAGCTACTTTGTCCATTGCTACGATTCGGTCGACGCATGGTATAACCATCCAGTTGCTCAAGTTCATTGATGATGAAGAGTTGTAGGCCACGCGTGAATCACTCAAACCTCTTAACCTAGTTAAATATGCAAGTTTTTTGGTTTTGCAAGTTTTTTTATGAAACCCACAACCACCCCATGGTTTAGTTATTCAAGAAAAACCAAATATAAACTGAGTTTCATACAAGTGCTGATACGTTTTACATGGGAAAGGAAGAAGAAAAAAGTACTAAATATGACTTCAAGTCTAACTGTCTGAAATAGATACATAAAAATTTAATTACAATCGTGTGGCTGTTCTATTCCGTTTGAATCAAATACTAAGAATCCATATTGATTGGGTAGAGATCATGAGCAAATGTGGAAGATCCAGTCGATGGCCCAGCCATTGACGTACTAGGCGTCTCGCTTTTGGCCATACTTAGTTCTGGGCTATGTTGATAATGGTTCCTGATTGCTTTAAACTTCAAATCATCACTGGAGGTACCTAGATCTTAAGCAAACTCCTCAACAATGGTTTGACCTTCAGGCATGCTCACCGCTGTAGACATTATAGGCCTAAGTGTCAAGATGCGCGTATTAGTGCATTGGAGAGCATCCTTAATCATCTCCATAACCTCTTCTTTGTTGAATTCTTCCAACCTTGGGTCCACTAACTCCATTAAACTCCCTTTCTCTTGTAGAAACAATGCCTAACATAAGAAAAAGGTGGTAAAAGAGTAGATTATCTTGAATTCAAGTCCAATCATGTAAAGATTGTGATCAGCCTTCATAATTCCTCAGTACATGGTAAAAACAAAAAATTTAACAAATGTGATATAATAGGAGATCTACATACCAAATCGAGAAGATAAACACAGTCCACTTTAGGCCTGTAATTTATGTTGCTCCTACCACTAACAATTTCAAGGGCTACAACTCTAAACCTATAAACATCTGCTTTGTCAGTCAGGTAACCCCACATTGCACACTCCGGTGCCATATATCCACTGCAAAATCAAGATCAGCTCATATTATATTTGCCATGCATTAGTTTGAACCTAGCCATGATAGTTGTCGTAGGTTTGCTTCTACCGTAGACAGTGTCACAGTAATTCTCACACATGCCCACATATACTATTTAGTCGGGATCCTGTATGCCATGGATAATATAAAACTATTTAGTCGATTATCACACCTCTTTGTTCGCCACGTACTCATTTAAATTCAGTTTTCAAAATTTTATTTTCAAACTGCTAAAACATGGAGTACATGACAAACAAGGAGATGTGGGAGTTGGGTAAGTTACCTAACACCATGGAGTAGAGGATCTGATGACTTTCTAATTTTAGTAACACATATCTATATTAATTAACCACTAACGTTGAACTGTTGTGCTTCTTCCAATTTGTGAGGAAAGTAAGCATGGTGACTCAATAAGTTCCAGCAATCAGAGTGTTGATGTGGGTTTTGTCCTCGTCATCAAGTTTTGCCAATCGAAAGTCAGATATCTTAGGGTTAAGATCCTTATCAAGAGGTATATTTGTAGCCTTTATATCTCTGTGAACAATCTTCAGTCTTTTCTTTAAAGAAGAAAATATGTTTATTGATAAAAGATCAAAATCGTGTTACAACGAGAGAAAACCAAAGAGGCGAAACTAGGAATGGGATTAGAAGGTATATCACCTTAGGACTTGGAGTATACTTTTCTCGGAGCCTAGAATAGCCACACTGAAAGTCCCAAGAAAATCATTTGTAGGCTCTTAAAACCAGAAGAACCCTGGAGCCTAATAAAATTAAAATCTATAAGCCGGTTGACACATGAGACTGGAGATAACTTCTTTTTTAACATAGGAGGGGGTGGAGTTCCACCAGAAAATAGCTGAACCATCCGTGTTAGATCCCCAGTTAGCTAGTTGGTCCGCAGCTCTGTTTTCTTCTCGAAAGATGTGTGAGCATCTAAAGTTCATTTAGCTGATTTTATGCAAGCAATTGAGCCATTGGATTCTCAGTCTCCAAGGAACGTCCTCTGACCTCTTTGCTGTAAGAAGATGGATCACCATTTCACAGTCACTCTCTAACCAAATTAAGTGCCAACTTTAACCCAGATGATGTTGATTCTGGTAATAATTGCCATGAGTTCACCTTGAAGGGCTGTGGTAATTCCAAGTCCTCTAGCAAAAGCACCCATGACCAGGCCTCTGCAGTTTCTGAAATTACCTCCACATCTGACTATCCCCGGACTGCCTCTGGCTGCACCGTCAGAGTTAAACTTAATCCAACCCGGAAGAGGAGCAGACCAAATAACTTCTTTGATTAAGGGAGCACATCGTGGGCGTCCAGAAATATTAAGACGATGAAGAACATATACTTCAACAACAGAGTTTCTCATACAACCACTTGAGACTTTAGTCGCATCTTGTGCTAGCCCCTTGCTATACCAACACAGATCTTGTGCTGAGTCGCCCAATCCAATTTCAGTTGGCTTTCTTCTGGACTTGTAAACCATCAAATCAACAAAAAAAATTAGAGATAGTAGTCTGTCATATTTGCACAACATACTTGTCCTAGGTATAAGAAACAAATGCAGTGAAGCAAAGGATGTTGAGCTTACCAAACAAAGCACGGGCAAGGCTGTTATTTTCCAAGTATTCATATACAAGCAATAATAATTGATTCCCTTCAATACAACATCCATAAAGCCTTACAAGATTAGGGTGTTGAAGTGCAGAAATCATGCCTATCTCACTCACAAATTCACGATTTCCTTGCTTTGATTTGGAAGAAAATTGCTTCACTGAAATCACAGTACCATCTGATAGATGTCCATAATATTGTAAAAGTTTTGTATGTAACCTCAATAGGGAACAAAAACTTACATTTAGCACAAAATTGAAAGATGAAGACAATTGGTTCTTATATATAATACCTTGTCAACGGGTCCAAAACCTCCTTCCCCAATCTTGTTTACATCATCAAAGTTGTTCGTAGCAGCCTTAATTTTCCTTAAAGTAAATGAACCAATTTGTAGGTCGAGACCTCTCAGATCTGTATTACAAGGAGGTATGTTAAAAGAGACCTATGTGGGTCTAGAACATCAATGTAGTTAAGAGACAAGGACTTTGATTATCAAATTTAAACCCTAGTCTGATATAGAGGGGGAGATAGAAATAATTGTGGTGTCATGGTGAATTGCAAGCTCAATTTAGACTGTTCCGATATAGGGAAGCAAACAAAATCGAAGACATCCCACAAGACTAAGCTTACTATAACCTCACTAGAACTAAGCATAGCCTTCAAGACGATTGTATTCTTGTGGTAGACATATCATGACATACACACAACTCCCGAGATACCAGCACCACCAAAAGCTCTACTTTAGTTACTACAAACAAAGTCTAGCCACCATCACCAAGCGTTGAAAGAATTTTTGAGGGCAAGAGCTGCCCGTCAACATGAAACTGGTGTTCCACCTCTGGTTACAATCACGCAACATTGGAAGGACTAATGAGCCTTGTGTAGTTTGGTTGGACTATCACCAGAGGTCGAAGTTGATGAAGTGAGTGAGAAGTCACTTTGGTGATCCGCCCCAATGAATGTCGACAAAAGGTAAGATTCGTGGTTCTACAACGGTCCTAGAGAATGGATGGAGAGTGGAGGCACACTAAATTAAGAGTTGGCTGACCCAAACTTTGGGACATGTCTCAACAAACTGATGCCGGTGTTGGAAATTTAATCTAGACTTGTGGCTGTTTGGTTTTCCAACAACCTATTCAATGAATTCGTTGAAAGAAGTCTCTAGAAAGGTTTGGTGAGAGCTGGACTTGTGTTTCCAACACTTGGTTGGAAAGCTACAAAGAATTTGTTGAAGATTTGTGGTCTAGCTCCTAGGTAGATAGAGTTATAGGAATTGAAGAGTTAGCTTCATGGGGACTCTACATCTTAACTTAACGAAGAAAAAAGGTTGTTTCCTATGTATCTTGGAAAGTAGAGTTAGTTTATTTTGTATAAATTCGAAGTTAGAATGTAGGTTATAAATTGAGCCATATTGTAAACTCATTAAACAAGTTTTAGTAATGAAAATTAAGGCCCTTTGGTAGTATCATATAAGTCTTCTTTTCTTGGTGTGTTTAGTCAAGAAAACAATTTTCTTCTCTTGTAAATCAACCCCTCTTCTTCCAAGTAGTTGGTTTTACCCAAACAAAGTGGTATCAGAGCCTTGTTGAAGGTGTAAGATGGCTTCCAATAACAACATGTTGCAGCAACATCTTCGTCGATTTAGTCGAAAGAATTAAAACCAATGGAGCATCGAAATGAAGGTCTTATATTGATCCCAAGATTTATGGGATAATATTGAGAATGGTTTTGTGTAATCGGAGGATCAAACGGCTCTTACTCAACAACTCAATGAGTTAAAAGAAAATTGAAACAAGGACAAGAAGGCACTATTCTTCATCTATGAAGCGATAGATGAAGTTAATCTTGAAAGAATCTCTACAGCTACATTGGTAAACAACCATGTGATACACTCTTCGCTACTTACAAAGGAGAAGATAGTAAAAATGGTAGGACTACAAACCCTTAATAGGTAAATTTAATACTTTACATATGAAGGATTCGGATATTGTGGAAGGTTATTTTAATCGAATCATTTTTCTTATTAATTAATTAAGAGTGAATGGAGAAAAGATCGACAATCAAAGGGTTGTAGAAAGTAAAGATGAATTACCCTTCATGTATGAAAAAGATCAAAACTATGATAAAGGTACTATTTTTCTTGTGTGTACTACACGAGAAGATGTTCACGATGATGTTCGGTATCTTGATAGTGTTTGTAGTAACCACATGATGAAATTTGGTACCTTGATAGTGATTGTAGTAACCACGTGACAGGAAATAGAAATGTTTTTGTAAATTTGGATGAATAAATCCAAAGTGAGTGAGAACTTGTGATGACAAGAGACTCTCAGTAAAAAGAAGTAGATATATCTTAGTAAAGACAAAGAAGGGGACTAAGGGCGCATATTTCCAATGTTTTCTATGTTCCTGGTCTCAAGTACAATCTTTTGAGTGTTGGACAACTTCTAATGAAAGGACATAATGTCAACTTCAAGGAGGGCGTATGTGAAGTCGAATACAAGAACAATGTTCTTTTAGCCAAGGTGGAAATATCACAAAACAAAATGCTTTCATTAAAATTCAAAAATGAAGTTGTGGGTCTCCCGATTCCACTTAGGATAGGAAAACAACAAAGAATCTGAGATTTAAATGTTTAAAAGATTAGGGAACTTTCTAAGAATTAAAATGCATCAAAAGATAAAACAGGATGTTATCCATTTGTTATGGACCTTGCACAATCACGAATTGCCTATACCCCTAATGAATTCATAGAAATTGAGGGTTTCTCTGATCAACATCGAACCGGGACTATTGGACAGCATTTTGGCATCCCCCTAACCCCTTAGCATGACAACCGAAGGGGAGAGTACCTTCTATTAGACCATCAAGCTAGACTCAATTCATAAAGATAAAGAATTAAAACATTAATTTGAACCAGCAAGAGACCAAACCACAACAACAAGAGATGAAAGGGGGGATGATCCAAAAAGCCCACAATAGTGTGTCATTCTGATATTTTATCGGCAACCCGCCATGTGATGTCCAATCACATTTCTATCCAGAATGAAGGCTTCACCAATGTGATGCCAAGTCACATCTAGCCTAAACATATTAAAACTTTATGAGTATATCAACTTACATGAAATAGCAATAATATGAAGGCTTCAACAACATGGTGCCAAGTCACGTCTAGCCCAAGCATCTTAAAACTTTAAGAGTATATTTACTCATAGAAAATAATAATAACATGCATACATTATAGAGTATGAACAATGATTAAGTATCCTCAATAACTTTAAAATAATTTAACTACTCTCACTGATTTAGCCATGCTTTAGAAATCTATCATAATTAGTTTTATCATATCCATATGCCTCTATGGCCAACAAACTATTACTCTTCAATCTCTCAGGATGTTTAATAAATAAGTAGTTCTAGCTACCTCAAACTTCCATTGCGTAGTCATTAACTCCTTTAATACTGTCTACATCGGTGTCGCAATCAGAATAAAATCTATAGGGCCTAAAATGTAATTTTCAAACTAATGACATGATCTCAAGTGTCATAGTCATGTAAATTTTTTTGTTTAACTTAAATATGCTTATATCCCGAAAGACAATAATCAATAGTGAAACATAATAATACTAAAACAAATGAACCTCCAAGTTGATTATAGCTTTACGTGAACATGGAGTCACATTTGATAATGATCTTTGTAAGTTTTATTTGGATTAGATCTTGAGTATGTGCTCACGCACACTTCTCACACCATCATACTTCATATTCATCAATTGACCCAAACATCTGGTGCTATGGAGATTTCTTAGATCCAATAAATTGTTGCTTAATAAGTTGAAGAAATTCCTTTGCTATATTTGTGGTCTCAATACCACCTCGAAGAGACTTACTAATGGAGGCTCAAATGATCATCTTAGTTAATCTAAAGATGGAGTTGACGGTTTGTACTCAAAAAGGACAAAAATAAAATCTATGCATCCCATCATGATATCAATGCTCATCCTCCAGGATGAGTAATTAGAGCCATTAAAGGCTCAATCCCTACTAGACTCTTTTGAATCATAGACATATCTGTAGTCGTAATAAGATGTGGTCAAACAATATTATAATAGATACCTTATGTTGGTAAATTTTCGTAATGAAAAATCGCAACCTTGTTTGAACCAAATGATAGCTCGTTCGAACCACTTTTCCCGAAGGGGAAATAACATGATTTCTGAAGGATTCATTCGAATGAGTTGCACATTCGTTCGAATGAATTGAAGGTCCTTCAAACCACTCTAAGGTCGTTCGAACGAAATGCACAGACTTAGTTTTTTTAGATTAAACTATATTTTGGTCAAATTAATATCAACCTAAGTCTTTACAAAGTGAGGGCAAAGTTAATTAAATACCGCATAATAGATTTTTCATTATCTAAGGTATACATATGTCTAAGTCAAACCACCTATGGTCGACCATGCACAATATCAAGGTCTACTAACACCACCTAAGTTCAAACCATGTCACTAGGTCACTTACCATCCTAAATGTATTGTGTGGTGACTTAAAAGGCATCTGCACACATTTGATCTTCATCAAACCTTTGAATCTTCATTCTTCACTTCATGCAATTCATCTCCAGATCATGCAGACTCTAAAGAATTACAACCTTTACAATAAAACCCACTGATTTAAAATAGGTTTGTCTAGAAATTAGTCAATCATAAAAAGTGGACTTTACAGACTCAAAGGGGAAGAGCTTGCACATGAAGGGGTTGCCATTCTCTCATAAATTCGTTACCTTGTGGTAGTGGAGGATATTTTCGATCAGGTCCCTGATCCCATTGTAGGAGATCGGAGCTTCATGAAACTTTTTGGTACCCCAATGTTTTGGATATGATCAGTGAAGGGAGAGTCGTAGGAAATGCATGTAGCTATTAAATCCATCCTATTAATCGAGTTTTGCTTGTTGGAATGCACAATACAGACCACCTTATCTTAACTTTTCATTATCTCTTCTAATTTCTTATGGGTCAGCATGAAGATATTCGTCGCACAATCAACAAATGTTTGCTCTGAATGAGTATGATGAAAATCCCTCTATTTATTGATATGCATGAGAATTCTGAGGTACCTCATCATGCTTGATACCTCTCTTGTGAGGGGTTTGTGATGGTAAGAATTAGTAGGTTGGTCATCTCGTCGATTATTACTAGATGTGTCAAAGCGGTCTCCATTTTTGGGCCTCTTGTTGAGCTATCGACAAAGAAGTTCATTCTCCTTATTAGTTTTCTCCACGTGCTTCTTCTGCTCTATCACCTCTTTTCTCAAGCCATCTAAGGTTCTGAGAATGTCTTGGAAGTTGGCAATTGGCGCAGCAACTCCATTAGTGGTAGGGCTAGAACTTGGGCGGGTTGGAGGTCAACCCTAGCCCAACCCAACCTTAAAGGCTGTGAACCCTAACCCAACCCAACCCAAGGTCGGGCCTAGATTTTCCAACCCTAACCCAACCCTATCGGGTTAGTCGGGTTGGTCGGGTTGGCCAATTTCTTATTTTTTTTGTTGATTGGGAAGTTTGCTAAATTGTTTTTTATATGAAAATAATTTATTAGTCAATACAATAACCGTTATGCCAACCACTAAATAATAGATTCATTTCCAATACCTCATAAAAGAAAACATAATATTTTAATAATAAGGAAAAAGTTTCTTAACTCAAATGCATGATCGAAGTAACTAAACAAATAACCAAAAATAATCCTTAAAGAAAATATGATATTTTCAAGATCAACCGATCACATAAAATGCCAAAATGTAGTTTCAAGGACATTTTGTAATCTCACACAAGGGATGTAGTTTTTAAGGACAAACATCCATGAGTTGCTGTATTTGCCAAAATGTAGTGTGGATATTTGTCAGTATACTAATACATATATGTATTTGTATGTTGGGCTCAGGTTGAGCCAAGCCTCAACCCTAACCCAATCCAATTTGATTGGGTTACAAAAAATCCAACCCAAGCCAACCCAAGTTCTGAAAGAGCTAACCCAACCCAACCCTAATGTCGGGTTCAACCTGTCGGGCTCGGGTTGAGCCCTAATTAGTGGTGGATGAATTGCCACACTCTCCTCTCCTTTTAATGACCATTTAAAAAGTAAGAACATGTTGTTTCTCACAGGTGCCACCAAAAGATGTGGGGTAATTTCTTCTCCTCAAAGTCTTCAAGGTCAGCTCAGGTAGGCAAGAAGTACTTCGTGCAGCTCATTGTTGGTTGATGGACCTTATCTTTTGGAGAAAGCATATCACAGGTTTTCCTTTTTGGCTTCGATTTGAGGGATGAGGCATTAATTTTGGAAGGATGGGCATGTCCTGTCTGTGAGATATAAGTGGCTCGCAGGGGATCCGTCAATAAAAGAATTATGATTTCATATTGATTGTGCGCCCATAACAAAATTCCAAAAGGTTTTGTCTGTCATGTGTCAATAGGTTGGCTGGCTGCTTGTCCGTATGACCAAGCAGCATATCTCCAGAGATCAGAGGTAGTGTTTTCTTTCAAGATATATGGTGTTTTAGTTTTGAGTCTCTTATGGTGTGAGCGTGTCCTCTTTGTACTCTTTTAAGATCTTATTGATCTCCCTCTTTTATATATTCCTTTGGATTTATCAAAAATAAAAATAAAAAAACTAATTAATCATGATATCGTGGACATGTGTGTGGTTATGATTAGCCGATTTATATTTGATATCCCACGGTCGTGCCTATTCTACTTGTGTATCAAGGCTTGACTCCAACTAATGATGTGCACAAATATTCTTCTACGCATTGAGCTAGAGGACATTTGGGAAATTACCTACGCGCTTCCACTCTTTGAACAGTTAGAAAATTGCGATTACTAGATAAGAATGAGCTTATTCAAGAAATTTTTTTGGTTATTTTGTCAAACTACTGACGTAGCCATAGTTCTCTCCTATCTAGTGTTTATCTCCATTGTTCGTGACAATCCATTCGACCTCAAAGCTCCAACCCTGTTCACACTTCCATTGTGATCTTCTGAGTAAAGGGCCATCAGCTTCTTTGTCCAGTGCTACGATTCGGTGGTCGCATGGTACAACCATCCAGTTGCTCAAGTTCTTTGATGGTGAAGAGTTGCAGGCCGTGAATCACTCAAACCTCTTAACCTAGTTAAAAATGCATGTTGTTTAATTTGCTTTGTAATAACAGTTATGTGAGCTCGAAAGCCAAAACAACCTATTTTAACAAGTCCTTGTTCTTGGGTGCGTTGTGGGTAAATATACAGCTACGCTGAGTAGTGTTTCATACAAGTGCCAATATGTTTTACATGCAATTTTCATGATAGAATCCAATCACCACTGGGAAAGGAAGAAGAAAAAAAGTACTAAATTAGACTTCAAGTCTAACTGTGTGGTTGTTCTACTCCCTTTGAGTCAAATATTGGGAATCCATATTGATTGGGTAGAGGTCATAAGTAGATGTGGAAGATCCGGTCGATAGCACACCCATCGACATACTCTGCATCTGACTTTCACCCTTAGTCCGATCTTGGCTCTGTTGATAATAGTTCCTGATTGCTTTAAACTTCAAATCATCACTGGAGGTACCTGGATCTGGAACAAACTCCTCCACAACGGTCTGACCTTCGAGCATGCTCACCACTGCAGACATTGTAGGCCTAAGTGTCGAAGATGCATTAGTGCATTGGAGAGCAACATTAATCATCTCCATAACCTCTTCCTTGTTGAATTCTTCCAACCTTGGATCCACTAACTCCATTAAATTCCCTTTCTCTTGCAGAACCAATGCCTAAGATAAGGAAAAGGTGGTAAAAGAGTTGATTATCTTGGATACAAGTCCAAATCATGTAAAGATTGTGATCAGCTTCATAACTACTAGATATGGTAAAAAAAATAACAAATGTGATATAATAGGAGATTTAAATACCAAATCGAGAAGATAAACACTGTCCATTTTCGGCCTGTAATTTACATTGCTCCTACCGCTAACAATTTCAAGGGCTACAACTCCGAAGCTATAAACATCTGCTTTGTCTGTTAGGTAACCCCGCATTGCATACTCCGGTGCCATATATCCACTGCAAAATCAAGATTACCACATATTATATTTGTCTTGCATGAGTTTGGACCTTGCCATGATATTTTTAGTAAGTTTGCTTCTATGATGAACATTATGTCACAGTAATTCTTACGCCTGCCTACATATATTATTGAGTCTGGATCCTGTACGATGCGGAGTTGGGCAACTACAAACCTTTTCGTTCACCACGTACTCACTTTAAATTCAGTTTTCGATCAATTTTTTTTCAATCCGCTAAAACAAGGAGTACATTGCAAGCAAGGAGACGTGGGAGTTGGTTAAGTTACCCAACACCATGGAGTAGAGGATCTGACTTTCTATTTTTCATAACACATATCTACGTTAATTAACCACTAACGTTGAACTGTTGTGCTTCCAATTTGTGAGAAGGAAAGAAAGCATGGTGACTCACTAAGTTCCAGCAATCCGAGTGCTGATGTGTGTGTTGTCCTCTTCATCAAGTTTCGCCAATCCAAAGTCAGATATCTTAGGGTTAAGATCCTTATCAAGCAGTACATTTGTGGCCTTGATATCTCTGTGGACAATTTTCAGTTTTGATTCTTCATGGAGATAAACTAGACCCCTTGCTATGCCAACACAGATCTTGCGCCGAGTCGGCCAATCTAATTTCAGTTGGCATTCTTCTGGACCTATAAACCATCAAATCAACAAAAAAAATCAGAGATTAGTCTGTCATATTTGTACAACATACTTGTCCCAAGTAGCAGAAACAAATGCAGTGAAGCAAAGGAGGCTGAGCTTACCGAACAAAGCACGGGCAAGGCTGTTATTTTCCAAGTATTCATATACAAGCAATAATTGATTCCCTTCAATACAACATCCATAAAGCTTTACGAGATTAGGGTGTTGAAGTGCAGAAATCATGCCTATCTCATTCACAAATTCACGATTTCCTTGCTTTGATCTGGAAGAAAGCTGCTTAACTGCAATCATGGTACCATCTGATAGAAGTCCCTACACGCATTTGATTAATAATGTAAAGTTCTATACAAAACCTCAATGGGGAACAAATACTTACATTTAGCACAAAAGTGAAAGATGAAGACAATTGGTTCTTATGTATAATACCTTGTAAACGGGTCCAAAACCTCCTTCTCCAATCATGTTTGCATCATCAAAGTTATTTGTAGCAGCCTTAATTTGCCATAGGGTAAAGGACCCAGTTTGTGGGAAACCCCCTTCTTCGATCTTGTTTGCAGCATCAAAGTTATTCGTAGCAGCCTTAATTTGCGTTACGGTAATGGAACCAGTTTGTAGGTCTATACCTCTCAGATCTGTACTACAACGAGGTATATATGTTAGAAGAGACCTATGTGGATTATGAAATTTAAAAACTTAGTGTGATATTGAAAAGGAGATAGAAATAACTATGGTGTCATGGTGAGCCTATAAATATTTCTTGGAAAAATCATCTCGAACGAATGAATATTTCTCATAAATAGCCGAGAACACCTCAAAACCTTCTCATAAATAGCCTAAAACACCTCAAAACCTGAGAAATAGGACCGACCCGATTGGGCTCGAGCTCGGGCTCAGAGCCTTGAAGATTGGGTTGGGCTCAGGTTGACCCCCAACCCAACCTGACCCAACCCCACCTGAGTTGCAACCCTAGTACCAAGGATATGTTGGCGATACCCTCGCCATTTCACACCACCTTGGTGGCCCAAGATTCATA
Organism: Euptelea pleiosperma; assembly: GCA_035048495.1. Classification (NCBI taxonomy): domain Eukaryota; kingdom Viridiplantae; phylum Streptophyta; class Magnoliopsida; order Ranunculales; family Eupteleaceae; genus Euptelea; species Euptelea pleiosperma. The sequence continues at coordinate 20,979,188 of CM068545.1, read as the reverse complement.
TTGCTCAAACCTTTAAGTAGGGATTTTACTCACATGATTTAGAGAAGAAAACCTGGAGATGCACACTAGAGCTCCTAACCAAAACACTAAATAGAACACAAAACACAAATATTTACTTGTATTACTAACTTTGTTACAACCTTCTCTATTCTTCAAAATCCCAACACTTTTCTTGTGCTTCTCTTGGTGTATAACTCACACACCTCACACTACATGTTAAACCATATGGCAAGGCCTCCTTTACCTTAGCCCCAATTACTTGACCAACACACTTTGGTCATTCCTACGTAACATTTGCACTTCCCTAGGTACATTCCTTGAGACCCAAGGTAACATCCACCTCTTTACATTCTCTAGGACCTTCTAGAGAAATCTTACAACAAAAACATTTCACATTCCAAAGGACTAAATAGTCCTTTCACAAACTTCTAGAATTATTCCTAAATTCTTAATTATTTCTAACACTCCCCCTTAATTAAGAATTGTGTGATCAGGGGAGATAGTGAAAAGATCAAACATTTCTTCATCTTCAAGATCATTATCACAAATTTCTTGTTTTTGGTTAATTTCATCTTCAAATGGTTCTAACACCAACTCCAAGTCATGAATCCGTTCATGAAGATCCGTAATTTCATTTTGCATGCGAGATACTTCGCTATAGTTGACGTCGATCACTTGAATCAACTTCAAATCTTTTAAGTACTCCAACACGAGACGAACAACAACATTATGAGCATCTTTCTTGTTTGCTTTCTAGGGGCCAACAAATTCTTCAGGCAGACGGGGATTAAAAATTTCAACGAAGCCTCGGAACCTCTTTGCATTACCTGGGCCATCACCTTCAGTTGAAAATGTGAGAGGCATAATATCCAACTTCTGTAGAGCTTCTTTCAAGATTCCTTTGAAAGGAATGTCGATGCTGATTCTTGTCATTCTGCAGAGCTCCTAACCAAAACACTAAAGGGAACACAAAACACAAATACTTACTTTTATTATAACTTTGTTACAACCTTCTCTTCTCTTCAAAATCCTAGCACTTTTCTTGTGCTAGCTCCTCTTGGTGTATAACTCACACATCTCACACTACATGTTAAACCATATGGCAAGGCCCCCTTTATATAGCCTTAGACCCAATTACTTGACCAACACATTTTGGTCATTCCTAGGTAACATTTGCACTTCCCTAGATACATTTATTGACACACAAGGTAACATCTACTTCTTCACATTCTCTAGGACCTTCTAGAGAAATTCTACAACAAAAACCTTTCACATTCCAAAGGACAAAATAGCCCTTTCACAAACTTCTAGAATTATCCCTAAATTCTTAATTATTTCTAACACGATGTTGTTGACTGGCATGGTCAAAGACCACAGTTAAAGGGACAAACTTCTAAGAGCTTGGTCCAAGCACCAAAGCACTTCCGGGATTGAAACTCGCTTCGATGCCAAATTGGTGCAGCAAAAAAGTTACAAAATATTAAGAACAAAATTAGAAGAGAAATATATGCTATTAATGGGTGAAATGGTGATAATGGTGAAAGGCTGGACTTCGTGTAGACTTAACGCAATAGAAAACTAGTTCAATGGTGCCCCTCCCTTCACCCAAGGCTTAACAGGGAAATTGGGGTTAGAGCATGGCCTGAGCTTGGAGCTCAACATAACATTGCAATTGATGGATAAACCAAAGAAGGGGGAACTCACAGCTCTTCTCTAAAGATTTGAACATTCAAAAAAAGATCCCTCCTTACAAGAGGGTTTATATAGAGAACCCTCAAACCTTGGACTAATCCTGCTAGTACATTTCCCAAGATGGATTGTAGGCTTTCACTTTCTTAAAAGACTAAATTATCCCTAAAATTAGAAGAAACTTTTACCTAATAAAAAGGAAAAAACCCCCCAAATATCCCATTTCCAACTCAAACCACAAATTATCCTCTTATTTCATTCCTCTCATTATTAGTGACTAGATCTAATAAAATAGGGATCTCATGGTTCTTTATGCATCAAAATGTGAACTAAAAAGAAAGAACATGGTTAAAAGTCTGGGCCTCGGCCATCGAATCATTCAATGCCAAGATGTAAAAAAAAGTTGAATATGGGTTGTCTTGAGCGAGTCAACCCAGGACATCATGTCTTAATCGTGTCAACTCGGTCTCGGCCAAGACTTTAAACTATGGTAAAGAAGAAATATTGGAAACATATCTACGCCATATCTTATAATTGTCGTACAAACTTAACGAGATGATAATACAGCCATGCCATTTTACAGATCAAAAAAATTTCAAAGTTTGAGCCAAATTCTTGATGCATGACATCTAACCAATACTCCCAAAAGCCGCGAATGATGGGGGCATGAGATTAAATTCCTTTATCTCATAGTCCAAATCTAGGCACTCGGTCGAACCCTCCTTCATGGGTCCTATTTTACACGGGCCACCCCACCCCAAGTGTGCCCCATGCACGTAGGCTGCCCCACTTGAGCACAGTGTGAAAATGCCCCTGCATTAATTCCCCTTCTCATACAAACGTAACAAGATCATGATTTACCCCAGTCATTCCACAAATATCACAAACTCATACTTATGTGTTATACAAAACATAAAGTTAGACAAAAGAGAAACCTAACACACAGAACATGCTACCAAAAAAACCGAGTAACAAACATAACATATTAAACTATATATTTTGAAAGCAGAACAAGGATTTGAAATAGATCTAAAAGAATTCAGTAAAATATGAAGGTAAAGTTGCAATAGCTTTCAAAAAAGTTCCCTACATACTACCTGTGGTAGTTGTGGTTCAATGTTAATAAATATAAACTGATCAACACCCCATGCATGTATCTCTTTCTTATTTTTATATATATTAATTATTTCACTAGGATATAAGTAATTAATTTGATAGAGTTCCCACCTTCAAGATAACCTTTCCACCAAAGAATACCCAGAATCATGATGAAAATGCATATAATTGAAGCCACAATTCCAACGACGACAGCTACAGACATTTTCTTTGAAGGGGGTTTGAAATCTGATGAAGAAGCATTCAAAATATATAATGCATATTAGATTGTATTTGTTAAGGTGATTGATCAAGTATGATACCAAAATACCAAGAAATTAGATAAACTTGGCTGACTAAATGAACAATTCGAAATATAAGGAAAAAAGAAGAAACAAAACAGAATTCAAATGGTTCAAACTATCAAAATAAATTTCATTTTCCTCTCAGAGTTAATTTCCTTTTTCTTATTTGTTGATGTTTCTCTCGTTTTAGAAACAAAAGAATGTTTTCCACAATCTGACTTTGAATTTATTATTTATTTGACTTTTTGTATGGAGTACAAACCTACTCAAGAAAACATCAAATGGTTCATCTAGTTAAATCAAATAAGTCAACAATAAATATATGGCAACATATAAAATGTACAACTTACCATGATCTACAGAACTAGCTAATATAAGAGGGCTAGAGGTTCCGTCTGAAGGAATGCGAGTTGTTCATTTCCCAGCCTTACAGAAACGAATCTCTAGTGTTACTTGACACATCTGCAATAAATTTCTTTTGAATTCTTTACAAACTCCAGCTACTTCATCTTTGATATTGACTTCTTTACAAACTCCACCTGTTTAGTCATTTTTGAATAAAACTTTGATGACAACGTCCTATTATCGAGGACGATGACAAGGTGCAGTATGAGCCACGTGGCAAACTCCTAGAGGACTCTGACCGTATGGATGTTTGGCCACTCCCTAAGTGAACATACAAACTAAAAATCATCCTGATTAGTGATTTCAAACCTTTGGATCTTTGTACCTCAAATAATGGTCAATAATGTTCAAATTTCCACGGTTAAAATCAACCCATGAAAATAACTCCAATCCAATGCCTAGAATCACCAATTAGGCTGATTTTTGGTTTGCAGGTCCACCTAGGGATTGGCCAAACATCCATAGGGTCGGAGTCCTCTAGGAGTGTGCCATGTGGCTCATACTGCGCCCTGTCATTGGCCTTGATGATTGGGCACTGTCATCAAAGTTTTACTCGTCGTTTTTCGCCCTGTTCTTTTGGATCCGATTAATTGGGTTGGGGGGTAATACCTTGATATGCCAGTTATCTATTGTCGCACCAAAAACCTTATTAACATAATGATTCGGTTCTAGGTCAGGCTAAACGTGGCAATTTGGCCCGTAGGGCCTGGCTAAGGCAGACCGAAGTAGAGTCTTTGAAATTTTGAAGGCCAAGCCCAGCCCACGGCCAGAACCTAGTTCGGGCCGCAAGCTCGACCTACAGGTTGGGCCTATTTTTTAAAAACATTGAAAAAAAACTAAACACAGCTGTTTATAGGGGGGAGGGCTTTAAAATTCAAGTTTTTGGGAGGATTCGGGCTTTAGGGGCCATTTAACGGGCCAGGCCAGACTATCCCGTAGAACTCTCTTCACGGGTTGGGCTGCAAGCTCAAATCCCAAGCCCAAGTCCGGTCTGGAGGTTTCATGGACTGGGGTCGGGCCAGGCTTGGGTACGGGCTGTGGGCCAAATTGCCACCCCTAGGTCAGGCCCAATTACCCAAATAATAATAAGGTCGGGTCTATGGATGTTGTACCCTTACTGGATGACTGACGTTGTGGTTCGACATCAATGTTGATGACAGTATGATCCATGTGGCACTCTCTTAGAGATTGCTAACCGTATGGATGTTTGAACCACCCCTAGCTAGTGAACCTACCAATAAAAAAAATAGCCTGATTAGTTATTTCTAAGCATTGGATTGGAGTTGCTTTTCATGGATTGATTTTTAGCCGTGAAATTCGAGCACTATTTGAGTAAAAATCCAAAGGTTTGAAATCACTAACCAAGCTGATTTTTGGTATGTAGGTCCATCTAGGGATGGGCCAAACATCTATAGTCAGTGGTCTCTATAAGTCTGCCACGTGACTCATACTATGATCCAAGTGCCAGTAAAGTTCTACTCAAGCTAATGGGAATAAATCTTTGGTGATAGGCGTTGGACCTAGTATGAGATTCGTGTAAAGACCATTGACCGTATGGATGTTTGGCCCATCACTATAGGTGGACCTAGGGCTGCAAATTGGGGGGGGCTCAACCCGAGCCCGACAGGTTGAACCCGACATTATTAGGGTTGGGTTGGGTTAGCCCTTTTAGAACTTAGGTTGGGCTTGAGTCAAATTTTTGGTAACCCGATCAAATTGGGTTGTTGCATTTGCCAAAATGTAGTGTGGATATTTGTCAGAAAAATTAATATATATATATATATATATATATATATATATATATATATATATATATATATATATATAGTTTGTAAGTCGGGCTCGAATGGATGTGTCCTTAGTAACTACAACCTTTGTGTGATATTATAAAATGTCATTGAAACTACATTTTGGCATTTATGTGATCGGTTGATAGTGAAAATATCGTATTTTTCTCTAACAATTGTTTTTAGTTATTTCTTTAATGACTTTTATCATGCATTTGAGTTAATGAACTTTTTCGTTATTATAAAAATATCATGTTTTCTTTCACGAGCGCAACTGCTATTGTATTGACCAATAAATTATTTTAATATGAAAAAATTTAATAATATTTCCAACCAATAAAAAAAATTAAGAAATTGACCAACCCGATCAGGTTGGGTTAGGGTTGGAAAATCGAGGCCCGACCTTGGGTTGGGTTGGGTTGGGTTAGGGTTGGAAAATCGAGGCCCGACCTTGGGTTGGGTTGGGTTGGGTTGGGTTAGGGTTGACATCCTTTAAGGTTGGGTTAGGCTAGGGTTGACCTCCAACCCGACCCAACCCGCCTGAGTTGCAGCCCTAGGTGGACCTACATACCGAAAATTATCTTGATTAGTGATTTTTAACCTTTTGGTCTGAGTATCAAATAATGCTCCAATTCCACGGCTAAAAATAAACAAATGAAAAGATTTCAATCCAACGGTTAGAAATAGAAGATTTTTGGTCTATAAGTCCACCTAGGGATGCTTGGCCCATCTCTAAGTGACCTACATCTTTGCTAGAGCGAGGAGTCGAAGTTTTCTCTCAACAGTGGGCTACATGGCATACTCTTTGAGACCACCTACCGTATGGATGATTGGCTCATCTCTAAGTGGACCTGAGTTGGGTTACTAACCCTAGGATTCATACGTTGATTTTTAGCCGTAGGACGGTCAGTGGTCTCGAAGAGTAGAGTAAAACTTGTACTTGTGTCACAAGATGTTGCGACGGAAGCCGGTCACAGCATTCAATACGAGCCACGTGGCATACTATTAGAGGACGATGACCGTATGGATGTTGGGCCAGTCCCTCGGTGGACCGGTACATAAAAAATCACTTTGATTAGTGGGTTGATTTTAACGGTAGGATTCTGAGCGTTATTTGGGTGCAAAAATCCAAAGGTTGTAAATCACTAATCAGGCCTCTTTTTGGTTTGTAGGTCCATCGACGGACTGGCCAAACATCCATACCGTCAGCGCCCTCTGATCGTGTGCCACGTGTCTCGTATTGAGTGCTGTGACCGGCTTCCGTCGCATCATCTTGTGACACAAGTTTTACTCCGTATACCTCGAGACACATAAAGCATCAGTGTCGACGAGAAACGTCGGATTCCAGAGAGAGAGAGCTCGAGAGAGAGGATTACATGCTGATGACGTTGCCGACGGTGTTGTCGGAGGAGCACTCGCACGTGACCTTATTCTCCTTTTCTCCAACCGTAGCCGTCACCCATCCCCCTCCTCCGCTGCACGGGTCTGTGTCGAAGTCGCAGTCGGTCTTCCCCAACTTCGTCGCTATTTCTCGTAGAGCGTTCACTGTAAATCAAGATTCCAGACCATATAAGTAAGGGTCGTGATGTAACAAGTTATACCTGAGATCGTTTCATTTGTGGAAGCGGCATTTTTGGTAGTCACCACTGCCATCTGAGCCCACTGACCGCATGGATGTTTAGCCCATCCTTTAATAGACATTCATACAAAAAATCAGCTTGTTTAATGATTTTTAGCCGTTGGTTTTAGTACTAAAAAATGGTTGTATTCAACGGCTATAAGAACGCCTTAAATGGGGCTAAAAAGTGTTAAAATCTAATGGTTATAAATTACCAATCAAGGTGATTTTTGGTATGTATATCCACCAAGATAAACATCCAAGCGGTCAGTGGGCCCAGATGGCAGCGGTGACTACCAAAAATGCCGCTTCCACAAATGAACAGTTTCAGGCGTACCTTGTTACATCTTTTTCCTATAAGTAAACCATTATTTCTTTCGTTAGCCATTTAAAAATGAATTGATTTTTGATGATCATCGTGACAAGGCAACTCAAAGTCAAACGGACAAATCGAGTATGCGAACATTGTATCCACCATTGAATGCTCCTTGAAAAACGTACTTTTCATTTATAAAATAATTTTTTTATAAAGTTGAAATAGCACATTTTTCAAGGGACATCCAACAGTACTGACAATGTTTACGTACTTTTAAATCTGCAAACAGTTGCATACTAGATTTCTCCAGTCAAACACAATGGAGTAAAACTTGTGTCACAAGATGTTGTGACTGAACACGGTCACAGCACTCAATATGAGCCACGTGGTATACTATTAGAGGACGATGACTGTATGGATGTTTGGGCAGTCCCTCGGTGGACCGGTACACAAAAAATCAGCTTGATTAGTGATTTTTAACTGATTCTATTGAAGTTATTTTCACGGGTTGATTTTAACGGTAGGAATTGGAGCAATATTGAGCGTTTTTTGGGTGCAAAAATCCAAAGGTTTTAAATCACTAATCAGGCTGATTTTTGGTTTGTAGGTCCACCGAGGGACTGGTCAAACATCCATACGGCCAAAGACCTCTGATCGTGTGCCACGTGTCTCGTATTGAGTGCTGTGACCGTGTTCCGGCACAACATCTTGTGACACAAGTTTTACTCAACACAATGCATAGTTAGCAACTTAGCATGATCTCATGTGGGTCCCACCACCGGGTATTAATTTAAACCTAAGAAATTTGCACCCCACAAATTCCATATTTGGACCAAAAATGCAAACCAACTACCTCTCTCTCTCTCTGGCCCCACGGTAGTTAGTGCTCCACGGGGAGAGAGAGAGAGGCTGCTTGGTTTTTTTTTTTTTTTCCTTCAATCTAAGGGCATTTTCGGCCCAAAAGCACCCAAATGGAGTGTTTATGGAATTTGTAGGGTGTAAATAGAATTTCCCAAAGGAACGAGTGTAGCTCTTGACGGACTCATTAAATTAAATGACGAAACTGCCCTTTTGTAAACTGGTTGCCAAGATCATCTCCATCCGTTACCGCTAGATCAGCAGCAGCCACCAAAAGGAAGGGCTGAGCAGAGTAATTAGATAGTTATAGGGTAACTATTGAGGAATTGTGCAGAACCGACAGACTACCAAGGAGAAAAGGGGAAGTGAATGTTAATTACCTTCATCATCTGGCAGAAGAGTCGCTCCGAATGCGAACGTTACGAAGAAAGTGAACCCAATAACCCAGACAAAGAAAAAAAAAACGCCCAAACAACGGAAGAACTCTGATCACCGAAAATTTTGGACGTCCGAGTCCGATAATGAGTTCTGCTGGAGTGGTGAAAAGCGTATTTGTGGTGGGAGGAAAGAGATAAGAAGAACGAGACTGAGTCTGAGACATGGACTTGTAGGGAGTAGCAACCATACTCGGTCATAGGCAGTCACATCGATCTAATTAATGGGCCATTACCCTAAGAAATATCTTATAAGTCGCGGAGTAACTGACTAGCCACAATATAAGCCACGTGGAAATTTAATAGAGGACACTGACCGTATAGATGTTCGACGAATCCATAAGTTGACCTGCAAGCTAAAAATCAGCCTGATTAGTGATTTCTAACCTTTGGATCTTTGTACGGAAATAATGGTAAATGATGCTCAAATTCCTACCGTTAAAATCAACCACGAAAATGACTTCAACTAACGCTTAGAAATCACTTATCAGGTTGATATTGGGTCAGTGTGCTCTAGCCTCTAATAAATTGCCACGTAACTTATATTGTGCGTGGTCAGGCAAGTCTTACTCGGTAGAACTTTGCTGACCGACTACGGACCACAGTATAAGCCACGTGGCACACTATTAGAGGATATTGACCGCATAGATGTTTAGCCCAACGTTTAAAGGAGGCCGTTTTAACGGTTAAAACGACTGGGGGTGTTACCGTATAAACCGTTTAAACGGATTGAAACGAACAGGGGCAAAAATGAAAAAAAAAATAGGAAAAAACAGAATTTAATGGAATTAAACGGATTTAAACTGACAAAAACAGAAAAAATGGCGCTGAAATTCAAATTTTGAAATTTTAAATTTTAAATTTAAAATAAAAAATAAAATTTAATGGAAATTAAACGGATTTAATGGCCGATTTTTTTCACAAAATTTTTCAGAATTAAAAGGCTGTTTAAACGATTTTAACGGCCGTTAAAACATAAAAAATGGCCGTTTAATTCAAAAACGTTAAAACATGTTTAAACTGTTTTAACGGAAATGGGCTTGGGGCGTTACCGTTTAAATGGCTGTTTTTAAAACCATGGTTTGGCCAACGGAAAATTTCTTAAAAGAAAACTAAATTTAATGTATTTACAAAAACAAAAATAATTTTTTAAAATTCTCAAAAAAAGTAACTAAACGCTCTTTAAAAAAACATCTGTCAGTTGTGACAGATGCTCTTTGAAAGAGCGTTTATACCAGACAGATTTGATTTTTTGTGAGGATGATCTCCAACCAAAAATCAGCCATTGATTTATCTATGTGGGTACGCCAAAATGGGTGTATCATGTGGATGCAATAAGAGCCACGTGGCACTCTTAGAATACTCTGACCGTATGAATATTTTTTCAATCCCTACATGGACCTACAAACAAAAAATCAGTTTGATTTGTGATTTCAAACCTCTGGATCTTTGGTCAATAATGCTCAAATTTCGCACGGTTAAAATCAACCCATGAAAACAATTTCAATCCAACACTTAGAAATCACTAATCGGACTGATTTTTGGTTTGTACTTCCACTTAATGATTTGCCAATCATCCATACGGTTAGAGTTCTCTAAGAGTGTTCCACGTGGCTCTTATTATCCCCCGTCATTGGCCTTGATGACAAGGCCTGTTCTCAAAGTTTTATCGGTGCTGACGGTATGGATGTTTTACCATATACCAATGAGAAACGCTCTTTCAAAGAGCATCTGTCAGGGAGAAATACTCTTTAAAAGAACGTTTATTCCTCTGACCGATGCTCTTAGATTAGACTTTATCAAGACGTTCTTTAAAAGAATGTTTAGTTACTTTTCTTGGTAATTTTCAAAAGTTATTTTTATTTTTATAAATACATTAAAATTAATTTTCGTTTAAGAAATTCTTTGTTTGGCCAATCCGTAGGTGGACCAATGTACCAAAAATCATCGTGATTAATGATTTCAAAACTTTTGAAAAAATGGCCGATGTAACAGATTCAGACCTCCCCCGTTGCGTTTTGTAACGTTAAAACACAAAAAATAACGGTCGTTACTTGTTGGAAATTTTTGTGGAAAAAACGGCCATTATTTTGGCTATTTTTCTGTTATTTTCCATTTTTTGAAAATTTGTCAGCGCCATTTTTTTCACTTATTTTTCTTTATTTTCCATTTTGCCCGAGCATTACAATTCGTTACAACGGGCGTTATAACAGAAAAAACGGTAACGCCCCCAGTCCCTTATACGGCCCCTTTTAAACCTTGCTTTGTACCCCAAATCAAGGTTTAAAAAATGGCCGTTATAACGGATTTGGACCTACCCTGTTACGTTATGAACCGTTAAAACTCCCAGAAAATAACGGCCATTATAACGAAAATAACGGCCGTTATTTTCTGTTATTTTTTCGTTATAACGAAAATAACAACTGTTATTTTCTGGAAAATTTTGTGAAAAAAACGGCCGTTATTTTCATTTTTTTTCCGTTTTTTTCCATCATATTCCATTTTTTTCCATTATTTTCCATTTTTGAATTTCAAATTTTAAAATTTGAATTTCAGCGCCATTTTTCCCCTTATTTCCGTTTTTTTCCCATTTTTTTCCGTTTTTGCCCCTGAGCGTTTTTTTCCGTTAAAAACGGTAACGCCCCCAATCCGTTATTCCGTTATAACGGTCCCCTTTAAACCTTGCCCCAAATAATGAATTGATAGAGGCTGCAAACAATCCAGGTGGTTTCATGATTTCAACCGAGTAAACCTTCGCTCACACCATGCTGTGAGCTAACTCAATCACAGCCCACAATAAGAGCCACGTGGTACTCTCTTAGATGGCGCTGACCGTATGGATGTTTGGCCAGTCACTCGGTGGACCTGCAAACCAAAAATCAGCCTGATTAGTGATTTACAGCCTTTGGATCTTTGTACCCAAATAACGATCAATAATGCTCAAATTCCTACGGTTAAAATCTATCCATGAAAATAACTTCAATCCAACGCTTAGAAATCATTGATCAGGTTTATTTTTGTCTTGTAGGTCCACCTAGTGATTGGTCAAACATCCATACGGTCAGCGTCCACTAAGAGTGTGCCACGTCGCTCCTATGGTAGCTGTGATCGGCTTCGGTCACAGCATGGTGTGAGCGAAGGTTTACTCATGTCAACGTTGTTACATTGGCAAACTATGCATTCAGCTTCATATTCTTGTGTTTCTTTCATACCCCCGCCAATAAAAGGTCTGAGATACTCGTTTATACCATGGTTTAAATAACGGCGGTTGTAACGGATTTGGACCTCCCCCGTTACGTTACGTACTGTTAAAAAGCCCAAAAAATAACAGCCATTATTTTCGTTATAAGGGCCGTTATTTTCTATTGTTTTTCTATTATAATGAAAATAAGGACGGACCGTTATTTTCTGAAAAAAAATTATGGAAAAATGGCTGTGTTTTCCCTTTTTCCGTTAAGTAGCTCACATGGGATCTGCCAATAAAGGAATTAAGTTTTCAAATTGACGGGGTCTGCAGCCAAATTCCATGGGGTTTTGTCTGTCATGTGCCAATAGGTTAGCTGGTTTGCTGTTCGCGTGACCAACACTAATCATGATATCGTGAACATCAGCTATATGGCTATGATTAGTGGTTTATATTTGGTATATATCAACAATCATGCCTATTCTACTTGTAGATGAACGCCCAACTCCAACTGGTGGTGTGAGCAAATCTTCCCCTACATGTTGAGCTAGAGGACATTTGGGAAATTACAAAAACTTTTCACTCTTTTGGATAGTTGGGGATTGCTATTAATATATAAGGAGCTGACTCGAGAAAGTTTTTTGGTTATTTTCTCATATTGCTTAAGTAGCCATAATTCTCTGTCTCTCGATCATTAATGAACTTCTTTAGGAAGGAGCTGAGAGGGTTCGGACCGGGGTGACTTCGTGAGTAGATGGCCCGACTTTCAATTAATCAATCTCCATTGTTTGTGACACTCCGTTCAAGCTCGAAGCTCCAACTCTGTTCAACACCCTTCCATTGTGATCTTCTTAGTGAAGGGCCATCAGCTTCTTTGTCCTTGTGGGCTTTGTGGGTTTTGATGATAGATCAAATATTCAAACCAATATGCACCACGCTGCGCATAGTTTCATACAAGTACCGATACGTTTTACTTTTACATGCAATTGTCATGATAGAATCCCAGTATTTTCAATCATCACAGAGAAATGAAGAAAAAAGATATTAGATGAGACTTCCAAGTCTTAACTGTCTAAAATAGATGGAAAATTAATTAAAGTAGTGTGGCTGTTCTACTCTCTTTGAATCAAATATTGGGAATCCATATTGATTGGGTAGAGATCAATGGCAGATGTGGAAGATGTAGTCGATGGCCCAGCCATCGACATACTCTGCGTCTGGCTTTCGCCCACACTCCGATCTTGGCTCTGTTGATAGTGATTCCTGATGGCTTTAAACTTCAAGTCATCACTGGAGGTACCTGGATTTGAAACAAACTCCTCAACAACTGTTTGACCTTCAAGCATGCTCACCACTGAAGACATTATAGGCCTAAGTGTCGAAGATGCATTAGTGCACTGGAGGGCGACATTGATCGTCTCCCTAACCTGTTCCTCGTTGAATTCTTCCAACCTTGGATCCACTAACTCCATTAAACTCCCTTTCTCTTGCAGAACCAATGCCTAAGATAAAATTAAGGTGATTATCTTGAATTCAAGTCCAATCATGTAAAGATTGCATCATAGTTCATAATTACTAACTACTGTAAAACAAAAAAAAAAAAATAACAAATGTGATATAGTAGGAGATCTACATACCAAATCAAGAAGATAAACACTGTCCGCTTTAGGCTTGAAATTTATGTTGCTCCTACCACTTACAATTTCAAGGGTTACAACTCCGAAGCTATAAACATCTGCTCTGTCTGTCAGGTAACCCCACATTGCATACTCCGGTGCCATATATCCACTGCAAAATCAAGATTATCACATTTTATAGTTGTCATGCATGAGTTAGCCATGATAGTTATAGTAGGTTTGCTTGTAATGTAGATTACTTCTATTTCTCCGGATCCTGTACGCCATGGAGTTCAGCAACTACCCACACCTCTTAATTTGTTCACCACTAACTGTAAATTCAGTTTTCAATTTATTTTTTCAATCCATTAAAACATGGAGTCCGTGGCAAGCAGAGACATGGAAGTTAAGTAACCCAACACCATGGAGTAGAGCATCTGACGACTTTCTATTTTTAGTAACACATATCCATATTAATTAACCACTAACGTTGAACAGTTGTGCTTCTTCCAATTTCTGAGGAAAGAAAGCATGGTGACTCACTAAGTTCCAGCAATCCGAGTACTGATGTGGGTGTTGTCCTCTTCATCCAGTTTTGCCAATCCAAAATCAGATATCTTAGGGTTAAGATCCTTATCAAGCAGTATATTTGTAGTCTTGATATCTCTGTGAACAATCTTCAGTCTCGATTCTTCATGGAGATAAGCTAGACCCCTTGCTATGCCAACACAGATCTTGTGTCGAGTCGGCCAATCCAATTTCAGTCGGCTTTCTTCTGGACCTTTAAACCATCAAATTATATAAGCACAATATACTTGTCCCAAGTATCAGAAAAGGATGCTGAGCTTACCAAACAAAGCACGGGCAAGGCTGTTATTTTCCAAGTATTCATATACTAGCAATAATTGATTCCCTTCAATACAACATCCATAAAGCCTTACAAGATTAGGGTGTTGAAGTGCAGAAATCATGCCGATCTCATTCACAAATTCACGATTTCCTTGCTTTGATTTGGAAGAAAGCTGCTTCACTGAAATCATGGTACCATCTGATAGATGTCCCTGTGCGCATTTGATTAATAATGTAAAAGTTCTGTACATAACCTCAATAGGGAACAAAAACTTACATTTAGCACAAAAGTGAATGATGAAGACAATTGGTTCTTATATATAATACCTTGTAAACAGGTCCAAAACCTCCTTCTCCGATCTTGTTTATAGCATCGAAGTTGTTCGTAGCAGCCTTAATTTGCCTTAGGGTAAAGGAACCAGTTTGCAGGTCTAGACCTCTCAGATCTGTAATACAAGGAGGTAAGTTAGAAGAGACCTATGTGGGTCTAACACATCAATGTAGTCAAGAGACAAGGACTTTGATTATGAAATTTAAAATCCTAGTCTGATATAGAGGGGGAGATAGAAATAATTGTGGTGTAATGGTCCTAAATTCGTATACAATTAGAGGGAACGAAAGTCTAAGGAAAGGGGAAAATAGAGAAAGTAGGTTGGTGGATTACAAACTCAATTCAGACTATTCAGATATACGGGAAGTAAACAAAATCGAAGACAGGGTTATCACATATGAAGAAAGGAAACAGCCTGTTTAGCAAATATAGGAGATAGTGGGACAGAATGTAGGTTGCTAGCACTGGAGGAAATAACTGGTGTCTTACATTTGCAAACATGAACTACTTAAATAATGAGTTTACGTGGTGTTCTACAAAGTAATGAACTTCAGTAAATTTCTTGGAACTTATTTGAAGGTTGAACCTTTTTTTAGCTATTGAAAAAAGAGTGGAAAGCCATGATCAGATGGGGCTATAATAGGGTAAGTTGGGACAAAAGGTAAAGACAAAGACACCAGTGGAAGTTAACAACCTCAAATGCGGCTTCAACAGGGAAGAATGCTACCAAGGGAAAAGGGAATGTGAAGAGAAAAGGAATTAATAAATCTCTACTTAGAAAGTGGAAGATCGCCATTATTGGGACCAAATCATTCATTAATTGAGGCTATTTGAAGATAATTGTCATAAATCTTCCATTGTTGCAATTGATCAAAGTAATACAAGATAAATACCATCATCATTCTATAATGCTCATTCTGCATTACCCACCTTATTATTCTCTGCGTACACAAAATACTTACGTATACCACTCCTATTTATACCCAAAGAAAAACCAAATGATAGTTAATATCGAACAATCAATGCACACATTCTTACATTCCTAACAACCCATAATCTATTTCTTAGGTTCATACACCAATTCCAATGTAACTACATACATATTCTAGAAACAATTTTATTCTCCATGTGAATCATACTTTCCAAGGATAAGAACTTGATCTTTCCAAGACTTCTTGAGTATTCTCAACAATTCTGAAATTTCCTAATTAATTCACAATTAGGAATTCCAACACTCCCTCTTAATTTTGAATTGGGTGAGCTGGTATAGTCATCCAGACCTTCCATCTTCAAGAATGTCTTGATCTTGATTGTTCTCTTCTTCCAATGGTTTTAATGCCAACTCTAATTCTTGAATTCGTTGTCGAAAGTGTACATTTTCCTCACATACATGGAAAAGTTCTCTGTAATTAATGACGTCGATTACTTGAATCACTTACGAATCCTTCAAGTGTTCCAAACTAGTCAGGAGACAACATTTTCTACTTCTTTTCAACTTAATCTCCAAGGGCCTTCTTTTCGCCTTATCATGAACAACTCTACTATTTAAGGTTTATACTTCACATGTTTCTAGCGGTTTCAGGCCTCTTTGTAAGACTGAGGTTATCCAGGTTGGGGATGTGGAAAACATTGGAGAGCTGGATGGCACTTTGGGTTTAAGTGCAAGCTTTGCCTTCGACATACATTGGTCATGCTAACTATTGCCCTCCTCTTTGTGAGACCTGGTAATTGAACACTTTGAAAAAAGTTTAACATCTTGTAAAAAAGGATACGTACCTTTCTAAAGGTAGCAAGATCACTCTCGTCAGAAGCATGCTATTTAGGTTACCTACTTATTTTCTTTCTATTTTCCCTATTTTGGCCTCAGTCGCCATGAGAATTGGGACGCTTGAAAGATATTTTTTGTGGAATGGTAAAGATGACATATCAAACTACCGTCTAATTGAATGGAGCACGATTTGTACTAGAATTAAAGTAGAGGGAGGTCTTGGTCCAAGACGTTTTAATACTGATAAACAAAGCTCTCTTAAGTAATTGTCTATAAAGGTATGGAGAGGAGCTTGATAGTTTATAAAAGAGACTTGTGTAAGACAAAAGTCATAATTGGGGTTGGGATAGTAACATAGTTAGCTCTTCCCATGGCACATCAGTTTGGAGAGGAGTCGCTAACCATTACGATGACTTTGTTAAAGGTGCCTGTATGAAGGTGGGCTCGAGTGACACAATTTGAATTTGGTAGGAACTTTGGTGTGGTAATACTATTCTCCAATTCGATTTTGTAGAAGACTAGAGCTTTACGCTATGGCGTCCAATAGCAGTGCTTCTGTTGTCAGTTGCTATGAAAAGATCGGTGGTCAAGTGGTTTGGAACTCAATATTCAAAAGGAATCTGAACAATTGGGAACTGGAAGACCTAACTAGGTTCTTGCTCGTCTTGAAGAAGTCCTTATTCTAGACTTGATGCAGGATAAGGAGATCCCAAAGTAAGATTCACAATACAGTCGTCTGTCAAAGTCCTAACGAAATCAAGAAGTCAATGATAAATCATCTATGTGACAAGTGACAACATTCGTATGAAGTAACCCGGTCCCTTCCAACCTAGAATTTTTCCTATGGTGGCTACACAACAAAATTTTGACGGGGGATCATTTGATTAGTAGGAGGAAGCGATAGTTAATACGTGTTTCTTGTGCAAAAGTCGAAGAATTGGCTGGTCATATTTCAACTTTATTGTGCATTTTTAAGGCAAAATTTGAATCACTATTTCCAATCCTTTGAAGTCAGTTGAGCTAAGCCTAGAAATTGCTTGATCTTTGTTAGAAGTAAAGTCATAGGGTTTGAGAGAAGAGAAGAGAGAAATAGAGCCACAAATTAGAGTAGTTTGGCCTCCTCATTGTGATATATACACTTGTCATTTAAGTGGTGTGGGCCCACTTACATTCATAGAACATATGGGCCCAACACTATACATAAAAACCAACTAGTAACATAAACAAAGGAAATAAACTAAGAACTCTAACAATCGTGTCCAAAGTTGAGTAGTCTTCATTGATGAAAACTCCTATGCATGATGTGGATAAAGAGGTACTATATCTGACCTCTTTTACAAGTAATAGTCTCAATCACAAGATTTAGCAACCATACAATGACCAGGCAAAATGTATAGAATGCATATTTCTATAAGAGCTCAAGTTTTATTCCATTTATCCCACCTTTGTTTTCTTGGTCTTTTCCTCCCAGGAAGCCTTTCATCCAAAGAAATGCCAAAATCAATACAAAGACCACACAGGAAGCAACGATGATGCTGGCATTAGTTCCAGCAGATAGCCTGGTATGATGATCAATGTCTACAAAGTACAAACAGAACAATATAAAGTATCAAGACAAGGAAGTTTATGGAAAGAGGAAAAGCAAAATGTCTAGATGAACTTGTAAGATTTCCGATCATGACAAACATGGGTATTTCCAAAATTTGATTAGAGCAATGAACTAAGGCACATGGAGCTCAGTTCGAGCTAGTACAAACTATGATACCTGCACCAAGGATTTTTTCATGGCCATCAACTAATCATAACACCAAGATCTTAATTATGGTTAAAGGTTTGGTGTCAAATTGCCAATCTTATGTTTCTCTTATGATTGATGTTGGAGAATGATTAGTGATGATCCGATTATTGAATTAGAGTGTGCTATAGTTAATATCACGCGTGCTCTACATAACTTACTTTGTGTTATTGTAATAGCTGATATCAGGGGTCCATGTACCCTATCTTTTGGAATTCTGGTAGTCCCTTTCCCAGACCAAAATAGGTGGATCTCCAGAGTGCTACCAGTAACAAGAGCATTGAATTCCTTAGTGATGCCCTTACCAACCCCTTCAGCTTCCTCTGCAATATTAAAATCCCTCAAAACTCTTTCACCCTGCAAGAAGTCAGTGCCACATATAATTGGACAGAGAGAATCATTATTAATATTCTTTGGGTACAAATAAAGAACATTATCAAGAAGCTAAATACAATTTATTATAAAAAATGGAACTAGTTGCCAGCCTCCACAACAAATGATGATTGTAGGATTATGCCCAATGATAAATGAGACCACAAACTTAATTATTACTAACAACCACAATTGACCAATCACTCGCCTGGATTGATATGTCGAATATGCGCTTTCCAAGGCTGCTAAATGTCTGGGTAGCAGTGAATACTATTTCGGCAAAGTGGAGCTGTACTTTATAACTACCCTTTCTTAAGCAGAGGCCATAGTACTTGAGTGAGACAGGGGAAATGTGGGCTTTCATGTACAAATCTGGATCTGTCATATTCAAAACAGAGGTGTTTGTGGCTATGTAAACAGCATTGTTATCGTCCAGGAAACCTGTACTGCTATAAGCCCATCTATCAGTGAAGGAGTAGAAGAATGATGGGCCATTATCTTTTACGTCCTCTTGGTATTCCTTTCCCGCAAAGATCAACTTATGATCTCCACAATTAATGAACAAGGACTAGTCTGCAGATGCAACAGAAATCATATGCAGTCATACATAGAAATGCTCTCTTCAAGACCCCTAGGTAAATCCTGATTTAGAGTTATACGGACTTAATGATCTTAGAATGAAGAGTTTTTATACTTATATTGGGGTGTCGTATTGCAGGAAAGGTCTTTCCTCAAGCACCAAGAAATTCTACAAAAGTTTTAGATTCATTTGCCCATTTATTTTCTTGATGTGAAGCAAAGTAAATAGGCATCCCGGGATATCAGGAACTTACAAGTTGTTTTCAGAAGATGAATAGCTGGCAATTGCTTTCCTGTTGAGAGATCAGAAAAGGGAGATTGTTGGAGAAATGAAGAAAAACAAAGTGAAGATTAAACTCAAAATAGATAACCAAGGGAAAGCAACTTACACTCGATTGCTCATCACATGTGAGTTGAGGCGACCCTGTAAAATTGTTGTAAGATATGTCACTGCAAGAAAAATTGACATAGCATCATGGTAATGAATTTGTTGATGGAAGATATAGTAGTCAAAGAAGGCATAAATTAATAAGAAATATGTACATGTATTTGTTTTTGTTTTTGCTTTCCAAGATCCAAGTTGGTATTTCTCCAGTCAGTGAATTGTTAGTGAGAAACCTGCAACCATAACAATATCATGTCTAGCATAGTAGCATGTGATTATGCTATAACGGTAAAAAATCAAAATTTTATGTATCTGCAAAGATTTTTTAAATAGATAATTGTAAATGGTTATTGACTTACAAGTATGTTAGCCTTGAGAAAACCGTAAAGTTTGGTGGAATTACACCAGTCAAGTTGTTGTTACTCAGATCTCTGCATGGAAAAGTTTATCATAAGAACAAACACTAAGGGGGTGTTTGGCAACACAGAAATAAGTAACTTATTGGCTTTTATAAGTCAAAAAGTTAAAAAGTTAGTTTGGATGTGTTTCATATTTTAACTTTTGAAAAGTTAAAAACTAACTTAAAACTGAAGCTAAAATTTTTAGCTTTTAACTTCTAAGCGAATTACTTCTCAAAAATTAGAAGGCCTCTTAACGCTTTTAATTTCTACGACTTTTTTGGAGGTAAAAAATCAACTAGTAACTTCTACTACAAGTAGAAGTGCTTTTACTTCTCGTTCCCAAACGCCCCCTAAGCAAGATTGTCTCCAAAATGTCATTAATATTGAACTCATGATACATCAAGTCCGTATTTGGTCTCCAACCACAGCCTTTTAATGTCATTAATATGTTCTTAGAAGTATGTTTCAATAGTCTCTTTATTTGATCTTAAATTATGCACTGAGAAACATCGTCATCATCATTTAGAGACAAACATATATACAAATGGTCAGTTGCAGATTTGGTTTTAATATTCCAGGAAATCCCAATACAATGTTCAAACCTTGGGGTGAAAGCAATAGTGATCAACTTTCAGACATGCATCCTAGCAACACTGATTACATCTTTCTTGAAAGAGGTGGTCTTAAATGAGAGCAGGCATATTTAGATCTCCAGAGATGTTTGTTCCTATGTTATAAGACTAGTCGGTGGCCCGTGCCCACGGCACTCCCCAACAAAGCGCTTCCCAAAATCGGTTATAAGAACTTAGTAACCTCAGTTTATAAGATAATATTGATATTCAGTTTAACTTATATCTGATGTCAAAGCAAAGTCATAATCACTAACTTCTGGGCTGCATTGATCATAATCACTACCTTTGGTGGATCTTCCATTACTGGATGGAGTTACATAATCCTCATGGGGTGACTCACCCCTGTTAAATAGCTACAGGTGAACCATCAAGTAACCTGAAAGGCAATTGTAACAGGAGTAATGGCCTCTTGGATCAGTTAATTAAAAGCAATTAAAACTCATTTCACTAAAAATAGCTCCTACATCGCTATTCAATAGAAACATGTGTATCCAACTGTTCAATAGAAACATGTATGAACCCAAAACCATCAAAACAGTTCTCAAATGTGTACCCTAAACAAAGAATAAAAAATATTCCTAGTTAGGTATATCGAATTATTCACAACGTCCAGGTCAAGTGATCGTGAATTCCTCGGACAAAAAAAAACTCAAGATGGTAGGATGGACTCAGATGAGAGAATATAGTGGAGCAAGCCCCCCTTGTTGATCAAACGAAATTCCTGCATCACAAAACAGTCAATGCACTGAAGGGCATTTTAACTGAAGTTAAAAGTACAGAGTCCCCTGTTCAGGTGACTTCAGTGGGTGAGATGTTATTTTTGGATGTGAAATGAGAACTTTGTAAAACATAATGAAATTTTCGGAAATCGTGTTAGTTATTTTAATATTTACATAAGAAACACAGCTCAATCTTATCCGGATTCATAAAGATAAAGAGTGGTCGAGATCACATACATCCATCTATGTTGGACGGTCAGATCTCAGACACTCTCCCCTTCATATGACACCCGCGCGCTCGAAACACCTTTCCACACCCTCTTCGTTGAATGGTCATCTTTCACGTCACACCATCTTCAAGACCATCACGATTGACACGCAATCATACAGCCACTTGGAGATGAATCAAGGAACAATAGCGAAAATTCTGCCCAAGTTCTAACACTTTTTTTTTGATAAGCCAAGTTCTAACACTTTATAAGATGTCAAAATAGCATGTGTCAACCACACACAATATCCTAATTGCAATACGATAGCTTATCATATCACGATTCTCAGATCCAGACCCAAAACCTCAATACAGACAATATCCAAATGGTGCGATAGCCACCGAGTCAATTGAACCCAAATGATGGATGAATTATCCCATCTGTTGAATGTTGACCGGTAAATTTTCTCTTTCTTTTGTTTTTGGTTATGATCGACCATTATATAGGGATGTGATATTTCAAAGCCGGTTTTATATATTTCCATGTCACTTTAATGCACATGGACCAAAAATGTCGATGGAAAAAAAAATTTTAAGATCTAATTGATGCCCATTTTGGTCCATGAGCATAAACAAAAGTTAAAGTGGTTGGAAATATAATTAAGAAAGCTACCTGGAAAATTTTGTCAGTTGAGCTCCTAGCTCAATTAGGTGTTTTGTGTAGCAAACATGAGGTCGAGGGTTCCATGGCATTTCATCTGCTCAAAAGAATAAAAGAACTCAATACATGCCCTTGATTAGGATGAATGTTATTCAATATATTTTAGATTAATCAGACTGATCAACCAAAATAGGGGAAATCCTTCTCAATTTCGCTCTTTGCTCACCTGAAGAAAATTTTTCCAAGGCTTAGAATTCAAAAAGGCGTGACTCTATCATTCCTTCTTTCCTCTTTAGAGAATACAAAGCTACAACTTTCCTAGAGTGTAGGAGCCTCAGAGAGTAACTCAAGCTGTACATGACATCCTCGACATGTGGACCACGCCTCCCAGATGAAGAATCAAGTGAAAACTTTGAATCTACTCGAAAGATGATTGGCCCGGCAACCTGCAGAGCAAAATGGTCATAAAAGTAACATGGGTTCAATCAGAGATATCGAACAAAAGAACTGGAATTTCAGAGTTGAATCAAAATTTTGAATCCTACATTTCCATCAATTGAACGTGGTGATTCACCAATGCTGTATCATTTGTTGATTGAGAGTTGGTTTTGTTTTAATGAGTACTGTGACAATTTGTTTTACTTTTTGGACAGAAGTTAGTATTCAATCTCTAATTTCCCAATGTCCTATATAGTTCAATATACAAAAAGAAGATCTAATCTAAGATCTCAAGATTCTGATCAACACTAATATACTAATCTGATTGTTAGGTAGGTGCCAAGCAACTCAGTGGTTCATTTCTTGACATTTTTAGAACAGAACACAGAAAGTTTGAAGGATTCAAACAAACAAACAAACAAAATGTTTCATAGCATGCCCTTTGTGGGTAAGTTAGTAATGAGAGTATTTAATGTGTGGAGCATCTTTTACTCCCTTAGATGGCCTGTGCCCACGGCACTCCCCAACAAAGCATTTGCAAAAATGTAAGTGTTTACAATCACCAGTACCGAGAACTGGCGAGGAAGCGGCAACACAAAGTTGCAGCAGCAGGTCTAGCGAGACGTAATGTGATAAGTAGTACCTCCATAACAATTCCCCTCAACTGTTCAGCGTGAGCAAAAAAAAACCAAGTTGATATTGAAATCCCGATGGGCAATGGTACTTCGACCGTAATCAGAGGCCGAGCAGAGCCAAAACCAAGGAAATGAATCAATTAAAATCCCTTAATATTGCTAAGGCATCTAAGAACTGCAACTACATTGCAAGAATCTAAATAATGGCCTTTTCCCTTTGAGATTTCTGAAAAAAGAAAAAAGAGATTGAAATACATTTTCTAGGACTCACAATCCCAAGTAGTGATTCAACCAAAAACTCTATCGATAGCCTCGGCTTTGGCTCAGGACACCAAGGAGTCCAAAAACATCACAGCGTCTATTAGCTACGTTTAAAACAGAGAAGTTTGATGTAGCATTTATCAAACTGCTCACTGGGCAAAAATCAGCCTGATTGGTGGTTTAAAATCCAACGGCTAAAAGCCTGATTGATGGTTTAAAATCCAACGACAAAAACTAAACAATCAGGCTGAATTTTTGTCTGTAGGTCTACCTAAGGATGGGCCAAAAAAAAACTCACCAGCTTGATTGGTGGTTAACCTTGAATACCGCCAGAACAACAGGAAAAAAAAAAAAAAGAACCCATTCTACTCTAAATACCAACTTAAACAACAAAAAATATTCCCCTACATTGTACATATATTGAGGATAGACCTATATGTTAGTGGCTTAATGCCTTAAATAGTAGCTAGTGAGCTAATAAATTAAAAAATGTGAAGGGTTCAGTGCCATCGATAATTTAATCCATAGTGTTTGAGCCTTATCCCAATTCCCAACTATGAAGTTGACTAAACGAATCCTATTCCACCATTCAATTCTTTTAGCCATGTTGATGTAAGCAACCAAAAAGGGTCTTCGGTACCATCACACAGGTCAAACACATCTAATAGCCTGCACGACCATCTAATGTCATCCTCCATTACATATCAAGCATTCACAAAGAAAATAGTTGATTTAATAGTTATAATCCCATTAAGAAATTTCGGAGTAATCTTACGCATGGGGAACTTTCCGTGGAACTTCCCATGAACCTATAGATTAGACAAAAAACATACAACTTTTCATATGACAATTGACCAAATTAACATGAAAGAATAGTCAATCCATTAAGACACTAAGGGCGTGTTTGATTGCACAGAAAATTTTCCTGAGAAAATACATCTGGGAAATGCCTTAAAATGGCAGATTGATTGCAATTGAGAACACATATTACTTTCAAGTGGAAATGAATTCTCACCTATCTGAATGGGCAATGAATTCCGGGTTTAGTAGGAAAAATTATCCAGATTTAAATGGCTTTGTAGGGGAAATTATACAAATTTAAAATGGCTATCGAACAATGGACAGTTGTGTTTTCCCGAGGAAAATGCAAATTTTCCCACTTGGCAATCAAACACACCCTAAAGATAAGTGGGAAGCAAACAATTGTGACGGGGATTTAGTTCTCTATGTTGAGGCATCAAAGTCCATTTAAAAGAGAATGTCAGTTTCTGTTGAAGCTCTATATTGAGACATCAAAGTTCATTTAAAAGAGATTGCAAGTTTATGTTTGCTCCGTATACAATAGGGAGATATATATAATAGGGAGACTTGTGCAATTTTAAGAGCTCAAGAAAAAATTTAAATTCTTATGTATAAAATTTTGGAATAGTTAACTTAAACATTGAACTCAGAGAGAAATAATTGTGCCGTGTGTATCAATTGAGATTGAACATGTATCTCAATTGTCTTTTTTACATAACAAATGCATAAACCAAAACAAAGTTAAGCTTTAGTCAAAGAAAATTAAACAAATATAAAAACTCAGATTACAATCAACTGGAGAATCTCACCTCAGTAGAACACACCATCATTCCGCAAGTAGGATCCAGCTTTTCCATTGGCGGGAATGACAGATTCAGTTCAGCCGATTGACCTATTATGCCAACAAACCAAAATTAAAAACTCAAAACACGAAGTGGCAAACCACTTCAAGGACAGAAAAGCAATCTAAACGGAAATCAAATTGGTCAAGTACCAATCACAGTTGATTCATGAAACAAAAATCATTCTAATGAGCTATATGAAACACACATTATGAGAACTGAAACACAGATTGATCAAAGAGCAAACCCTGAAACCAAAAATCAAAAATCAAAAATTTATGAGAACTGAAACACATTAAAAGAGCAAACCCTGAATCATAGATTGATCAAAAGAGCAAACCCTGAAACCATTTAACAGATATATGAGAACTGAAACAAAAACCAAATCAAATGGGCCATATCCCAAAAATTGGGTCAAATCAAATTATGAGAAAAAATAAAACACATTACCCTGAAACCATGTTCCCCAACCCAAGAGAGAGAGAGAGAGAGAGAACAACCCAGGAAGGGAAAAAATAAAGAGAGAGAGAGACTGAGAGAGAGAGAGAGAGAGAGATAGACACAGCGAGAGAGAGAAAGATGCTGAGAAACCCCCAAACCGAGAGAGAGAGAGATAGAGAGGCTTACCTGAGGGAACCGTTGATAAGCACGGAGGTCGGAGGAGTGAGAAGTGGGTGAGAGAGAAGTTGGTTTTGCAAAACCCCTTGAAAAAGGGCATGGCTTTTGGAGTGAGAGGAGGGAGAGGGGGAAAAGGGCGCCAAAAAGCCGAAAAGATGGGGCGAGATCTCAGCCGTCTGTTGGGTAAGAATCGTAAGATATCGACCGTCCTTTATGAGGCTCGGGACAAACTTCGTCCCTTGTTATATAGATGATAACAAAAGAATCTCATTGGATGCAAGAAAAACTTGATAAAAAGATAACTTGAAGTAGATATAAACCAGGTCATAATCCATGAAACCATTACTTGGGATTGGGATTAAGGGAAACATGAACTTTTGAGTAATCTAGATTTTTTTGAAGTCCAAGTCAACCAAAACTCGTGGAGTAATCAATTGAGTCATTCGAGCTTTTTAATTTTTTGCATTAAAACAGTTAAAATTTCTTGAAACGGTAGAAGAGTCCAAGCATATTTGAAACTTTTTGAGTAGTCAGTCAACTAAGTCATTCATGAAAAGATATGTAATGAAGTACTGGTGTTGGATACCGGTATATCTATATTAAAGTACTGCATAATAAGAAATTTATGAAACGGCATATCTATATTAAAGCAACTTACAGAATTTGTAATTCCTTCATCGTTTCGCCAATGTATTGTGGGATCATACCAGTGATCAAGCAATTTCTCAACACTCTGTAGACAAAAAAAAAAAAAAGCTAAGTATTTCATAAGCAAACAGGGCCAAAAACAGACTGATAAGCTTTCATCATGCAGAGAAGTATATCCATAATTCAACTCACAATTCTTTCATAACTGTCATATCCTACAATCCAGGGAAATCCATACTCGATCCATTCAAGTCAGACACCCTCCTATAATCCAAAATGTATCAGATAAAATAATCCAGTCCATCTTTCTACTTTACTATTCAGTTGGGAATCACAGAAAGACCATTGGACTAAATATTGCAGTTATAGAAGAGTGTAGATGGTAGCCGTACAGATATATTAAGTTTTTCAACAGGGAGATGGAAGAAGGAAAGGGTCCCTCCATGGACATGCCTTGCATATCTCTGCAATGGTTTGAAATACCAACATTATGCCACTCGTGTTTAAACTCACTAAAAGTGCAGAATGACATATACCAAGTGCAGTACTCACAGTATTTCAAGTTTTGACCAGTACCCAATGAAATCAGGTATCCTCCCAGAGATGCTAGTCCCATCAATCCTACTGCAAGTAAGAAAAATTTGGGCATTAAGTATTTCAAAATGGCAGATGTTCCCCAATAAGTATTATCAACTTACAGCTCTGTCAAATTCTTCAGATCACCAAATGTTTGCGGCAAGGTTCCCGAGAAATTGTTTGCAGAAAGAACTCTGTAGGAGTAATAAAGGAAGCAAAATTAATTCCCTTGACAAGACAATAATGAAAAAAAAATCCTAAATAGATTGGACCATGCAACAAAATAATTGTAATAAGATAAATGTGCTTAGTAGATTGGACCATGCAATGGTGCACCAATTATGATTCTTGGCTGGCACACATACAACTGCTTTGAAAATTCAATGCAACAAAATCAAGAAAGTCCCCACACACTTAAGTTCTGATTCTGCAAATTTATGAGTACTAGAGAGAAGGGAAACAAAGAGATGATAAGATGGAAACTTCAATATGTAATTTCACTAAAACAAAGAAAAACCCATCTCTCTCTCAAATCCTCCCATGTAAAACCCTAAAAGGGTATTTTTTTCCTTTTTCATAGGATGTTTGGGACAGCTTTTAGGTATCATTTAACCTCTAAGTGACATTATTTAATCGTTAGGACTTTCCTATATTATTTTGGAAAATTCTGAAAAAAATTAGTTTTTTTGGGTTTCTCAAGGTCATTTCATGTGGGGCCCAAAAAGTTTTGGAACTTTTTTTGGTCCCATGGGAATCGCCAAGAAGATCGAAAGTATTATCAGGAATTTCTTATGGGATGATAGCGAAGAGCACCATAGATTTCACCTTGTCAGTTGGTCGAGCATATGTTTGGCTAAAAAAGAAGGTGGTCTTGGTGTTCGGCTTATTAAACCCATGAACAATGCTTTGCTCGGCAAATGGGTCTGGAGATTCAGCACTGAAAGAGAGCTTATGGAGAAGAGTGATCTCGGCCAAGCAGGGTGTTATTCCGAATGGGTGGGAGAGTAGAATTCCATCCTCTTCGTATGGGACTGGAGTGTGGAAAGGTATCTCCAAGTTGACAGAGGAGATTAGGAACAGAAGCACTTTCGAAGTGGGGAATGGGCACAACGTCAGATTTTGGGAAGACAGGTGGTGTGGGGATATCCCTCTTAGTGAAGAATTTTTCTCTATCTATGCCTTATTTAATAGGAAAGGAGAATCGATTAGAGCCGTCTCGTCCTCCAAGAATGGCTCTCTATCCTGGGATCTAGATCTAAGAAGAAGGATCAACGATTGGGAGATGGACTCAGTGGTGGCTTTACTTAATCGGCTAGAAGGGTTAAATCTCACGGAGAGTGTGGAAGACAGAAGATGGTGGATAAATGACTCCAAGGGCAAGTTCTCAGTAAAATCTCTCTACAATTCCTTAGCGGGTGTCTCTCCCAATTTTTTCCCAGCTAATAGCATTTGGAAGAGCCCCATCCCTTCCAAAGTAAAGTTCTTTGTGTGGTGTGCCATGTTGGACAAAATTCTATCGGTAGAGAAGCTTAAAAAGCGTGGATTCCACATGCCCAATAGATGCATCCTGTGTTGCAGCGACAAGGAGACGACTGATCATTTGCTTATCCACTGTAGAGTGATGAGGACTATTTGGGTTAGGTTCTTGTACCTGTTCAGTATGTCATGGGTGCTCCCCAGGTCAGTCTTCAACCCGTTCACAGAATAGCACTCAAAAGCGTTTTCCGATAGTAGTCGCACTCTGTGGAGACTCATCCCTTTCGCTATTTGTTGGGAGGTTTGGAAAGAGAGAAATCTTCGTATTTTCGAAGATAAAAGGGTTGATGTGGAGAAGATCATCTTGAAGATTAAAGCGGCGGCTTACTTCTGGGGTCTACCATTCCTGAGTTTCATAGTTTCAGATTTGAAGACTTTGTGTGTCGGTGGGATCGGCTGATCTCATAATTGTAGACTTTCTTGCTGGTTTTTGGAGGCCTATTTTGCCTTGCTTTGTTTCGCCTTGTTCGCTGTAGGCAGTCCTTGTACATCTTTTGGGGGGCCCCTCAGCCCCGTTTAATATATCTCTTTTACCAATAAAAAAAAACATATATATTTAAACATCATTAGTAATTTATTTTAATTTTAAATACATTTTAACCTATGCATTGTATTTATTATTGTGTATGTATATGTATTATACATATATGTAAGTATATAGTACTAATATGTGTGTCACACACTCTACAACCTGTATTAATTAATAAGAAACATGATTTATAACCTAAGTTACTAATGCAGGACTAATGGTATGATCCTAACTAATGAGGTTGATATTAATTATAGTTACCAAGAACACTAACAAATATAATAAATCAGCTAATCATCATGCAAATCACATAGAATTCAATCTGGGTCTTAGTCAAACTACAGTGCCGGTCCAACGAAATTAATAATCAATGGCCTAAAGGTCGTCTAGCTTGCGCTAACCTAAGGAATCAGCCCAATAATTATATCAAGATCCCTTGAATCTTAATCCAAGAATTTAAAAGAAGGATTAGAGCCCAACGAGTGTATCTGGTCAAGTATTTGTAAACACAGAACTCACAGATTAAGGCACGGGGTCAATCAGGGTAATCAAATGAATCTCAGCAACCTGAAATAATTATTTGCGAAATACAAACACAATCAAAGCCTGCAATATTCATCAAATCTAATTTCGAAAGAGATTCGAGCAAGCAGATCAAAGATTGGGTTAGATGGAGCTGAAGATCAAATAGACGGCTGAAATCGAGTCCCCCTATGGGTCCTCTAGTAGAATTACCCCTATAGAATACCCTAATGAGATTTCGGTCCAAGTTTGGGAGGAGTCTGATTGCTAGTTTGAGATCAGAATCCCCGTTCTCCTGTTTGGATTTTGAGTTTTTAAAATTTGGCTTGAGTCGAAGAGAATCCGACCACGAAATCAAAACATGTGGAGAAGAGGCCTGGGGTTATGCTAGTTTGTAGTAAAAGATTCATAACTAAATACATGTATGGAGGATCATAGAGAATATCTGAAGAACTAGTAAAAATCAACCACTTGGCCTCACACCAATCCAATCGTTGGGAGAATACTCAAAAAAGACTCTTTACTCTTCATGCATTCATTAATTCTAAAAATTCTCACTACAAAGTATATAGAAGGACTCCACTTAACCTTAACTGAACCTCCTCAACCGTAGGATATGATTTGATGGTTGAAGTTATAACCCTACATAAACAACTAAGCAGCTAGAGAAAAAAAGACCAATATGTCCTCAAGAAAATGTCCCTAGCTTAGTAATGACTAGCATGGACGTCCCACATAGACAACACCTATAAGAACATGAAAAAAATAAATAGAAAATATAGAACTAACGTAGAGATGATCGTTGGAGCTCTCTGATGCGCTCTTGGTTGGTTCCGATGTGCTCTGGTACTCCTCTAACGCTTTTAAATCCTCCACGTGCACACATCTACCCAGTGTGGGGTCTTCTATGATGCACCATGTGCACACACGGGTTTTCAATAATCGATGCTACCATCACAATGATAAGCGGGCCTGCTACTTATTATCGCTTCCGCTTCGCCCACACTTGCTCGCGCGGGTGCTTCCCTCTAAGGCAAAACGCTCCCCTACCGATGCATTTTTACATCCCACAGCTTCAGCAGATCGCTTAGCCCCGTTCATCTTCGGCGCTTCTTCGTACGCCTCTAGTAAACCTTGTACAGCTGGATGTCCGCATCAACTCTCATCGGCTGAAAAGAACTCAACTCTGTCGAGTTATGGCTGTGAAATTGCTCTTACATCTCTGGATCAATACGCTTCAATTTCCCCCTGTAATCCAAGTACACTCTAACTTTAGCCTGCCTATGCACTAAACGAGATATTTTTGGTATCCTCCTTGATTGGTGGAGACCAACTGATCTTCCAAGATATCCTCAATGACCTCCCTGTACTAAGGTATGGGTGGGGAAGGTGGTAATGGTAGGGGGTGCGGGTCAGGATCAGGGATGCTGGTGGGATCAATGAAAGGATTGAGTACGTACAGTTGCTGGACCTAGAAAAGGAACAAACTCTTCTACCTTAAAGATTGGAGTGATGATCATGTCTTGTGGAAGTTCCAGGACATACGCGTTAGAACCAAATCACTTATGAACTTTGTAGGGTCTAGCACTACGAGCGTGTAGCTTCTTCGCAATCCCTTTCGAGAGTTACTCAGGTCTAATCCGTAACATGACATAATTACCAACCTGAAATTATTTGAACTTGCGATGTTAATTAGCTCCAATTTTATATTTATCATTGTTCAAAGTAATTTGCTTTTAATCTCAGCATCCAATGAATGAATATGCTTGCAAATGCATTGACCGACTCTGATGGCCTATGTGTAGATGCCATGGGGATAAGATCTACAGGTGTCCTAGGCTTGTACCAATTTACGACTTCAAATGGACTCATGCCTATTGTTCTATTGACAAAATTGTTATATGCAAACTCAGCTAAAGGCAAAACATAATTCCAAATCCTAATGTGATCACCGACTAGACACCTCAATAAATTTCCTAGACTCATGTTCACAACCTCGGTCTAACCATCTATCTGGGGGTGGTAGGATGAAGAGAATTGAAGTCTAGTGCCCATCATGTGTCAAAGTGTCTTCCAAAAATAACTAACAAACTTCATATCCCGGTCAGCGGACACAATTGATTTTGGCAAGCCATGGAGACGAATAACTTACTCAAAAAATACTTTGCAATTTTAGACGAGTCAAAAGTTTTGGAGTAAGGTATGAAGTGGGCCATTTTCGAAAAATGGTCTACGGCAACAAAGATGGAGTCGTGCTTCCTGATAGTCTTGGGAAGACCTTAGCCATTTTTCCACTCCCTAAGACACCCAGTGGAGTAGAGTTTCCTCCCGTCATAATTAATTACTTCACGAAATGGGTTGAAGCAATGCCATTCGTCCAGATTCAAGACTCAGATGTCAGCAAATTTATATGGGAAAACATTATATGTCGATTCGGGGTCCCACACACCATTATTCCAGACAACAAAAAGTAGTTTGATTGTCCTTTGATCCACAATTTCTGCAAAAGCAACGGCAACAGGCACATATTCTTAGCTCCAAGGTATCCACAAGGAAATGGTCATGCAGAAGCCACCAACAAAACGATCTTGGACAACCCAAAGAAGAGGCTGGATAGGGCAAAAGTATGTTGGGCTCAGGTTCTAACGGGTGTTATGAAGGGCTTACAGAACGACACCGAGACCCACAGGTGAATCACCTTTCACAATGGCATATGGTATGGAGGAAGTCATTTCATCGGAAGAGTTGGTACCTACCACAAGGAGCGACATGGAAGGCACTTCCATAAATGATGAACTCATTGCAACAAAGCTCGATCTAGTGGGGGGATAGCGCGAGCAAGCATTGATTCATATGGAACAATAGTAGAGGCATCTTAAATAGCCATATGACAAGAAAGCCCGTTGATGCACATTCAAAGTAAGAGACTTAATCCTCCGAAATGTTTTCAAAAACACCAGGGAGAAGAATAGTGGCAAACTCGGACCAAACTAGGAAGGACCTTACATAATGAGAAATCAGCGATGCATGTACTTATCAGTTGAAAAAAATGTCAGGGGACTTGTTTCTGAAACCTTGGAATGCTTTCAATTTGTGAAAATATTATCAATAAAGTATCACTCCATATACTTCATATTTGTCTAACTATCATTATATTGGATTACTGGCCTATCCCTCTAGTCAAAAGACATGACACATCACTACTGGCCCAGTTGGAGATTAGAGTAACCCCTGCCTCTCCAGTCAAAAGACACACGCAGGGCTTTAGCCCGACTGGAGATCAGGGTAACCGTTATCCCTCTAGTCAAAAGACATGATGCAGGGCTACTAGCCCAACTGGAGTAACCCTTGTCCCTCAAGTCAAAAGACTCGACTCAGGGCTATTGGCCCAACTGGAGATCAAGGTAACCCATGTCCCTCGAGTCAAAAGACATGATGCAGGGCTACTGGCTCGACTAGAGATCAAGGTTACCACTATCCCTCCAGTCAAAAGACACGGCGCAAGGCTATTGGCCTAACTAGAGATCAGGGTAACCCCTGTCCCTTTAGTTAAAAAGACACAGTGCATGGCTATTGGCCCGACTAAAAATCGGGGTAACCCTGTCTCTCCAGTCAAAAGACATGATGTAGAGCTACTGGCTTAATTGGAGATCAGGGTAACCCTTGTCCCTCTAGTCAAAAGACATGACGCAGGGCAGCAGGCCACATACCCCAGATAGGCCTGCCAGACAAGATTCATCCTATAAAGGAGGCGTCTCATTCAAATTGTCTTTAGCTCGAACAATATCACCTGGACTAGTGTACTGACATATTTTCAAATATTGGTTGTCATTTAGCCCATCACATCCCCCAGATAGGCCTGCCAGACTAGGTCCGGCCAATACTTGGGACTTCTCATTCAAAGTATGCCTAGTCCGGACAATATCATCCGAACTAGTGTACC
This sequence comes from Euptelea pleiosperma, assembly GCA_035048495.1. Taxonomy (NCBI): domain Eukaryota; kingdom Viridiplantae; phylum Streptophyta; class Magnoliopsida; order Ranunculales; family Eupteleaceae; genus Euptelea; species Euptelea pleiosperma. Next base: position 20,945,832 of record CM068545.1, on the reverse strand, counting down.
AACATATTTTTAAATATTGGCTGTCATTTAGCCCGACAAATACCCAAGATAGGCCTTGCCAAACCAGGTTTGGCCTATACTAGGAGTGTCTCAATCAAAGTATCCCTAGTCCGAACAATATCATCCAGACTAATGATATTTTACAATATTGGTTAAGCCATTTAGCCAGACAAATACCCCAGATAGGCCTGCAAGACCAGGTCTGACCTATACTAGGGGCGTCTCGTTCAAAGTATCCCTTGTCCAGACAATACCATCGGGACTAGTGTACCAACATATTTTCAAATATTAGCTAAGTCATTTAGCTCGACACATCCCCAGATAGGCCTACTAGACTAGGTTCTGCCTATACTAGGGGCGTTTGTTTAAAGTATCCCTCGTCCAGACAATATCATCCGGGCCAACAAATTTTCAAATATTGGCCAAGTCATTTAGCCTTGCACATACCCTAGATAGGCTTGCCAAACCAAGTCTAGCCCATACTGGGGGTGTCTCATTCAAAGTATCCCTAGTCTAGACATATCATCCGAACCAGTGTACCGACATATTTTAAATATTGGTTGTCATTTAGCCCGGCACATCCCCCAAATAGGCCTACGAGACTAGGTCCAGCCTATAGTGGGGGCTTCTCGTTCAGAGTATCCTTAGTCCAAACAATATCATAGACTAGTGTACCAACATATTTTCAAATATTGGCTAAGTCATTTATCCAGCATATACCCTAAATAGGCCTACCATAACAGGTTTGGCCTATACTGGGGGCGTCTCATGCAAAGTATCCATTGTCCAGACAATATCATCCGGACTAGCGTATTGACATATTTTCAAATATTGGCTATCACTTTAGCCCAACACATACCCTAGATAAGCTTGCGAAGCGAGGTCCGGTCTATACTGGGGGCATCTCATTCAAAGTGTCTCTAGTCCGGATAATGTCAACCTAACTAGCGCATTGACTCCAGATTCTTCACTATTGGCTCAGTCATTTAGCCTGGTACACGCCTTAGATAGGCCTACTAAATCAAGTCAAGTCCATATTGGGGACATATCATTCCAAATTTACCCTATTTACTTCGTTTTTCCTAAGTCTAATAACCCAACATCAGTACAAGTACAGTCTAGAGATGGCTAAGATTTAAAGAAATTTCAATAAATTACTTTACACTGATTCAACATTCATAATTTACTTATATTAATCAAAATGTTCTTTTCATTACATTCCTGCACTTAGAAGTGCATACATCACAAAATCAAAGAAAATTTACAGCCAACTTCTACTTCCGCCATCCACCATAATAAAACCAAACACAACCTTGTCTCAACCAACAAAAAATACTACCTCCCTTCAACAACAACAACTGTCTCATGCCCCAAGCCTTCATCTCCATCTACAACATTCTCTAGAACTCTTTCACCATATTTCTCTCTCTTGAAATCAAGGTTTTAAATTTCGACGTTTCAACAGAAATGTCGAAATTTCGATTTCGGTGAGTACCGAAATCCCCAAAATATAGCTTTCTACAACGAAATCCACCGATATCTGAAAATTTCGCCCGAAATTTCGATTTTTGACCTCACCGAAATTGTTACCAAAACCGAAATTTAAAACCTTGCATGAAATTGCCTCTCCTCATGCCCAACATAATTGTTGCCACTGTCTCTACTCCATTCTCTTCTTCCTCCATCAGTCACTACCCCTAAATCCCTCTGTCTCTGATCATAATTGTGTTCATAGGCCTTCAATGCCTCTTCTTCCAGTTGCGCCTACAACCAATCATACAACTTCTGCAATTCTTGGTCTTTTCTCAGTTATCTCTTGATTTTTTGGTCCAACTCTGCCTTCATCCTCATGATATTCGCTTAAAAGTGCGTATTTTCCACTGTTATCTTCTAAGTTTTTTCACACTCTCCTACGTTAAAATGCTCTATTTATCTACTTTTCTACGTAAGAGTCCCTTTTGTTGCGTAGAACACACTTTTCTGGACGAAATGGTATATTTGCATGCATTAAACATATTTTCGGAAGTCTAGACATTGAGTCATTCTGATAAAGTCTCATTACGCGTTTCTTCTGTCGCAGGAAACCCCGATGGGACAATTCTCGAGACTTGCGAGCCCACATCGATCAGGAAAGCCCAATATCAAAGCTTAAAGAGCCCACATGCTATGACTAGAAGATATGGGCCAAATATGGGCTGAATAAGAGGACCAAAAAACCGGCCCAAAGAACGAAGAGAGTAGGAGAGCCAATGACCAAGAGACGGACCAAAGCGTTTAAAGCCACATGAGTCAGCAAGGAATGATAGTCTACTCTACTGGAGAAGCATGAGGATGGTCACCGTGAAGACCAGGGTTCCAGACCCTCTGCCAATACTTTTATCTCCATTTTCTGATATTTTCTCTCTCATCTCTCCTTATTCTCTCTCTCTTCATCTATTGGTCCTCGAATCTACTGACCTAACCCCAGAACTCCTGCCTATTGGTTCTGTCTCATCTCCCTTAGCTTTCTGACCGTTGGATCTTCAATCAGACCGCTGGATCTCTCTAAATCCATCGATCTATCAATCTGGGTTCCAATCAAGTCACCATCCATCCGATCGCCATCAGATTGTCTGTCACATAATCTTGTGAGACGATGGACATCATCATTCCATGTGGGCCAGTAGCCGGGCCCATCATCATCAACCCGCTGTCCGACCATTTAGTGGACCCCGTGAATTTCAAAATAATTTTAATTCAATTTTAAAAAAATGGGGGGTCCACTAAATGGGGAAATTCCCCAATTTCCATTAATAGAAACTAGGGAGCTTTAAAAGGGGAAGGAGAAGGGTTCTTTGGAACGCTAATCCCCCTTTAATCCTTTTCTCCATTTTCCCCCCTATCAATCCCGCACGTATCCCTTCTCCATCTTGCTCCTTCTTCCTTTCTTCTTATTTTTTTTTCTTCTTCTTCCTCCTTCATTCCGGCCGGAGTTGCAAAACTCCGGCCATCTCCTCCTCCTCCTTCTTCTTCTTCTTCTTCTTCTTCTTCTTCTTCTTCTTCTTCTTCTTCTTCTTCTTGCAGGTGCATCGATAGTGGAACCAGCGCACCACCAACCCACCAACTTCGCCGCCTGCGTGTTTGCCGGACTGGTTCACCCCTTCCGGCCACCTCCCATCTTCACCGCCCCCCTGCAGCACCGTCTCTACTCCTAACGAATCAGACTTGGTTCGTGGTCTTCAACCAGTTGCTGCTCGTTCCCTCCTCCATTGACGCTGCCTTCATCGTCTTCATCAAGGGGCAACAATGCCTCCACCATTGCTGGCCGGACTATCCTCTACCGCCCCATCCTTCAACATCAACACCATCTCCTCCATCTCCTCAACGCACGTCGCCAGCCAGCCTTCACGCAGATTCATCACGGCTTGCACATCCTTGCTGGTTCACCTGCCACTCAACCAAATCACCATCGCCCCCTCCACTTGCAAGTTTGATCCACCATCTTCACCACTCAACCAAACCATCCTCTTTCCCGGACTGAACCTGCAACTCTTGTTGGGTTAGAGGCATAAGGACTGCCCTGCAACTTACCGTTAAACCCTCTCTAACACCATCCATACGCCGACAACTCCACCTACAACCCCCCCGTGGCTTCACCTCTACACCACCGTCCCTTGATGTGGTCACCACCATGATCCCTAACCTGATGTTCTCCATGAGCACCGCCACCATCTCTCCCTAGGCCGTGAGATCCTCTCCAAGCTACCTAAAACGGACCCTCTTGGTTCCCTCCTCATGGTGCATCCACGTATGCAAACACTCTCTCTTCGGCCGAATCTCCATTGCCAAACTCGATCTCTCTGGGTAAGTTCAAGGTGAACCATTTACTCCCTCTCTAGCTCTCTTTCTCTAGGTTAAGGTTTCTCCCTCTAAAATCTCTAATTTTTCCTTTCTTTCTCCACTTTCTTTCTCCACTTTCTCTCTCTAGCATCATCATTTTTTTTTAGGTTAGTTTTTATGGCTTTCTAAATTATTTTTTTTATTATTTAGTTTGATTTTGTAAGAACTCATTGATGATGAATAAGATTGTTATTTTAGCATTTGTTAGTTTGCTTTTGTGATTCTTTATTGCTTATGGCTAATTTTCTCTCTCTGCAAATCACTAAAATATGTTTTCAATATCACTTCACCATTCTCACCCTTCCATCCTTTCTTTTTAGCAATTTCTATGATAAAAGCCGTTATTTCATGTTCTTGAGTCGCGCAAACTAACCCCGAGTGCGGATCGACATCCGACATACTTCCACTGTGCAAGAATCGTTTAATTTTGCAGGATAAAAGTCTCGGATAATTAAAAATGTGTTGATTCTAGGATTTCCGTAACCAACGACGCGGAAAAAACCAATTATCACCTCACTACCCCATGCTTGGCTAATTTCATTATAACTTCTTATCCTCCACCTCTTCCTTCAAACTGCAGCTCAACTCAAAAACCTTTTCTCTTTATCACATACTCTCACCTTTGAATACTCCACCCCCTTTCTGCATTCTTCAAATAGATCTAGTAATGGGACTTCTCAACTTGTAGAACTTTGACTTGTGCTTCATAAGCCCATAACCTTTCAATCATAATTTCTGACGAATTCATCAATGACAAAATACACACTGTTAGATTGGATCTATTTCCAATTAGTTAGAATCATAAATTAAAATTACATAGCACATGGCCCGACAATGCCCGACAATGCCCGCCAATGAGGTCCTTGGCTTTCCTCACACCAGCATCATCACTCGGAAGCCTGGCCCACTTCAATATTGCCCTGGCAACTTTCCATCTGATATGGCCGATTCAAATGGCTTGACCAGAGAACCATCCGGCTTCGTGAAACTCGGTGCAAATTTCTTTGATGATGCCGGTGGAGTAATCCTTTGAGACGGTCCATCTTCGATTGACATATCCTGATTCTCTGTAGCATTCTATGCATCATTCTCTTCGACATTTTCCCCCTGGCCTTGCACGGGATCAATAACAATCTCTACTTCAACTGTCTGCTCTACTTGATGATTCCCTTCATCATTAGTCAGGTCTACCACAACATGTCCTCGTTGGGCCACTATCTCAGTCAAAGGATAGTTGTCTTCTACATCCTCTCTATGCACGTTCTCCTACTCTCTTTCACCTGTTATACTATCTTAGAGATTCGGGTGACGTGAAGATTTGCCGACTTCGATCGTTCTATTCTTCAATCGCCTACATTTTGCGTGTTGACGTCCGTCAAAGTTGATATCCTTGAGGTTCGCTAATTCTGGGTCAATTGTCATTGTTGTAGCGACAAAGAGGTCTTCTCTGTTGATGGAAACACTAGTTGGGATCAATAGAGTTAGTAGAGTGTACCTATCTATGTGCTCTCTCACGTATTGCGTGCTGGCAACTATTACACTTGTAATATAAGGGATCTCCTCCCCAAGAAATCTAATTAGACTCCGACAATTATCCCTTACGTTCTTTAGAGTAGCCAAATTTGCATCAATCGCTAAGTCGACTTATGCCACGTTCTGTGACTCTCGGTATCTGCAAGGTAATCACAAGAATTACCTAACAGAGATATATATTGTTCTTTCTACTAATCATAATTTATCTATCACCTATTACCATTGTTGCTAAATCTCCGAATAATAGGAGGACCTCTTTCTCCCTACTCCCACTCATCGTACTCAAAATCACCAAAAAGAACTATTGGGCACTTATCCCAATTTTTATCTGAACCTTGCACACCCCAAACAATTTTTGGAAAATTCTTTCTCTTCAAAAAATATCATGTCCTTTCTACATTATTATTTTTATGTATTATACTATTATGTATGTATACCTGATCTCTGGTACTCCTATTCTCAAAGTTTAAAACATCTATACCATAAATGATCCTGAAAAAATTCCCATTCATCTGACCAAGAGACCTATGGAATGAGTGTAAAACATCCCTAACAAGACGAGGAAACGAAAATCTACATCCTGACCTTAGCTGCCCGAAAAACATGATAATCGAGTCATTTGGGCATTCTTCATCAAGGAATTGACCCAATCTACGACTCACATTTTTTGGGACTTGACCAGCTCTAACCCATTACTCGACACCCTTTAATGTAAGTTCTAAGCAAATCTCCTCTTCTGTCCTGTGGTCATCTACTCTTCTTTTCTTGGGTCTATTTGGGTCATCACTAACATGATCAAAACCTCTGATAAAGTACTCCATTGGCAACAACTCCTGATCTGAATCTAACTTTGGACCACCAGCTAAAACCATCTTTGATTCTAGAAAAACAATTTTTGAAATAAATTCTTTTAAAAGAAATAAATAAATACAAAGGTTTTGAAGACGGAGACCTACCTTGGCGATTCTGGAGTTAATGAATAAATTTTCATCTTTTTCCTAGACTCCAACACTCGACTAAACCAATTGAATTACAGATGGGCTACAATCATCCCTAGAGTTAATGCTGCATTTTCAAATCTTGGCGTGACGGATAAGTAACCCCAATCTTCACAACAAGAGGGGGCGATTGTAGGTACCGTATCTGACTCACTCCATCCATAGTAACACATGGCTAGACAATCTCCTTGGCCAGTCATGCCACTCATGCGAACATCACGCCCAATGCGGATCCCACTATAGTAGACATAATCTGGAAATTAGACCATTTTAATTTTTTTATGGGCTTGTTTGCTGCTAGCTGAACTATGCCAACTAGGCACGTTTCAGTTATATAAATGACACGTTGATATTAACTGCAATGATAAAAACTGACTCGTGAATGATAACAAACAAGCTCATGAAGATCAGGAACAGACCAAGAAATCCAAGAACAAGAAGATCTCCCTGCAAGCAAAGAAAGAAGATCTTTTCAATCAAAAGAAAAGAAACAGGTATCTCCATCCTATATAGAGGTTGAAAGACAAAGGTTAAAGGATCATCAATCTAAGTTCTTGAACCCAATTTTTACATTCTTCTATCATCCATTTCTTTGTTAACTGCCATGATAAGTAGCAAAAGAGGAACACAAGGCCACAATACCCACAACAAAGGTATAGAGAGCAAAAAACAACACTCAATGATGGCCGACGATCAACAAAACACCTATAGAGACCTCCAAAACACATAGAAATCGTCCGGTATTGGGAAAAAGAACATAGATATGAAACAAACCACTCTAGATCATTAAGGAAAGGTTTAGAGGGTTTAAGAGATCAAGTTGGGAAAGATTGAAACCCAACCAACAGTCCTATAGGACTAAAACAAGTCGCTGGCGGTAATAGGTGTGGGTATTTTACTTCGTAGGGACTTCAATCCTTAATTGTTCCTAACAAATGAGGTATCCTCATGTAGATATGATTGGTAGGGACCAAAACGAAGGGATAATCCCTAGAAAAAATTTGAAAGGAGCTCCAAAAATGAGTTGGTTCAAAAACACGATTTTCTTTAATATTGGGGGAGATTGGATAAACAACTATCTAGAAGGCCTCTAAAAATTCTCAAAAAATCACCAAAAAGAATGAAAAAAAGAGATCTACCTATTCGAGAAGTTTCAGGTCGATCGGAAAAAAGTGTCCGTATGGCTGATAGCAGCAGCCTGTCACGGGCCCGCTAACTAAGCCCGTCACAAGCCCACATCCAAGTCCATTATTGGACCATTCTATACTCCAGAAGTTTAGAGTGTCCTAGAAGATTCTAGAGGACTCTGGAGCACTATAGAGAACCCTAGAGATTGGAAGGATCTAGAACACTCATGAGAGTTCTAGGGGATCTCTACCCTTTGTAACATATATACATTCTAGATAATTCTTGAAGTAGAATTGTATAGAAAGTTCTAGAGACTAGTGTACTCAAGGCTCCAAGCCTATATAAAGGGGAGCCTTCCTCATTTGTAAGCATCCAAGAATTGAGTAACAATTCAAGAATTCAACTTGTGAGCTTTACAATCATCTTCCATCTTCTCCTTAGCATTCTTAGTGTGATCACTTAAGCAAGGGTCTTGGTGAGTTTGGGAACTCTCAAGGCAACAAGGAAAGGCTGACTCGAGTACCATTGGAGCGTGACACGAGTGCCGCACGGGTCTGAGGCAAAGAATTTACAACCCCGTGACAAGTGGTATCAGAGCCAGGTTCGAGGAAGCTATGTCATCCGAGGTGAAAAACGTAGTTGCAACCATGGAACTAAGGAAGGATGGTGCTCCTAAGGATGATATCCCTAGGAAGAGGCGTGACAAGTCTCGAGACTCTAGGAGGGATCATTCTGTAGAGCCTACAGGGGTACGTCCCTTGGAAGCACAACTTGACAAGATCAAGTCTCGCATTGGCAAGCTGGAGTTTGCCACAGTCGAAAGAGAAGAAAAAGTACATGAGTTGATGGTCCAACAGCAAGAGTGCTTTGGTGCCATGGGAGAACTTGAAGCCGACATGAAGAGTACAGTGGATGTACTCAAGGCGAAAATGAAGGAGCTGTTCAAGACTCTCAGAGATGAAACCGTTGGAGCTGTTGAGAACTTAGCAGCCCAATTTGAAGAAGTAAGGACCAAGGTGGTGGTCCTAGAGAAGGCCGTGGCCAATGGCACGGCACGAGCACGGGAGATCCTTAAGCTTCGTGTTCCAGAACCTAAGAGCTACGAAGGTAACCGTGATGCCAAGGAGCTGGAGAACTTCTTGTGGCAAATGGAGCAATACTTCAAGACATCCAGACTAGAAGATGATGAAGCAAAGGTTGACATGGCAACCATGTACCTCACCAACGATGCGATGCTATGGTAGCGAAGGAGGCACGGCGACATCGAGAAAGGGCTATGCACCATAAATTCTTGGGAGGACTTTAAGAAGGAACTGAAAGCACAATTCCTTCCCGAGAATGTTGAATACCTTGCTCGAAAGAATTTGAAGCGACTAAAGCACACCAGATCCATCAGGGACTATATCAAGCAATTCACATCTCTAATGCTAAACATCCCTGAGATGGCGGACAAGGATCATCTCTTCTTCTTCATGGATGGTCTACAACATTGGGTGGAACAGGAACTTCAACGACGTGGAGTACAAGATCTTGCAACTACCCTTGCCACTGTAGAGAAGTTTGTGGACTACTCCAGAAAAGGGGAATCCTCGAGCAAGGCCAAGCCACCCAAGTTCAGTCATGACAAAGGTGGGGGAGACAAGAAGACTAGTCACAAGGAGGGAACTAAGAGGTGGTCCCGTGATGGGAAGGATCGAGGCAAGACCTTCGAGAAGAGTAGTGGATGCTTCATCTGCGATGGCGATCATCGGGCTAGGGATTGCCCTAAGAAAAAGGCGTTGAATGCCATAAAGGTGGATGAAGATGACTTGGATGAGGAGCCACAGATGGGAGCCGTTAGGCTTCTCAACGCTCTACGAAGGCAAGCCGTGGATGTCACACCTACTCCTAAGAAGACGACAGAGCTAATGTACATGGATGTACAACTAAATGGGAAGACAACTAAGGCGTTGGTCGACACAGGAGCCACGCATAACTTCGTAGCGAGAGACGAAGCCGACCGCATAGGACTATGGTTGGAACAAGACTCAAGCCGCATAAAGACAGTAAACTCAGAGGCCAAGCCAGTGCATGGTGTGGCAAAGGCCGTAGAAACAAAGATCGGAGGATGGACAGGAGCCATCAACATGACTGTGGTGCCAATGGATGACTTGAAGGTCATATTGGGGATGGACTTCCTCAGTCAGGGCAAGGCCATTCCCATGCCGTTCTTGGGGGTTGTGAGCATCATGGATGACAGATCACCTTGCATGGTTCCTGTCACAAAGGTTGAAAAGGCCAATGTGAGAGCATTATCAGCACTGCAGCTTAAGAAAGGAGTCAAAAAGGGCGAGGCCACCTACATTGCAACTCTAGTGGAAGAAAAGGGAGATGTTGGTGCATCCTCACCCCAAGAAGTTGAACAAGTCCTTGAAGAGTTCAAGGATGTCATGCCCAATGAGTTGCCAAAGAAGTTACCTCCTAGGAGGGAGGTAGATCATCAGATCGAGTTGGAGCTTGGTGCTAAACCACCTGCACTAGCACCATACCGGATGGCACCCCCGGAACTAGCTGAGTTGAGGAAGCAACTTAAGGATCTACTTGACGCAGGGTTCATCTAACCATCCAAAGCGCCATATGGAGCTCTAGTGTTATTCCAAAAGAAACATTATGGGAGTCTACGTCTATGTATCGACTATCGGGCGCTGAACAAGGTAACGATCAAGAACAAGTATTCCATCCCACTCATAGCCGACCTGTTCGACCAGTCGGGAAGTGCACGATTCTTCACCAAAATGGACTTAAGGTCGGGATACTATCAAGTGCGCATTGCAGAAGGCGACGAGCAAAAGACAACGTGTGTAATGAGGTATGGAGCATTCGAGTTTCTTGTAATGCCTTTCGGCCTCACCAACGCTCCGACCACGTTTTGCACCCTGATGAACAAGCTATTCCACCCCTACTTGGATCAGTTCGTGGTAGTCTATCTAGATGACATCGTGGTCTACAGCAAGACGCTCGAAGAACATGTGGATCACCTACAGACCGTATTCCGAGTACTGCGAGAAAACTCTCTATGTAAAGAGGGAGAAATGCTCATTCGCCCTACAAGAGGTGTCGTTCCTTGGGCATTGGATCGGGCATGGGAGAATTTGGATGGATGGAGAAAAAGTCAAGGCCATAATGGAGTGGGAGACTCCTACCAAGGTGACAGAGTTGCGATCTTTCCTTGGACTCGTCAACTACTATCGAAGGTTTATCATGGGGTACTCCGGACTAGTATCTCTACTCACGGATCTTTTGAAGAAGAATCATACATAGCAATGGACAAGGGAATGTCAAGAGGCATTCAAACACCTCAAGCAGGCTGTGATGGAGGAACCGGTGTTACAACTACCTGACTACACCAAGCCATTCGAGGTCCATACCGATGCATCAGACTTTGCCATAGGAGGAGTCCTTATGCAAGAAGGACATCCAATCACCTACGAAAGTAGGAAACTCAATGAGACCGAGCGGAAGTACACGGTCCAAGAGAAAGAGATGACAGCAGTGGTGCATTGTCTAAGGACTTGGAAACACTACTTGCTAGGATCAAGGTTCGTGGTAAAGACGGACAATGTGGCTATCAGCTACTTCCAAACCCAAAAGAAGTTAAGTCCTAAGCAAGCTTGGTGGCAAGACTTCTTGGCGGAATTCGACATGGTGATCGAATACAAACCGGGCAGGACCAATCAAGTGGCAGATGCACTAAGTCGCAAGGCGAAACTTGCGGCTCTCAAGCTAGAGGAGGTAGTTGCACTAAGCCAACTAAAAGGATCTTTACCCGATCGCATACGAGAAGGGTTAGACAAAGACCCATTGGCCAAGAGTATCATGGCCGCGACGCAAGAAGGAAGAACACGGCGATTCTGGACAAGGGATGGACTCCTATACTACAAAGGGAATCGCCTATACATGCCTAAATGGGGGAACCTCAGGAAAGAGCTACTAAGGGAATGCCATGACACACGGTGGGCGGGACATTCGGGTCAACGGCATACTTTAGCCCTGTTGGAGACAAGCTACTATTGGCCACAAATGGGTGAAGATGTGGACGACTATGTGAGAACTTGTCTTGTGTGCCAACAAGACAAAGTTGAACACCAGAGACAAGGAGGTCTCCTGGAACCCTTACCCGTACCAGAAAGGCCATGGGCTAGCATATCGATGGACTTCATCTCAGCGCTACCAAAGGCCGAAGGAATGGGATCGATCATGGTAGTGGTGGATAGGTTTTCTAAGTATGCTACCTTCATTGTTGCCCCAACAAATTGCACTGCCGAGCAAGCTGCAAGGTTGTTCGTGAAGAATGTGGTAAAATATTGAGGTGTTCCAAAGACCATTATAAGTGATCGTGACCCAAGATTCACTGGAAAATTTTGAGGTGAAATATTCAAGCTACTAGGGTCGGAGTTACACTTCTCAACGAGCTTTCACCCACAGACTGATGGGCAAACAGAACGGGTGAAAGCACTATTAGAGGAATACTTGAGGCACTTCCTGAGTGCCAATCAAAAAGATTGGGTGAAGCTATTGGACGTGGCTCAATTTTGCTACAACTTACAAAAGAGCGAATCATCAGGCCATAGTCCATTTGAGTTAGCAACCGGCCAACAGCCCCTCACGCCCCACACAGTTGTCAGTGGATACCAAGGGAAGAGCCCCGCTGCGTACAGGTTTGCCAAAGACTGGAATAAGCAAACCGACATTGCCAAAGCCTACTTGGAGAAAGCCGCGAGGAGAATGAAGAAATGGGCGGATACCAAGAGAAGGCACATAGAATACAAAGAAGGTGACTTAGTGATGATAAAGGTACAGCCCCAACAGTTCAAGGTGTTCAGAAAGATACATAAGGGGTTGATACGAAAATATGAGGGTCCCTTCCCTATCCTAAAGAAGGTAGGCAAAGTCTCATACCGACTTGACCTACCTCCTAAGTTGAAGATACACCCAGTCTTCCATGCCAGTTGTCTCAAGACATACCATACGGACATGGAAGATCCGTTGCGAGGCATCAGCAAGAGAGCACCTATGACCATGACTACCTCCTTTGATAAGGAAGTAGAGAACATTGTAGCTGATCGTCGGGTAAGCAGACGCGGGGTACAACCATATACAGAGTACTTAGTGAAATGGAAAGGACTGCCGGAAAGCGAGGCTAGCTGGGAGGGTGCCGACACTCTTTGGCAATTCGAAGACCAGATCGCTAAGTTCCAAGAAGAAAATGCAACAAGAACGTCTGCAGATTAGGTGGGGGAGAGTGTCACGGGCCCGCTAACTAAGCCCGTCACAAGCCCACATCCAAGTCCATTATTGGACCATTCTATACTCCAGAAGTCTAGAGTGTCCTAAAAGATTCTAGAGGACTCTGGAGCACTATGGAGAACCCTAGAGATTGGAAGGATCTAGACTACTCATGAGAGTTCTAGGGGATCTCTACCCTTTGTAACATATGTACATTCTAGATAATTCTTGAAGTAGAATTGTATAGAAAGTTCTAGAGACTAGTGTACTCAAGGTTCCAAGCCTATATAAAGGAGAGCCTTCCTCATTTGTAAGCATCCAAGAATTGAGTAACAATTCAAGAGTTCAACTTGTAAGCTTTACAACCATCTTCCCTCTTCTCCTTAGCATTCTTGGTGTGATCACTTAGGCAAGGGTCTTGGTGAGTTTGGAAACTCTCAAGGCAACAAGGAAAGGCTGACTTGAGTACCATTGGAGCGTGACACAAGTGCCACACGGGTCTAAGGCGAAGAATTTACAACCCTGTGACAAGCCGTACGGCCTTGATGACGTCATCAACCCCTCGAGTTAATCTCCGGTAAAACCTCATTCAGAAACTCCCTTGTAATATTAGCTCTGATACCAAGTTGAATTGAAGAGTTAGGGTTAGATTTAGGTTTGTGGAAGATAGAAGAGAGAAGATGGATGTCTATTGTGCTTAGGTCACAATGACTCCATAAATCTTATTTATATGAAGGGAAATAAATAAAGACAAGTATACCCCTCACATCAAGGGGTATTTACATAATAGTCCAATACGTATAAAATACGCATTTGATAATACAAAGCACCTCCATTCTTCTCCGAAGAACGACAGCGGTTGTAGCAAAGGGTAGAAGCTCGCAACCACTTCATCAGGACCAGTCAAAGTAGATCGTGCGGGGGAGGTAAAAAAACTTCCCCGAACAGCCTACCAAGCCGTTAACCTCAATTTCAATATTTCAATGATTTAAGGGAAAAGCATAACCCTTTGTAACTTAAAAGCAAGACGTAAAATCTCAGTTCAATGATACCGATTTGCATTACTGGATGATAGTCAAAATAACAATTAAGTCACACTTTTATGTTAAATTTTTTAACAGATAGCTGTAGTTATTCAAAAGGAAACAAATCAACAATAAATAAAGAAGTGAAACAAGAATAAAGGGGCCTTACAATCTCCTCAAGCTCTTCAATTTGCCAATCTCTGGAGGAAGGGATCCCATTAGCTGATTCTCTTCCAAGATCCTGCAAAAGAAAACTTGAAGTGATAATCATGATTAGGCATCATTTATTCCCTAGTTTACCAAGATTCTTAGGTCCATTCTTACAGCTCCTCGAGGGTATCGATGTCACAAAGTTCCTTTGGAATAGTTCCATTGATGCGGTTTCCCATGAGGGACCTGAAATGCACAAATAGATTCAGTTATGTTAAAGATTCAGTGATGTTAAATGGTTCTGTTAGTAGCATAACTGAAGGTACTCATAGTTACAAATGCAACCAAGGAGAAGAACTCACAAAATGCGGAGATTAGGGAGGGAAGCCCAACTTGTAGGGATGGACCCACTGAGATAGTTGTTAGTGAGGTCTCTGTTTAACAAAAGAAATATGTGTTAAGAGTCTTTTTCAATTTCAAATGTTTGTTGGAAGAAAAAAAAGGTAGCCAACATTTTCAAGTGGTTGTTGGGTCCTCATTCTGATTTCTAACAATGGAGAAAATATTTGCTATCCCCAGACTTCAAATTCTAAGTCTCCCCTCCCAATAATGGCACATGGGGCACCTTTAAGGGCCCACTGACCTTTTAGATGTTTGTTCCATGCACCTCTTGTTAGACCTACATACCGAAAATCATCTTCATCGATGATTTCTAACTGTTATATTTTAGCATCCAAGCAAAGCTCAAATCCCATGGCAAGAATTACAATGCTAAATTCCACGTTTAGAAATCACTAACTAAACTTACATTTGACATTTACATCCATCAAAGTTGGACCAAACATCCATAAGATCAGTAGGCTCTAAAGAGTGCTCGAGAGGGCATTTTAAGAGCGTTGAAGTCCTTTGGGGGACATCATACTCAAACTTAGAGAAAGGAGGGTAGGATTGGGCGGGAGCGAACATCTCTGGATTCCAACTCAGTTTTTCCCAAGAAGCACATATTTCATGACAAGACCATTAATATGGTTACATATAGTAGCGGTGTTGTTCATGAAGCCCGTGATTAAAAATGCTCGAATCTAATGGGTAGGAATCACCAATCAAGCTACTTTCTGGTGTAGGGTGGGCCAATATTTATGGGTTAGTCGGCCTGAAAGAGTGAGACACATGACCCTTTGTGAGGCGATGAACCCACACCCACCCACATCCCTGATAGGAGACACCTAGTTGTTGCATTTGAGTATAGAAAATTATATTATCATCCTCAGGATCATTGCCCATAGATCCAGACTGTTTGTTGATCTTTAAACTTTTGTGGTACGTAAGTCCTAAGGAGCATTAGCAATTCTCAATTCAACATATGGAAAAAATACGATACGGAAGTTCGAGTATAATTCAATTTGTCTTTCGAAGATACATTTAAAAACTTTGCAAAGATAAAATAAAAGAAATTGTTAACGTGTTTTTGGGCTTTGGGATATCTGCCTCCAGATATCAGGAGGCTAAGTTAGCATAACCTATAAAGGAGGAAGTAATCTCAGATCCTATCATCCTAAGGTGACAGGGGAGGTCCGCACTGTTGCCGGCATCACCCAGATTGTTTCGTCCTACACTAACTCTCATAAAGGAGTCTTTGGCCAGTGGAGCAGAGCGGTGGTCTACGAGATGATGGAGGAGGAGAACATGTATGAGGATGTCGCATCAGCGATCACTGAGGTGGCGACATTGGGTTATGTTGTTAATCTCATTCTATGTCAAGCACGCAGGATGTTGTTCTTCCTAGATAATTCGGTCAAGTTCTCTTTTATCTGCAGGTTTGGGTCTCTGAGAGTATCACGTTTAGGAGATGGTGGCCATATATCCTTTTAATGGGATCTAAACGGCTAATCTTCAGCATCGAGTTTGGGTTTTGATCTGGGGTTTACCTTTCCATCTTTGGAACTTGGATTTTTTAGGTGTATTGGGAGCATGGTGGGGGGCCTTGTGTAGGTGGATGAAGGCTCGTTGGCCGGTTCAAGCCTTTAGGCAGCGAGGTTGAAGGTCAGAGGAGACGTGCATACCATTTATCCGTCTGTGATTGTTTCAGACCAGTTGTTTTGAGTGAGACGGGAACCAGAAGGTTTAAGTAGTCTACGGAACACGACGGATATCCATTCTTCTTTGAAAGAGCTAACTTCTTTTGTTCTTGCTAGCACTGAGGGAGTAGGTCAGGCGGATCATCCTCGGTTGTTACTGGAGAAGGAGGTGTTTTACCGATAGGAAGGAGCAGAGGTGCCATAATATAGAAGGGGCGTCATAGCTTCATTCCAGTGGCGTTGAGCAGTGGAGTCGCGATGGAGTTGTCGTAGTTGATGAAGGAGAAGCAGTAACATGTGGTTGATGAAGGAGAAGCATGGCGTGTCATGTTGTATGTTGTAAGGACAGCACACATCGCTGGAGCATCCCTTGTCTCAGCACGCCAAAGAGGTACATGGTTGGGCTCCTCGTGGTCAGAGAGTAAAACTTTGACGACAGGGGGCTTCGACGACAAGGAATGACAGCCACAGAATCCTATGGCATGCATTATGTACACAAATGAACCTCTAGCTGGCTAGTGCTGAGACCATTAAAGCAATTGTTCACAACATGCCAGGATTTTGTGGCAGTCATTCCCTATCGTCAAAGCCCCCTATCATCAAAGTTTTACTTGCGTGGAGGGTACGTGGAGATGGGCTGGCTTCTTCTATGACTAGGGAGCCAGTTGTATTAGTAGGGGAGGTGTGGGAGAATGGCGTCAGTAAAGGGGTACATGGCGAGGGGTATATCAGGCACTTGGAGCCAAGAAAATGGGTCTCTCTTTCCAGGGCATTGGGTTAGATCACCCTCATAAAGGTGTCGGATCAGACTTTTGCGTAGTAGGTCGTCTGTTTATGGGTAGCAAAGGGGCAAGTCTACGAGGCCTTTCTTGTTCCCCTTACAGACCCAATTGGACCCAACACTTCTGATTTTCAATGTTGGGGGGACCCTGCTAGTTCTAAAGCTATTTCTTTTCCTATAGAGGTCATCCGATGCAAGTTCTAACTTTTGTCAGAGTTGCTCAGTTGGAGATATCTTCCAAATGTAAGGGTGTTATTTCTCGTGTGAATAATTCTCATATTCCATCGCCTCCTTGTTTCTTGCCTATTCTTTGGCCAATGGCTTGCTTCCTCCTAGGGGGAGGAGATATTCTTTTTAGAGGTTAGAACAACAATGTTAGGGATGGTGGTGGCAAGCCATGGCAGGTGTTAGATCAAATTATGTCAGTGAGCGGGCTGAAATAGGGTGACAATGTAGTTGTGCTTACGGAGGAAGGCCAGGTTACATCTGGTGGAGCAGACATAGTATCTACGGCTTTGGGATACCAGATTGATGTCGAGAACTCTTTGGAAGGTGTAAGGCCCGACTGTGACTTGGATCAAGGGGATGATTTTGCGTTTGAGCAGGTGGCAGATGTTATGGGACAAGCGAGGTTATTCCTTGGGAGATGGTAGCGATTGGGAGTGGGGGAAGAAGGACTATTGTGTTGAATCGACTGTAGTTTGTGGGTTCCAAAAAAGTGTGATAGCGCTAGTGCAGACACATAACAGGAATGTAGACACGACGAGTGGATTTTGTCTAACATTATGGGTGTGAATTGTCCTGGGATTATCATTTGCTAGGCATGAAGCCAATGCTTTTCAGTTATTTAAGTGACTGTTTGCACTGACAAGGACAATCGAGTCAGAAAGGAAATACAAAATCGAATGAAGTGGTTACAGGAACCATGAGTACTATGGTGAAAGAAAATAATTATGTTATAGCTATCTACTCTGGTGATCAAGACAAGAATGGTTGTTCAGATATCATGGAGGGAGAGGCTAGCCCGCTGGGTAGGAAGGGGAAGGAATCTTTGGGAAGTAGCCCAATCTCTAGAGAAAAGCCTGACAAATTGACCCGTGAGCTTCATAGGCTAGCTTGCTAGTTTAATTCTGGACAAGTGTTGGAAGTTGGAGGCTCAAGGAAAGGAATGAAAGAAATTGTTTTGTGATGAGGACAAAAATTCTATCTTGGAACATTGGAGGTTTGGGTATTAAGAAGAGGAAGGTGATGGTTAAAAGTGTGATTAGAAGATTGGAAATCAAGGTGTTAATCCTCCAGGAAATGAAGTTAGAAAAATGGAGACAATGTGATTAAGGATTTGTGCAGGTTTAGAGACATCAGCTGGTACAAGCTCCTCACTATAGGGGCTTCAAGAGGCATCATTATTTTTTGCGATCATAATGTTTTGGAGGTTAAAGATGTGGTGGTGGGGGCATTTTCGGTGTTGGTTCTTTGTAATGTGTTGGGGATAGTTTTTCTTGGGTTTTGTCTGGGTGTATTGGCCTACTAAGAGCAGACATCGTTCTCAGTTCTTTCTAAAACTAGACAATGTGGCAGGTCTTTGGGAGGACATTGAGGGTTAGGTGGATGAAGGAGGGGAGAAATTTATAATAGCAAGTTCTTTCATCGGATGACAAATGCAGATAGGAGATTCAAACACATTTACCACACACGATTGATGGCGTCACTTTGGAGGATGAAGAGAGTACCAGGAAAGGGTGGTGGACTTCTATTCTAAGATGCACTCTAAACCAGTGTATTACAGACTTCTTTTAGATGGCCTCTATTTTGATCGCATTAGCTCTATCGATAAAGAGTGGGTAAAAAGACCTCCCCAAGAGGAAGAGATTTGGAACTCCATTTCTACTTTGGCTAGGGATAAAGATCTAGGCCCAGATGGTTTTTCTATTGTCTTCTTTAAGCTCTACTGGGATGTGATAGGGGCTAGTTTTATGAAGGTGATTCTGGAGTTCGAAAAAAGAAGTATTTGGACTATGCTTCCAATAGCACTTTCATGGTTCTTATTCCTAAGTCACAAGGGGGACATTTCGGTTTATAGACCCATCAGTTTGGTGGGGGAGTATGTACATGAAACTGGCCAAGGCATTTGCTGCATAGATTAGTAGGGTGTGGGGTTCGGTGATAGCGCCAACTCAAGGAGCCTTTTTGAAGGGGAGACATATTTTGGATGGTGTTATGGTGGCTAATGAGTATATTGATTCTAGGATCAAGGCGGGGATTCCTGGTTTGGTGTGTAAAATTGGCATGGAGAAGGCTTATGATCATGCAAGCTGGAGGTTTCTAAATTATATATGTTAGATAGATTGGATTTTGGCTCGAAATGGAGGAGTTGGATCCAGAAATGCATATCTTCAACCTCGTTCTCTATCTTGGTACATGGAGCCCAGCGGGTTACTTTGAATGTTTGAGAGGACATCATTAAGGAGACCCATTGTCTCCTTATTTGTTCATAGTTGTTGCAAAGGCATTGGAGAGTATGGTGTCTAGATTTGTGCATAATGGGGATCTTGAGGGTTTTGTGGTGGGTGTAGGGGTTCCTGCAATCTTCCACTTACACTTTAGTATTCCTCGGCGCTTCCTCCCTCATCCTAGATGAGATTTTTGAGAGGTCTATTGTGTTGCTTTGAAGAAGTATCAGGATTACAAGTAAACCTTGCTAAGAATAAGGTATACAGAGTGGGTGATGTAGACGATGTGAGTGGATTGGCTGGCTTTCTGGGGTGTAGGGTAAGGAGTTTGCCTACGTCGTATCTAGGTCTTCTACTTGGGGCGAATTACAGATCGAAGACTATTTGGGACCCCATAATCGAGAGATTTGGTAGTAGGATGGCTTTGTGGAAGACAAGATATCTATCCAAAGTGGAATAATTAGTGTTGATTACGCATTGTTTGTCAAATTTTCCCATCTATTTCTTGTCTTTATTCTCCATCCCTAAAAGTATAGCTAAGATCTTAGAGAAGATTATGAGAGATTTTTTATGGAATGACAAAGTCGAGATTGTCAAGTTTCATTTGGTGGCTTGGAAAATAATTTGCAAACACAAAACCTATGGGGGTTAGGGTTCAGGAACATCGTTGATATGAATGCGACGTTGTTAGGAAAGTGGTTATGGAGGCTCGGGATGTAAATTTCTAATTTGTGGAGGCAAATATGGAGTTATGGAGTTTGACTAGCATGGGAGAGCAGTTCTGGCCACCTATAGGTGTAGCGCATTGAGGAGAATCATGAAGATGTTCATGGAATTCCATAAAAGGGGTGCGCTATAAGGCGAGAATTGGGGATAGAATCCACTTTTGGGAAGATGGGTGGTCTAGAGAAGTTCCATTGTCTGAGGAGTTTTTTGTGGTCTACTCCCTTTCAGATAAGAAGTTTTGTTCTATTCATGCTTGTTCTGAGAGGAAAGGGGAAGAGCTGGCTTGTAATTTTGGCTTTAGAAGACGACTCAATGATTAGGAGATTGAAGTCGTGTCTAGTTTATTGACCTAGGTGCAAGGTTGTGTTCAGTCCCTATCGGGGCTGGATAGACGCATTTGGGGATGGACAAAAGATAGTAGTCTCTCGGTTAGCTCCTTGTATAAGGTTATACTAATTCTAGGGGTGACAGATTTTTGACTTGCTTCGTCTGAGATTCTAAGCTGCCTTCCAAGATCGCTTTCTTCTTCTGGGCAGCCTCGCTAACAAGATCTTGACAATGGACCATCTGATCGCTAGGAGGATAGTCATCATTGATTTCTGTCAAGCAGAGCTGGGAATCGATTAGCCACATATTCTTACATTGCGATGCGGCGAGCGTGGTGTGGACGGTGTACTTAGAGGAGTTTGTGATATCCTGGGTGCTCCCTTCATCCTTGCTTCACTTAGCTTCTAGTTGGTTCACTATGGCGTTCTTAGATAGAAGGTGCATCTTATGGCGTATGTTGCCTTTTGCGATTTGCTGGGGTCTATTGAGGAGAGAAACCATAGGGTGTTTGATGGCAATGAGGAGAATGTGGAGAACATTATCCCTAAATATTAAGGGTTTGATATTCCTCTGGTCCAAGGTGCAAGTGGAATGTCGGGATTATTTTTCGAGGACTTTGTGTTTTGATGGAATCGTATATGTGCTAAAGATAGCAACTAGGTTTTTGCTTTCCTGATTTTGATGGTTTTGTTGACTTACCGTTAGTTGGTCTCCTTGACCACTTTGGCCATCTTTAACCGTGTTTTTGCAATAATATTTCTGAACTTATAATAAATGGTTCTTAATTTTTTTCACATTTGAAAATCAAAATCTTCAATAATTCGTGTGTGGGTGTGTAATATGGGTTCTCATAAAATATATGAATTTTAGCGAGTCATTGAATAATATAGAAAATTACTACCTATGCTTATTAAATGGTTACTAACTAGTGTCTGGATTTAGTTACAATAATAGGAAGGACGGGCGCTAGGGTTGAGTCCGCCCAAGTTAAAGCCCTACTGCTATGTGAGTACAAATGTTAAAAAAAAATGTATGAACCACTCACATTTCTTGTAGAAAGCGAAGGCTGGCGAATTCTTGATCAGGTAGAACTCCGGTTAAGTCGAGACGCTTGAGCAGTCTAAGATTCAGAGAAATGAAAAACAAAAAATTAAATAATAGAAAGGCAAAAAGCAGTAACAAGAAAGGTTGGCAGTAAATCTGAAACTCCCAGGTCAAGAACTTGAACTGAACATGTGAAGGATTCTCGCATAAACAGTAGTACCTTCGTCCCTAGATCCAAACAGTTGTTCTTCGAGATTTATGTGTTGTGAATCTTGAGGACCATCAAACTCTCTGGAGTCTGGACCTATGGGGACGACTGCATACCCTTATTTAAAAGGGTCAGGATCAGGGGACACAAAATTTCATACCAAATTTGGTGTACCCACATGGAAGATGAATGAATGGCTGATTTTTGGTGAGGATGATCTCCTCACCATGTAATCACCACTACAAAAAATTAGCCCATTCTGAAATTTCTAACCTCATCAAATGTGGATTTCAGGTTAAACAGTAAAATATAGACTGTCCATAATTCTTTAACTTGTAAACCAGGCTACAAATATCAGAATGATTTGAATTTGTGGGGTGATCTCCTGGAGACCATACTCACTAAAAATCATTCCATTCCAAAACTTCTAATTTAAATATTGAGTTCTCGACACCCACCAAGTTATTGGTGTGAAGTTTTGTGTTAAAAGTTAGTGTCCCCCGATCCTGACCCTTTTAAAATAGGGTCGAACTCCCAACTTTCTTTTTTGACAGGCTCCCGGGGGACTTGGATTTTCGGGTGTGAAGTCCAAGAATCCAATGGTGGTGATAGCACTGAGATAGCATTCACTTTTTGCCGAAGCTCACCACTGCCCGAGAATCCAAGTCCCCAAACCTGTAAAAATATAATTGATGTTCGGGTGGACATCAAAACATGGTGTGATGTTTTTAGGAGCTGCCACCTCTATAGTTAGGGTGACCCGACAAAATATTTCCCTTTCAAATCATCTGAACCGGCAGCCCTAATTGTACAGTTGGCAAAAACACATTTTTTTTGGGTCGGGATCGGTAGACAACCAATTTTGACAACTATTTTTTACAACCATTTGGTGGACCTACATAGAAAACGAATCAATGGCTGATTTTTGGTGAGGATGATCTCTATGGTCACTAAAATTCAAATCATTCCTATATTCGTAGACTGGTTTAGAAGTTGAAGAATTATGGACCGTCTATTCTTACTGTGTAACTTGAAAACCACATTTGATGGGATTAGAAATTTTAGAATGGGCTAATTTTTTGTTGGGGTGATCCACATGGTAAGGAGATCATCCTCACCAAAAATCAGCCATTGATTCATCTTCTATGTGGGTCAGGTAAAATGGTTGTCAAAAATAGTTGTAAAAAATGGTTGTTCCCCGATCCCGACTACTCAGCCCCAAAATTAGTTTTTTTCCCAACACATCCCTAAAGAGAATTTCAATAACAAGAAAAAATAATGGAAAAAAAGGTGTAATACATACATATTTGTGACGTGGCAAACAGTGGAACTGTTGTGAGTACAGTCGCATGTGACATTGCTAAGGATTACGCCATCTCCGGTCATGATTAAATTTCTGCTACCATTGCAAAATGTCTGGTCGTCGACATTCCAGTATCTATTAAGTAATTTTGCTGATATTTGTGCGAGCGCTTGCACTGTTAGCACAATGTAGTTGGCTAACATGCATTGATCAATATAACAAGGATAATAACAGCAACAATACATAATTGACTGGGATAGAATGACTCATGCTATTCTTACTAATAAAATGACTAATGGACGTGGGGCCTACATGCAAATGAGTTAAGAGCTGATTTTTGTTTAGGATGATCTCCTCACCATAGAGATCATCCTCACCAAAAATCAGTAAATTTTAAAGCTTCTAACCCTATCAAATGTGGACCTAAATTTAACGGTGAAAATGGATGGTCCAAAATTTTTCAATTTGTAATCCACTTTTCACAAGGCTGCAAATGTTGGAATAAGCTGATTTCTTGTGTGGTTGGGTATCCATGTTGAGAAGAATATCATCACCAAAATTCAGCTATTAACTCATCTGCATGTGGGCCCCACGTCCATTAGTCATTCTATTAGTAAGAATAGCGTGAGTCATTAAAATGTCCGTCGACTCATTTGATCCGATTCCTTAATTCTATCAGCCATCCTAGATGGAGCCCTAAAGTCAAATTGCACATAGGATCAATTTGATCTAGATAAATCATGGTTTAAGTTATTGGGACCACATAATCCGTTATTTTATAGTTATTATTTAAAAAAAGTAAAAATAATAAAATAATATTACTTTTATCATTTTTTTTACTTACACTGTGATGCAACTGTTATAATGGCTGTTATAAAGGACACAACGTTAACGTTCTATGTTTGCCGTAGTGCGAGACAATAAAAGGATATGACCATCATCAATATCTCGATGTTAATTTGGAATTCACCAAACAAAGAATAACTCTCAAAGGAGCTGAATCACGAAATCTTATTGATAAAAACTATGTTTTGCCTTTTGACTTACAAACTATTTAATGTAAAACACAAAAAGAAAAGAAGCAAAATAGGAAAACTAAAAAAGAAGTCGTGTTTTACCTACTTAATGTAAAACACGACTTACAACCTATTTACTCAACGCTGCCATCCCCAACCTTTAGTAGACATTGATACTGAAAATCAGCTTGTTTAATTTGTTTATTTATAGCCGTTGGTTTTAGTACTAAAAAATAACGGTTGAATCCAATGGCTATAACTATGCCTTAAAAATTACTAAAATATAATGGTTAGCCATTACTAATCAGGTTGATTTTTGGTGTGCATATATATCCACCAAGGGTGGGCTAAACATCCGTGCAGTCAGTGGACCCAGATGGTAGTGGTGAGTAACAAATATCGTTACATCTTTTTCCATGTCTATAATGCCAAAGGCTAGATTTTTTTATTTTTTCTTCTTTTTTTGATATTGAACAGGGTAAGGTATCCGAACCCCTTAGAGCACTCGACTAGTCTCCAGGGACACGCTAGTCACCCCTCCACACGTGCCAAGTGTTTCGGGAGAGTTTGATGTGGACTGAGAATCGAACTCAGAAGCTCTTCTCACTTTCTAGAGCAGAAACCATCAGCACTCAGGCTGTCGGTGCATGGATAGGAGTAAAATGATAGGTGCATGAGCGCGGCCAAACATTCATCCGTACGAAAAGTTGTCGGGTTAGCATTTTTTGAGTAAAACTTGCCTGACCTGTGGTGTGGTATCTCCCAAACCATAGGCAAGGTGCTTGCCATGTGGCTTACGTACGGTAGCAAGTCGCATCCGCACGAGCCATAAACTCATCCTCTCCTCCTCCGGTAAACCTGCTCAGGTTTGGTGAGAGCAAAAGAGTAATTTCCTTTTTTCTCCTAAAAAAATTAAAAAAAGGTAAAGTAACTCGGTTACCTTTAACAACCTATGGATCTTTGCACCCAAATAATGCTCAAAATTCATACGGTAAGAATCAACCCATGAAAATAACTTCAATCCAATGCTTAGAAATCACTGATCAGGTTTATTTCTGGTTTGTAGGTCCACCTACTGATTGGCCAAACATCCATACAGTCAGCGTCCACCGAGAGTGTGCCACATGGCTCGTATTGTGCATTGAGATCGAAGTCTTACTCCACCTAGGGATTGGCCAAACCAAGGTTTAAAGGAGACTGTTTTAACGATATATAGACTGGGGGGTTACCGTTAAAACGGATTGTAGCGGATGGGCAAAAATGAAAAAAAAAAAAAATTTTAACGAATTCAACCGAAAAAAAAATGGAAAAATGGTGCTGATTTTTAAAATTAGAAATTTTGAAAAACGAAAAATAGAATTTAACAGAAATAATGGCCTTTTTTTCACAATAATTTTTAACAGCCGTCAAAACGAAAAAAGGCCGTTGATTTCTAAGCGTCAAAACGGGTTTTAAAAGATTTTAACGTACCAGTTAATTAGCAATTCGGTAAAGATTCAAAACGAGAAAAGTTCGAATTTAATTCGATTTCGGGATAAAAACATCTGGTCAAAAATTCGGTCATTGTTGAAATTTATATTCGTTTAGCCTTAAAAAGCCTGGATTTTATCTATTTTTTCATTTTATGCGGCCATTTAACGCATGCAATCCATGTATTAAACATGAATAATACATGTTTTATTCGTATAATCTAAAAATTCGTGATTTTTTCTGATTTTTTATTTTATACGGTAATATTAAATGTTCCTTCAAAAAAAAAAAAAATCCATGTATTAAACGTGTATAAACGCGAATTTACTAGCTAGGGTCAAAGCATGGTTTTAAAAACAGCCGTTTAAAGGGTAACGCCCCAAGCCCGTTACCGTAAAATCAAGGTTTAAATGAGGCCATTTTAACGGTTAAATGGACTGGGGGTGTTCCATTTAAACGGCCGTTAAAATGGATTGAAATGGCCAGGGACAAAAATGGAAAAAAAATGAGAAAAAATGGAATTAAACGGATTTTAACGGAAAAAAATAGAAAAAATGGCCCTGAAATTCAAATTTTGAAATTTGAAAATTAAAAAAGAAAACTGAATTTAACGGAAATTAAACGGATTTAATGGCCGTTTTTTTCACAAAATTTTCAGAATTAAACTGCTGTTTAAACGATTTTAACGGCCGTTAAAACAAAAAACGGCCTTTTTTTTTCAAAACCGATAAAACATGTTTAAACGGTTTTAACAGAAACGGGCTTGAAGCGTTACCGTTTAAACGGCCATTTTTAAAACCATGCGTAAAATCATTAAAATCCGTTTTGACGCTTTGAATTTTTTTATTTTTTTTTATTTTTTTTCATTTTAACCGCCGTTAAAATCGTTTTAACAGCCATTAAATTCTGAAAGTTTTTGTGGAAAAAAAATGGCCGTTAAAATCCATTTTTTCATTTTTTGAAATTTTTAATTTCAAATTTCAAAATTTGACTTTCAACGCCATTTTTCCCATTTTTTCTGTTAAAATCCGTTAAATTCCATTTTTTCCTTTTTTTCTTTTGTTGGCCCTGGCTGTTACAATCCGTTTTAACGCTAATGCCCCCCAGTGTGTTATACCATTAAAACGGCCTCCTTTAAACCTTGGTTTTACCCAAAGTTTAAAGGAGGCCATTTTAACGGTTAAACGGACTGGGGACGTCACTGTTTAAACCGTTTAAACGGATTGAAACGGCCAGGGGCAAAAATCAGAATTTAAGGGAATTAAATAGATTTTAACTGGTTTTAAGGATTTTAACGGAAAAAAATGGCGCTGAAATTCAAATTTTTAATTTTGAAATTTGAGAATTTAAAAAACCACAGAATTTAACAGATTTAACAGACATTTTTTTCACAAAAAATTTCAGCATTTAACGGCTGTTTAAACGATTTTAACGGTCGTTAAAACAAAAAAATAGCCGTTAAATTCAAATACGTTAAAACATGTTTAAACAGTTTTAACGGAAACGGGCTTGGGGCGTTTCCGTTTAAACGGCCGTTTTTAAAACCAGGGGTCAAACCAAGGTTTAAAGGGGACCGTTATAACGGTATAATGGACTGGGGGCGTTACCGTTTTTCCGTTATAACGAAAAAAAAACGCTCAGGGGCAAAAACGGGAAAATAATGGAAAAATGGTGCTGAAATTCAAATTTTGAATTTTAAAATTTGAATTTCAAATTTTCAAAAAATGGAAAAAAATGGAATATAACGGAAAAAAATGAAAATAACGGCCATTTTTTCTCACAAAATTTTCCAAAAAATAACTGTCGTATAACGGAAAAATAACAGCCTTTATTTTTGTTATAACGGCCATTATTTTCTGGGCGTTTTAACGGTCCATACCATAACGGGGTAGGTCTGAATCCATTATAACGGCCGTTATTTTCGTTATAGCGGGCGGTTTTTTAAACCTTGGGTCACACATCTAAAGTCAGTGTCTTCTAAGAAATTGCCACGTGTCATGTTGCTTTACTTTTTTCTACTTTTATTTTTTCACTTTTTTCATTTACTCTCACCAAACCTGAGTAGGTTAACCAAAGGAGGAGAGGATGAGTTTGTGGCTCATGCCGATGTGACTTGCTACCAAACAGCTTGTGTGTGGTCTGGTACGATACCACACCACAGGTGGTCAGGCAAGTTTTACTCTCATTTTTTCTTGATGTACATCAAAAGGTCGCCACGCATAAGAAGACAACATTGAATACACGTACTGAATCTTTGATGACGCAATGATAGCCACGTGGTGTGTTCTATGGATGTTTGGCCCGTCCATAAGTGGACGTACAGACCAAAAATCAATCCATATAAATTGGCTAATGAAATAAAGTTATTAATGCTTTTTGACTTAGAAAATGACTACAAATATTGACCTAAATTTTGTGAGGTTGATATCCATGTTATCTGTAAAAATCAACCCTCATCTCCTCTGCATGTGCCCACGTCCATAAATCATTTTACGAGTCATACCCATACAAATCAGGCTTATATTTGGTGTGGGGATCCACTTTCTGATGTGGACAATAGTCTCTAAAATGATGCCTCGTGGCCCATACTACCATATGAGAGCATTGATGGTCAAAGATTTATTCATAATACTTTTAGGTTACACCTCTAGAGACCACTGACTATATGGAGTAAATCTTATCGACCACCCATTATATATAAGGGCAATCTCTCAGCGGACACTGACCGTATAGATGTTGGGCCAATCCTTAGGTGGACCTACATAAACCTAAAATCAACGTCATCAGTGAGGACTAAGCTTTAGTTGGAAGTCATTTTCATGGGTTGATTTTAGGAAAAATTACTTTTAAGTCCATATTTACAAAAATATCGACCATTTAGTCCCCTCTACAAAACTATAGACAATTTGGTTTAATTTCCTGCCCATTAAGGCCTTTTTTTTGAAATGCCCATACTACCCTCCAGCTAATATCAGTTTGAATTGATAGTATCATTTGATTTGAGGTTTAACTGACGACACAGTACCGTACGTCAGTTTTGTCCAGCTCCTTCCCTCCATTTTCTTGCTCTTGAGCTTTTTTCCCTCCATTTCCTTCTTCCACAACTTTTTTTCCTCTATTTTCTTGCTTCACAGCTCTTTCCCTCCATTTTCTTTTTTTATAACTCTTTGCAACTCATTTATACTCCATTCAAGATGAAGAAAGATGGAGGTGGTGCAAGTTTAAAGATTTCATTCCAGTCATGTATTTTATAGCATCCCGGTTATCCTCTACAGTTCTTTGTAACTTTTCTATGTGCCATTGAAGATGGATAAAAAAGGCGACGTTGGTTTCAAGGGTTAGTTAAGAAAGAAGAAGGTGAAGATGGAACAAGGAAGAAGCTAAAGAAGATGATTACTACTTTAATTTTTATTAAGCAATAATCTTCAAGGAAGAAGCTGAAGAAGATGGTTATCACTTTCATTTTCGTCAAGCAAGAATCTTCTCTTAAGTTTTAGTAATGATATTCACGAAACTGGTTGAACCAGGACCATTTTTCCTAAACCAGTTGAATCAGTACCATTTTCACAAAACTGGTTGAATCAGTACCATTTTCATGATGTATGTATCTGTTTACGGTTTGAGTTTTGAGCTCAACTTAGTTGAAACACTAACACAGTTAGACTATAATGAAAAGATGATGAGAAAATGCATCTCAACGAAGAAGAACCCATGTAACAATGTTGGAAACTGAACAATTTTTTTTTTTTCTAAACCGATTGAACTAGTGCCATTTTCATGAAACCTGTATTCGTTTTCAATTTGAATATTGAGCACAACTTAGTTGAATCACTAACAAAATTAGATGATAATTAAGAGAAGATGGGAAAATGCACAACGAAGAGGAACCCCTGTAACAATAGTAAATCAGACAAAATTCTGTCAAATGAATCATTCAACTTAATCGAACTAGTACCATTTTCACGATTTTGTTTTCAGTTTGAATACTAAACCTTAAAATCTACAAACAAAGCTTCATCCCCCTAACTGTTTCTATTTTATAAGACATGTTTAAAACTCTGTTTCACTCTCAATACCTTATCTATTTCTCTAACCATTTTGTC
The DNA here is from genome assembly GCA_035048495.1 of Euptelea pleiosperma. Classification (NCBI taxonomy): domain Eukaryota; kingdom Viridiplantae; phylum Streptophyta; class Magnoliopsida; order Ranunculales; family Eupteleaceae; genus Euptelea; species Euptelea pleiosperma. Next base: position 20,916,348 of record CM068545.1, on the reverse strand, counting down.
AAGTCGGTATTTTATTTCAAGTTTGAGTGTTGAGCTCAAACTGGTTAAACCAACACCATTTTAGTTTCAGTGAATTAGTTGAACCAGTAACAATGATGAAACGGATGTCAAAAGTTTTTCAAAGGAATTAATTCTTCAAGCATCGTAAACGAGGAATTGTACCAGTGTCAGTCAAGGGTAAAGATAAGGGCATTGTCATCTTTTTATTCTGATTTAAAATATATTTAATAATAAAAGTAACCAAAAAAGACTTATTGGTCCATAAAGCCATAAAGCACGACTAAATCGGGCGAAATTTTTTTCTACGGTCAGATGCGACCAATGTGCTCGTAACTACGACTTTAATGGTAATTCTCGCTTTAAAAAAAGCAATCGTTTTTAGAACTAAGAATGAAAAGTGTCGTTGAGGTAATTTTCCCAATAATTAATAAAATCAGCACCGTTTATGACCAGAATGCCCCCCTCCATTGTGGGAACCCACCCCATCCATTCTCTCTCTCTCTCTCTCTCTCTCTCTCTCTCTCTCTCCATCTTTATAAATAAGACATAATTATTATATTAGTATTATTAGATATGATAAATACAATATAATCTATCATATATAAAAATAAATATAAATATTAATTATTAAATAATATATCGGATATTATTGAACTGGATATATCAATATCCGTATCAGAAAACTACTCGAATATTAAAAAAAATCCGAATCTCGATATCGAAATTTTGGATAATATTCGAATTTTTGAATATAAAATCGAATTTTCGACTATCCGTTGATAACCCTATTTATATGCTTCATAAATAAAGGAGTATCTTTTCACCGCTTCACCCAAAAACAAAAAAGTTGTATGGATTTCTGTCTAGTTAGGTGCATCACACGTGTCCTTGGTTAGTAGGCTTTGTGCCTTGGCATCATCAACAATGGCGACCCTCCTCTCAAACAACAAAACCTAACTTTTACTTGTATTCGTTTCAACAGTCCAATAGGAGTGCAACTCGGGCGGGTTGGGATGAGCGGGGCTGGAGAGCAACCGAGCAAACCAAAGATTCAAACTCAACCAAAGCCTGCAAGCCAACCCCACCTACAACTCGGGTTGAGTCTGGTGAGAGCGACATATATTTGTATCAAATCACATTCCATAACAACTAATACGACTGGTGTCGGCCACTTTTTGACTTTTCAAATCGTAGAAACGTGCTCGAGTTTGAATCACGTAGAGAAAACTAGTGATTTGAGAAAAGTTCTGTGTGACTTTTCAAGTCATATATCCATCATTCTCCTCCAATCAAATGTTACTCTACCTCTCTTCCTAGAAGATGCCCATGGATGTGGATCTAGATGCCACTTGCATGTGAAGTATTCGTAGAAAGGATGCAGTCACACAGTAAAATAAAGTCTCTATCTCTTGCTTGGAAATGTCATGTTTCTAGGGGTTTAGCCAAGTCATAGTCCAATTTAGATTTTTTATTTTACTTTATAATTATAAGGTAGCTATATATCAATCTTGTAGTAAAACTTTTACTTATAAGCATTTAGCAGTGAATTGCTAAGCAGCTGTCCACATGGACTGTATAGATGTTTAGCCCATATATCCCTAGTTGGACCTACGTAGCAAAATTCATCATGATTAGTAATTTCTATTATTGGATTAGAGAAGATTTCATGGCTTATTTTAATCGTGGATTTCTAGCAATATTTGGGGTACTCAGATTCAAAAGTTGGAAATCACAAATCATGCCGATTTTTGTTACTTAGGTCCATCTAATAGTGTGCTACGTGGTTCGCATTGTGGGTTCGCCGTCAACTTTGATGATACACCATCATCAAATTTTTCTAGGGAACTGAGTTCAGGACTCCTGTCGAGGTCATAATAGGAATGATGATTTTTTTTATTATGAGAGGAGCGTTGACTGAGTTTGCATGTGACCTATGCCTTTGGACACCAAAAGACAAAGCCCCTACCAACTGAATAACTTGAAGAAAGTAAAATAGGGCACTTTTGGAATTTTCACAAATTCTGGAGGAACGCAAGAAGCATTTAATGAGCTTGCAGTTGACTTATGCCCTTTACACTTGAAGACCATGAAATTCCTACCAAGTTAATAAAAGAAAAGAAGCAAAAATAGGCGCAATTTACCTAGCACGTAGCCTGACAATGACCACCAAAAATATCAGGACCGTTCCAAACATCATCCTCATCAGCCTACAGCCGGGCCCATTTCATGATTGCCTTCGCAACTCTAGAATCCGATACTGCCGATTCTAACTGGAGTCCCATCTTGCTTGGTAAAATTGGGTTCTTCTCTCATAGACTCCTCCGGAACGATGTTCATACCTACCTACCTCTTCAGGATCGTCTGCATTGGCTCCTTTTCCCTACGCGGTGGCACCGAACGTCTTCCCTTTCACTCATAACAACTACTTCAGGATGAGAAATTACATCCGGCAATAATGACTCACCACCCTCCAATTTTGTTGGGGGCAATATCATCCAAATCTGGGAACCTCGACGATTCAGCATCATCTCTCTCCTTCATCTTCAAATGCCGAGGTTTCGCCAGCCTATGCCCCACAAATGACACTTCCCTCAAGTTGACGATAGCTGGGTTGATCATCATTACTATCGGTATAGCATATGGAAGATGCTCTTGACTTAAATTAACACCCTCAGGAATGGGAACCACAAGAGGCGCATACTGATCACCGTATTGTCGAGGGAATTCTATACTAGCAATGGTCACACTACGAATATATGGTAGCTCTCCACCCAATAACTTGTCCAAATTAAATGTGCCTATTGCCGATCACTGTGCTCAACGAGGCTAGATTAGCCTCTATGGAATCAGTCGTTTGATCCCACCTCTAATGCTTCTCAGTATCTATGGAAATCGAACACAGCCATGAAGTTAGTGAATGAACAAAAGCATTTTCTATAGAATTAAATTGCAACTCCTTCATTTACCTCTATTGCTAAAGCTCCTCAAGACAAGAGGTCCTCTTTCTTCCTCCAGCTTGTCACCAAACTCAAACTCAAACGCACCGAACATGACTATAGGACACTGTGGGGGATAAAATCTGTTGACACGTGGACGTATGCGATTGTGCCACGTGTCACATGCGTCGACTGACACGTGGGTAGCCATAAACTGGGAATTGAAAAAACTTTACTGGGGACCTCGGATACCTCGGGCTCGTCGGATCCCATGACAAATTGACCTCGGCTACCTCGGACTGCTCGGGAACCTCGGACTAGTCGGATCCCATGACTTATTCACCTCGGATACCTCGGATTGCTCGGGTGCCTCGAAATAGTCGGATCCCGTGACTAATTGACGTCGGGTACCTCGGATTGCTCGGGTACCTCGGGTACCTCGGACTCTGATGCATTATGACCTCGGGTACCTCGGACACCTCGGGTCCATGAATTATGACCTCGGGTACCTCGGACACCTCGGGTCCATGAATTATGACCTCGGGTCCTCGGGTGCTATGTACTGATTTTGGCATTTGATCTTATTTACCTTATTCGGGATCCTCGGAAGTCTCGGATATGATATTCGGTAACCTCGGAAACCTCGGAATTACTTTTAGACTTGAAGAATTATTATCGAAAGACACATGGTGAGTTCTTACTGGTCCATATAAAATATCTGCATAAATATCTAGTTTTGAATATTATAAATAGCAGCATTTGCTACAGTAGAAAGGACGCGATTTTGGAGATTGAAGCTTGATTATAACTTTTATTCAGAAGACTGACTTAAGCATCGGAGGCTCATTTGGTGGAGTTCCACCACATTGAGTTATTTGCAGGATCATTCGGCGGTCTCGGAACCTTACTTCGGACTCCTCGGAATCTGATCTCGGACACCTCGGACTCCTCGGAATCTGATCTCGGATACCTCGGAACCTAACCTCGGATACCTCGGAGTCTGACCTCGGATCTGTCCCGGGACCTCGGATCCAACAGCACAAAGGATATCAAGCCCGTGGAAAAAGTGCGTATTTTGGGGGTGTGTGGATTTATTCCCTACATCTTTTGGCGCCGTCTGTGGGAAAACTCGAAGAAGACTTACGCGCTCTCCAGAGCTTGATTAATTCAGACGGATTTAGAATGCCTCCGCGAAAATTACCTGGGGCTTCTAAGGAAAAGGAAGTTGATGAGGACGTCAGGGCTCAGCCAGAGAATAGTGAGGCTGACGTCCCAGCCCAGATGGGTTTAGAGAGAATAACCCAGATGCTAATGGCAGAAATGGCTGCCATGCGAGAAGACATGAAGGAGATCAGAAAAGAGAATGAAGCATTAAAATTACAAGCCTCGAAAGGCTATCAGAGAGACTCAAGCAAAACTTATCACGAAGAAGAAGTTGGAAAGAAAGAATTAGAGATCAGCTCTAACAAGAGAGAATCACATGCACCCGGTCGTGAACCGGCAGAAAAGATGGAAACGCAGCCAAACCCTGATCGCTTAGTCACTATAGAGAAAGTAACTGAGATGATCAGGAAAGACAGAGAGAGAAGGCCGAAACTGGGACAAAAATCGGCAGCCGGAGCATCCAGAGAAGCCCTGAGGATGTTGAGATCTTCGCCATTTTCTGAGGGAATCCTAAGATCGGAGATCCCAAAGAGATTTGTACAGCCAAAGTTTGAAATGTTCGACGGATCATCAGATCCAGTAGAACACATGCTACACTATAAACAGCTCATGGTGCTCTGGGAGTCACCAATCTATGATGGATTAAGATGTCGACTTTTTCCTGCAAGTCTTAAAGGCCCGGCCCTAACTTGGTTTCACAACCTTGGTCCCGACTCCATACAAATCTTCGAAGATTTGGAAGATGCATTCGTACGGCACTATTATCACCAGAGAAAGCAGATGCTAAATGTAACTTCTTTGCTAAGTGTTCGACAGACAGAAAATGAATCTCTACGAGATTATCTGACTCGATTCAAGAAAGAGGTTACATTAGTAGACCAGATGGACGAGAAAACTGCCGCATATGCGCTGCAGATCGGGGTTCTCGCAGGAAGTAGAGCTCACGAAACTCTGGTGATACGAAATTTCTCCCAACTAGAAGATGCTTATCTAGTTATCGAGGAACACATTCGAGTGGACGAATCAATTCGGGCCAGGAATGAGGCCCAGAAGAGTCAAGTACAAGAAGTGAAGACTTCAGCTGGGAGAAGCAGTGAGAAACGAGGAGAAAAGAGAAGCAGTACCGAATCTGCGAGAAAGGAACCGGAAGAGAAGAAGAAGCAATTCCAGAATAGGGAATACACCCCCCTGACAGCATCTCTATCTGTAATTTTGGAGAGCATCAGGGGAAGATCCTTTTACAGACCCCCCAGAAGAACATATGAAGATCGACCAGAGAGACCATATTGTGCGTATCACAAGGCACGGGACCATGCAACTGATCGATGTTATGCGTTGCAGGGATTTATCCAAGATCTAGTTGATAGAGGAAAAATACCGCAATTCGTGGTCTAAACAGGGGTCAGAGAAGAGGTTGTCAAAGAACAACCAAAGAAAGCTCCATCGGATGGAGAAGGCCCACCAAAAACTATCATCCACGTGATATATGGTGGACCGTCAGAAACCAACAGTACTCATCGGGATAAAGTCCGGCGAACCATGAGCATGCAAGAAGTAATGGAAGTCTCAACCGAACCTAGACCAGTTGAGGGTTCATTGATAAAGGGGGTCGACCCCAGCAGGGCAGTTTGGTTTTCTGATAAAGACCTGGAGAAGGTTTCGTCACCGCACAATGATGCCTTGGTAATTTCCTTAGCAGTTGAAAATTTCTCGGTTAAAAGAATCCTCATCGATTGCGGAAGTTCAGTGGAGATTTTGTTCAAATCCGCATTCGATAATATGGGCATTAACTTATCCGCTCTAGAACCTTCAAGAGCAGCGATATATGGATTTAATGGAGCTGCCTCAGAACCTTTGGGAGAAATTGTCTTACCTGTGACAGCAGGACCAATCACAGTAATGACAAGATTCTTGGTAGTAGATGCCAGACCTTCATATAACATCATCTTGGGCAGACGATGGATGCATAGCATGAAAGCGGTACCATCTACTTACTATCAGACAATCAGATTCCCTACTTCTCAGGGACTGTTTGAAATACGCGGAGATCAGAGTGCAGCTCAAAAATGTCAAACAGCCATGACAAAGGGACTGTCAAACCCTAGAGAAAACCCTGAGGAAATTGGGACGTCTGACAAATAGCAATTACAGGCGATTTCGCTCCAGGGTGAGAGTGAGAAAAGAACAAGAACAATTGAGGAAATAGAGCCAGTAGAGCTCGGGCAGGAAAGAGAAAAGAAAATCACGTATGTGGGCGCTGGCTTGAGTCAAGACGAAAGAGGATTAATAGTGAAATTCTTGAAAGAAAATACTGACGTATTTGCCTGGTCAATGAAGGATATGCCAGGGATTGATCCAATCATTGTAAGTCACCGACTGAACATAAAGCATGGGGCGGAATCAGTAAAGCAGAGATTAAGGCGCATCTCCCCAAAGGTGGCCCAGGCAGTTTCCGAAGAGGTCAACCGACTTTTTAAAGCCGGAATTATTGAAGAAATACAATGCCCAGAATGGATCACCAACATAGTAGCAGTCCCAAAGAAGAATGGGAAGGTTCGAGTCTGCATTGACTTCACCGATTTGAATAAAGTCTGCCCTAAAGACAGTTACATCATGCCCCGGATAGATGAACTAATTGACAGGACAGCTGGATTTGAACTTCTGTCATTTATGGATGGTTATTCAGGGTACAATCAGATTTCGATGCACGAATCAGATAAAGAAAAAACCGCATTTTATACAGACCGAGGCACATTCTGCTTCAAACGGATGCCCTTTGGCCTAAAAAATGCGGGTGCTACATACCAACGCTTGGTAGAGAATATGTTTAGGGACAAACTCGGAAGAACAATGGAGGTCTATATCGATGACATGCTAGTAAAAAGCAGGATTCGAGAAGATCACTTAAGGGATTTAGAATCAACCTTTCAAGTATTGAGAAAGTATAAAATGAAGCTAAATCCCGAGAAGTGCACGTTTGGAGTATCATCAGGCAAGTTCCTTGGACACCTTGTCACCAGGAGAGGTATAGAGGCCAATCCCGATCAAATCCGAGCTTTGCAAGAAATGCCATCTCCATGCAGCAAGAAACAAGTTCAGAAGTTAACTGGAATGATTGCAGCCTTGAATCGATTCATCTCTAAGTCCTCGGATCGATGTCAACCTTTATTCCAGTTATTGAAAAAGCACGCCAAATTCGAATGGAAAGATAAATGTGAGCAAGCTTTTCAGAATTTGAAAGAGTATCTCGGACAGCCTCCCATCTTATCAAAACCAGAAGCAAAAGAACCTTTGTTACTTATCTCTCAGTCTCGGAATTTGCAGTAAGTTCAGTACTAATCCAAGACAGAGACGGGGCAGAGAGGCCGGTTTACTTTCTCAGTAAAACACTATTGGATGCCGAGACTCGCTACAGCAGGATTGAAAAAGCAGGATTGGCTCTAATGTTTTCGGCTCAGAGGTTAAGACCTTATTTCCAAGCTCACCCAATAATTGTTATCACAAACCTCCCTCTCAAGAACATCCTGACGAAGTTTGAAAAGTCTGGTCGCATGGAAAAATGGGCAGTAGCTTTGGGTCAGTACGATATCACTTACAGACCTAGAACAGCCGAGAAGGGACAGACTGTCGCTGATTTTCTGGCAGATTTTCCGATAGAAGATCCATTTTGGGAAGAAGAACCAGAACCCATTATAACTAAAGAAGAATCAGAAGGACCTTTATATATATGGGATAAAAAGAGCGGATGGAGGCTCTTCGTCGATGGGTCAGCCAGCAGCACAGGAGCAGGAATAGGTGCCATTTTGGTTACACCTGATAACACAAGACTGGAACTAGCAATAAGACTTGGTTTTCTGGCCTCGAACAATGAAGCAGAATATGAAGCACTTCTGGCAGGATTAAGAATGGCAGAGAATCTAGAGATACAAGAACTAAAAGTCTTCAGCGACTCGCAGCTAGTTGTAAATCAGGTAAACGGAGAATTTTCGGCAAAAAATGAACAGATGGCAAAATACTTGGAGGTAGCTTTACTGGCTATGAGAAAATTCAAAAATGCAAAGTTGTTTCACATAAACAGGGGAGAGAATCGTCACGCAGACGCCTTGGCCTATGTAGCAGCGATGCTAGGAGAAACCGAGAGAAGATCTATCTCAATAGAGTTTTTAGCCATCCCGAGCATTTCATTTGTGGAAGAATGTTCTCAGACAGAAGAAGATGACACCTGGATGACACCAATCATAAGATTTATAAGAGATGGAATCCGAGATCCAGACAAGAAAGTGGCCAGACGAATTGAAGAAAGGGCCAAGCGATATAGTTTACTTGGGGGCGAGCTATACCGAAAATCAGCAGGGGGACCATGGTTGAAATGTGTTACCCCTTCAGAAGCTCAACAGATCATGGCCGAAATTCATGAAGGAGAATGTGGAAATCATTCAGGAGGAAGATCTTTAGCCCACAAAGCTTGGACTCAAGGATACTATTGGCCTTACATGCAAGAGGATGCAAAGAAATATGCAAAGAAGTGCGAAAAATGCCAGAAACACGCACGAACAATCCATGCTCCTGCTGGAGAATTACACTCTGTAGCTAGCCCATGGCCGTTTGTACTATGGGGCCTTGACGTAGTTGGACCTCTTCCCATGGCCCCAGGAAAGAAACAATACATGTTAGTTGCTACCGATTATTTCACAAAATGGGTAGAGGCAGTGGCTTTACAACAAGTTCGAGAAGAAGAAGTAGAGAAATTTTTGTGGGAGAAGATCGTCACCAGGTTTGGCCTCCCTTATGCTTTTATCTCAGATAATGGGGCACAGTTTCGAGGCAGTAAAATCGCCTATTTCTGCAAAAAATTCGGGATAAAACAATTGTTCTCCGCTCCCATGTACCCCCAAGGTAATGGACAGGCTGAAGCAACCAACAAGGTGATTTTAGAAAACTTGAAGAAGAGACTCGAAAAAGCCAAAGGGAAATGGGCAGAATTACTAGATGGTGTTTTATGGGCTTATCGGACTACGCCTAGAAGATCAACTGGAGATTCGCCATTTGCCCTAGCATTTGGGATGGAGGCAGTTATACCAGCAGAAATGGTAGTAGCGACAACTCGTCACAAAGCGGTGGAAGAAGGTTCTGGATTCGAAACTCAGGTTTTCGATGTTGATATGGCAGAAGAACGAAGAGAGCAAGCTCGAGTCCGAATAGAAGATTATCATCGAAAACTAAGAAAATAGTATCAAAAGAAAGTCAAAGAAAGGAATTTCCAAGAAGGAGACCTAGTACTGAGAAAAGTATTCCAGAATACAAGAGAAGTAAATGCAGGAAAACTAGCAACCAATTGGGAAGGACCGTATTTGATTCAGAAGGTTGGTCAAGCCGGAAGCTATCACCTGAAAACTATGGAGGGAAAGTACATAGAAAAACCTTGGAATGTAATGAATTTGAAGAAATTTTATCAATGAGATATTAGTTACGACCAGATTGTAAAGAGATTGTGTATCAGTAAAGATGTGATACTTTTTGAAATTTGTCTGATTGAAGTTCCCGGTCCACTTCAGAAATGGAGTCGGATCCGGATTTGAAGTACTGATCCACTTCAGAAATGGAGTTGGATTCAGATTGAAGTTCCTGGTCCACTTCAAAAATGGAGTCGGATCCGGATTTGAAGTACTGATCTACTTCAGAAATGGAGTTGGATTCAGATTGAAGTTCCTGGTCCACTTCAGAAATGGAGTCGGATCCGGATTTGAAGTTCCTGGTCCACTTCAGAAATGGAGTCGGATCCGGATTTGAAGTACTGATCCACTTCAGAAATGGAGTTGGATTCAGATTGAAGTTCCTGGTCCACTTCAGAAATGGAGTCGGATCCGGATTTGAAGTTCCTGGTCCACTTCAGAAATGGAGTCGGATCCGAATTTGAAGTTCTTGATCTACTTCAGAAATGGAGTCGGATCCGGATTGAAGTTCCTGGTCCACTTCAGAAATGGAGTCGGATCCGGATTTGAAGTTCCCAGTCCACTTCAGAAATGGAGTCGGATCCGGATTGAAGTCCTCGGTCCACTTCCGAAATGGAGTCGGATCCGCATTAAAGTTCCTAGTCTTCCGAAATGGAGTCGGATTAGGATTGAAGTTACGTTTAGAAATGAAGTCGGATTCGGATTGATTCTTGGTCAAAGTTGCGTTTGAAGTTACAAATGAGCTTTGTAATTACTAAATAGCAAGTCGGATTCAATTTTACTATGCGAAAAATAAACGGCAAATGAAGCATTGTAACATGATTGTATTTGAAGTTAAAAGAAAGAAAATTCAAGGGAAAAAGGTAGAAACCTCCCCAAAATATCTTAATTACAGTGCAAAAAAAATCAAAAAAATTATTTCTTCTCGGAGTCGGGTAATTCTCCCTCCTCAGGGTTCTTCTCGGCCTCCGCTTCATCCTCGTCGGGAAGATCATACTTGTCTACTATTTCTTGTAGACGATCTCGCTCGGCACGTAGACGATCAACCCTTTTATGAACAGGGGCAAGTAAATCTTGGACTTCATTCTGGTACTTAGCCGCGAGAGCAACATCCAGAGCCTCCTTTTCAGCTTCAAACTTGGCCTCCTTCTCGGCCATCATCTTCTCCAGCATCCGACGTGCCGACTCTGATTCTGCCAATGCCTGTCGAAGACGGGTAGCTTCACTCTCGGATATCTTGGCAGCAGCTTGAGCTTTCCCCGCCTCGTCCTTAGCTTTGGAAACTTGACCTTGCAGGGTCCGATTCCGGGCTTGGGTGGCGTGTAGATCATTCTCGGACGCTTTGAGCTTGTTGTTGAGCTTGGCCACCAGCGAATGCACCGAGTTGATACTCTGCAACCAACCAAATTACAAGCATGTTATACAGAGGATGGGCGAAACAAATGTATATGTAAAAACATTTTAGAACTTACGGAGAAAGTTGAAGTGTAGTATGAGCCGAGAAGAGATTCCTCATTTTGCCGATTATAATGTTCAATATCAGCAGGGAGTCGGATCTGCTCCACAATTGCAGAAGCCACAGAGGCATTCTTAACGGCGCTATCGCCGAGAACAACAGATTTACCCGACTTCAGGACTGGTCGGGGCCGGAAGACATCCGAAGGTTTGGGAACAGGACCTTTATGCTGATGGACCTGTTCGTGACGTCCTTCCTTCTGAGCAACTTTCCCAGGCTCATGCTGGGATCCGGAAGGCTGGCTTTGGGATTTTTCACTTTCTTGGGGCAGAGACGTCGACTCAGGAACATCTGCACCCGGAAGAATAATAATGGGAGGTGCAGAGTTCAGAGGTGCCTCATCATGAGCCGGGGCATTTTGGCTGGATTGACCAGCTTCCCTACTCTTTGTAGCCGGCTTCTTGGTGACTCGGGGCAAACCCTGCCCAGAACTCTTCCTTTTCTGGCGAATGGGAGAGTCGGCTCCAACATCCGCTTGAAGTCGTCCCATGTCTCGGAATCCGGTTCGGTAAGATCTCCCGAGAGACTGTGCGATTTCAAGAAAATGGTTAAAAGATGAAGATGAAGATGAAGAGCTGGATCCAGAAGAAATAGTGACCGAACTCGAATCGGACGAGATAGGAATATAATAAGAAATTGGATCAACGTCAACTACCTCGGAATCCGTGGCTTCAGAGTCGGCACGAACTGGGGTATCCGAAGATGAGACCTGAGGTTTTAACCTCTTAGCTTTTTTCTTCGATTGACGAGGTTCGGCTGGATCGGTGGAGAATCCGAGAGGAAGTTTTCGAAGAAATTCTCCCTCGGGTATTGTTTGGCTCAACTCCTCGGACGTCGGATCGACACAAATCCGAGAATATCCGAGAGCGTTGAGACCGACTAAACGTTGATAGATAAGAGAAGGAAGTCGGCGCAGATCGAAGCAGAGAGGAAGCGTATCCTCGGGAAAGGCAAAAGAACTATCTGTGTTCACATCTGCAAAACATTGTGGAAGAAATTAGAGACTTGTTGAAACAAAAATAGTGATTTATTTTTGGAAAAATACCCGGGTACCTTCAAAATTAAAACTTTTATACAGGAGACCTGGGGCGTCATCCTCGGATCCTCTCTCCCAATCCCCTGATAAGAACACAGGGTAGCATTGCCAGGATTTATCGCAATCCTGGATCCTCTCTAGGATTGGGAGTCTTCGGGTCCGGGTTGCCAAGAAGTAGAAAGTTATATCTGAATTCTCCCCACGCTCCTTGGAAACCTTTTTAAGAAAATGTTGTCGGCGAACATCCTCAAGAGAAGGACCTCGGCCCCATATGTCCCTAATACGTTCAAACGAACGTACCATACGCCAAAAATTGGCATTTACCTGACCCGGAGCAACTTTATAGAAATTTAGTAGCTCTCGGGCAAAAGGAGTAAGCGGAAGGGGAATACCCGAGAGAAGTTGTCCGACTGTTAAACATGTTACATTCGGATTCGGCAGCGAATGATGGGAATAGAGAAGGGAGTTGGGCACATGCTCAAGTTCAATTGACTCGGGTATATGGTATTTTGCTCGGATCTCATCTAGATCTGGACGAGGCCAAGTTTGGGGATCGGCGTGTTTTAAAACGGATTTTAATGATTCTTTTGGCATTTTTTAGGAGACCGATGACATCGAATTTACTAAAAGAAGCTTACCTACGAGAGCCGAGAGCTCCGAGAAGTATTAGACAATGAAGCCGAGAAGGCCGAGGATTGAAGCCGAGAGGGCCGAGAAAGGTAGCCGAAGGTGCCGAGGTATGTGAAGAATAGGGAGCCGTGAAAGCCGAGAGAGCCGAGGTTGCCGAGAAGGAGAGGCTACAGAAACTGAAATCCAAAAGATGAAAAATGAGACGAGAGCAACCTATTTATACCCTCGAGTGTAATGATTACATTGACAAACAGTGGGTACGGACCAATGGCAGATCGACACGTGGCGAGCATTAAATGCTGCGCAGAGGAGCCGAAGAGACGCAGAAACATTCCACGCGTCACATTCTTGGTGGTGACACGTGTCTTCGCACGTGCTGTGGCCGGACACGTGTCACCTCCAAGAGGGGCGATTGTGGGGGATAAAATCTGTTGACACGTGGACGTATGCGATTGTGCCACGTGTCACATGCGTCGACTGACACGTGGGTAGCCGTAAACTGGGAATTGGAAAAACTTTACTGGGGACCTCGGATACCTCGGGCTCGTCGGATCCCATGACAAATTGACCTCGGCTACCTCAGACTGCTCGGGAACCTCGGACTAGTCGGATCCCATGACTTATTCACCTCGGATACCTCGGATTGCTCGGGTGCCTCGAAATAGTCGGATCCCGTGACTAATTGACGTCGGGTACCTCGGATTGCTCGGGTACCTCGGACTCTGATGCATTATGACCTCGGGTCCATGAATTATGACCTCGGGTCCTCGGGTGCTATATACTGATTTTGGCATTTGATCTTATTTACCTTATTCGGGATCCTCGGAAGTCTCGGATATGATATTCGGTAACCTCGGAAACTTCGGAATTACTTTTAGACTTGAAGAATTATTATCGAAAGACACATGGTGAGTTCTTACTGGTCCATATAAAATATCTGCATAAATATCTAATTTTGAATACTATAAATAGCAGCATTTGCTACAGTAAAAAGGACGCGATTTTGGAGATTGAAGCTTGATTATAACTTTTATTCAGAAGACTGACTTAAGCATCGGAGGCTCATTTGGTAGAGTTCCACCACATTGAGTTATTTGCAGGATCATTCGGCGGTCTCGGAACCTCACTTCGGACTCCTCGGAATCTGATCTCGGACACCTCGGACTCCTCGGAATCTGATCTCGGACACCTCGGACTCCTCGGAATCTGACCTCGGATACCTCGGAGTCTGACCTCGGATCTGTCCCGGGACCTCGGATCCAACAGCACAAAGGATATCAAGCCCGTGGAAAAAGCGCGTATGTTGGGGGTGTGTGGATTTATTCCCTACAGACACTTATCCCAATTTTTATCTTAGTTTATTGCACCCCAGATAATTTTTGTTAAATTTTTCCTCCTAACAAAAAACCAAGTACCCTCAACATTCATATTTTGTTGAATACGATAGGTATACCTTATCTATGGAATACTTATGGGTACAAACCATATCTTTTTTTCAAAATATATATCCCATAAAACTTTTCGGAAAAAGTTTTTCCATTCATCAAACCAGGAGCCCTATGAAAAGATTGCAATACTTCCCTAACAAGCCTAGGAAATGGAAAAGGCACCCACACCTTGCTTAGTTAGGAATCTGAGGAACACTCTTCCCCCAATTATATATTTACCTAATGAGAAAAAAAATTTAAAATTTACTTTTAAGTCTATATTTACAAAAGTACAGACCATTAAGTCACCTCTACAAAACTATAGACACTTTAGTTTAACCGTCTGCCCATTAAGGCCTTTTTTAAGGTTATCATCCAATTTTCTCTAAAATACCCATACTACCCTCCATTTATTATCAATTTTAATTGATAGCATCAATTTGATTTGAAGTTTGGCTGACGCACAGTACCATACGTTGGCCAACTTCAATAAAGTTTAGTTCAGCTCTTTCCCTCTATTTCCTTCCTTTACATCTATTTCCCTCCATTTCTTTCATCCACAGCTCTTTCCCTCCATTTTTTCCTTCTTCAATTCTTCACAACTCCTCTATCCTCCATTTAAGGTGAAGAAAGACGAAGGTGATACCGGTTTGAAAGATTTCCTTCCAATCATTTATTTTGTAGCATCTTGGTTATTCTCTACAACTCTTTGCAGCTTGTCTATGCGCCATTGAAGGTCAATAAAGAAAGCAACGTTGGTTTTAATCTTCAGTTAAGAAAAAAGAAGATGAAGAAGGAAGAAGGCGGAGAAGATGATTATCACTTTCATTTTTGTTAAGCAAGAATCTTCTCTCAAGTTTAAGTAATGACATTTACGAAATTAGTTGAACCAGTACTATTTTCACCTAACTGGTTGAACCAATATCACTTTCATGATTTATCTCTATTTTCAGTTTGAGTATTGAGCTCAACTTAGTTGAACCACTAACATAGTTAGACTATAATGAAGGGATGATTGGAAAATGCATTTCAATAAAGAATCCCCTGTAACAATAGTGAAATGAACATATTTTTTTTTCAAAAGAACTACTCAACTTAGTTGAACCAGTCAATTTTCATAAAGTCGGTATTTGTTTCTAGTTTGAGTATTGAGCTCAACTTGATTAAACTAATAATATAGTGAGATAATGATGAAGAGATGAAAAAATATATCTCAACAAAGAGGACCCCTTATAACAAGGGTAAAACAGAAAAAATTCTTTCAAAGAAACTATTCAACTATGCATCATTGAAGGTGTTTAAGAATGGAATGTCGGTTTCAAAGTTCAGTTAAAAAAGAAGAATGTGAAGAAAGAAGAATGTGAATAAGATGGCTATAACTTTCATTTTTGTTACGCAAGAATTTTCTCTAAAGTTTTAATAATGATATTCACGAAAAAGGTCGAACCAGTACCGTTTTCACAAAATTAGTTGAATCAGTTGTACCTTGTTTACCAAACTGGTTGAACCAGGCATAGAACAAATAACATAAAATAAAAACAAAGAACAAAGAACAAAGAACATAAAATAAAACCAGGCATGTATTGGCGGCATAGACTTGTTATCTTAATTTTTAGGTTTTGGTGAGATATTGACTAAAGTGTTAAGGTCATTGCCAAGTATAGGCAAGAGACTTTTCTTACGGATAAATGAAGGAAAGTGGGAGTAAACATTTGCCGTCCCCTGGCGATTTCAAAATTTGAAGTCTCCCCTCCCAAAAATACCAGAAAAGCCGTGATTTAGAAAAGTTTTCTATGACTTTTGCTAGAAGATGTAAAAACAACAATTGCAATCTCTATCTCGAGTGACTGTTGGGGCCATGCATGTGAATCTAGCCGCCACTTGCACGTGATGTATCATGTAGGAAATAGATGGCTACTGAGTATGATTTTTAAAGTATATAGTCATGGAGTAAAACATCTGTCACAACGCAAAATATGAGCCACATGGCATAGTATTAATGGACGCTGACCGTATGGATGTTTGGCCAGTCCCTCGGTGGACATTTACAACCTTTTGATCTTTGCACCCAAATAATGCTCAATAATGCTCAAATTCATAGCTCTGCGAGCTTCCCTTTTTTCTTTATGTGGATGGAAATGCCCGCCCATTGTTCCAAAGGCATCTTGGAGCAAGAACCTCCGCCCAGCTTTGCCCAGCATCTTCTGCCGATTGTCAGCCTGTTCAGCTGACCTCAGAGGATTCCAGTCACCCGGCACAAAAACAACCAATGGAAATAACTTCAATCGAATAGCTTAGAAATCACTAATCAGACTGATTTTTGGTTTAGAGGTCCGCCGAAGGACTGGCCAAACATCCATACGGTCAGCGTCCACTAAAAGTGTGGTGCGTGGCTCGTACTGTGCCTTGTGACAGACAATGCTATGGCAGATCGAAGTTTTAGTCGACAGTCACGCAGTAAAATGCAGTCTCTCGCCTGCTTCGAAATGTTATGGTATGTGTGTTGTTTGCAAGGCTGAAGCTACCCAACCTCAGTAAAGTATGTGTTAAATATTTTTCATCCTAACAATAATTACTAGTTCCTTGGGTGTTCTTGTGGGTTTTGACTAAGGGCCTGGCTCGAGGGACTGAGGGACTGACCTTAGAGAGAGACCCAGATTCGGCGTTTGGGACCGAAAGAACTACAACAACGAGAGGTCCAAAAAGAAAATTAAATGACAAAAGTTAATTAAAAACAAAGAACATATATAGAAACGGGTATGTGATGGCGACATGGCCTTGTTATCTTAATTTTTTCTTTGTGAGATATTGACTAATGTGTCAGGGTCATTGGAAGGATGCGTAATAGAATTGTTTTATGGAAGAAAAGGATAGTGGAAGGAAGGCCCATACTTAGTTTTTTCAAAACGTTGCGAAAAAAAAAAAAAAAAAAACATGAAATATTCAATAATCCAAAACAAACCCATAATTTTAAATTTTTCAAAAAATCCCATGAATAAACTCATTTTTCTTTTGAACATTAAAAAAATATTTTTTATTTATGTCACTAATTTTTATGTTTAAAAAATATTTATAAAAAAGATTAACATATTCCTATGCTTTTGGAAACTTTGATAAATAAGAAATAATTTGGAAATTATTAGTGTTCTTTATATTACTTAGATTTAAAGAAAATATCATGTGGCATACATACACACATATATGTATAAGTTTTTTTGAGTGCGTAGTTTTTGGATTAAAAATGTATTAAACCTGAAGTCATCTCTTATCGATCTTTTGACGTTCTCGTCTTTTTGACCGCTTTTTTTACTCCGTTTTTTTAACTCGAATCGTTTTAAACTCATTTTTAAGGGACGGATTTTTGCCGCTTCACGATTTGCTAACTATGGGAAGGCCCAAAACTCAAAAGTTTTCAAATTTAAAAATTTTACTACAACCGTACTTTCTTATATGCGTGATTACAAACGAGTAAATTAGGCTTGGTTTACTAGAAGGCGGTGTGGTGGTGGCGGCGCCGCCTCCTCTTTCTTTTTCTTTCCTCTTCTGTTTTCTCTTCATATTTTTTTTTTTGCTTAAGAGAGTGGGTGTGGAGAGAAATAGAAAGAGGGACTTATTTGTCCTTTATACTAGTAATTACCCAAGCCAATGGCACTCCCCAACAAAGAGTCCGCCAATAAAATCGTATGCCTTCGGCACTCGACACATGCAAATAATTGAACACAACCCGAACACAAAAAACTCAACAACTGAATGTCGAGCTAAAAAAAACCTAAAGTCAAATGATGACTCAAATGTATATCATCATATTTCAGTAGAACCTCTATATCTGGGAAACAAATATATATAACACAAATCAACATTAGGCAGTGTCTCAATTCAATTGTCTAACACCTTGCATCACTGGAAACAAATCTCACTCTGGTCTCTTTGTTATAGAGGATGTTGTTGGTACGTAGCATATTCCTTTACCAACATTTTGGCGTTGAACTTGAGGACAACAACCAAAATAAGGGCTGCATATGCATCTCTTGCTTCAAAGATAAGATTCCAAACAAATGGGGAGAATTGAAAACAATTAATCTAAAGCATGTCCATGTTATCTCTAGTAAATATAACCATCTTGTTCCAGCAGCCAAATACTGTAGCATTTCAAACTTTAAGCTTTTTTTGTCTTCTATAGTTTGTGGGTCAAAATGGACATACAATTACCACTAACTTCAAAAATCTATGACTCTTGAACTATACCCAAGAACTATGCAATGATAGCCAAAATTTTGAATGGTTTTGGGCCTAGATGGGGTTGAAATTTCTGGGACTACAAACACTGGACTATACAAAAATAGTCCTACGGTAGTGAGTCGCAAGGCTAGGTAACAAAATTATTTTAAATTATGTAATCTATAGTAGACTCGGTGTTGGCTGCTTTCACCATCTTTATTACTTTGGAGTGTGGAAATTAATACCCAAGTTGTTAGGCAGACCAAAGCCAGGGATCACGAAGAGCCCAGCATATAGATAACTCAGCTTGACCTTGAAGTCATTCTCAAGGTTCTTTCAGCCAGGGACCACATGGAATTTTGGCCCATCCCAAAAATAAGTAGACCTCCAAATCATGCTGATTTTTGGTTAAAGATATTCCAATCCAAAGAAAGAATCCAATCCAAAGTAAGAATTAATCATGCTGACTTTTGGTTTGTTAGTCCACCTAGGGATGGGCCGAACAGCCATACGGCTAGTGGTCTCTAAGGGTGTGCTAATGCCACTGAGAAAAACTTCGATGAACATCCCCATGACGGCCCACAATATGAGCTACGTGGCACATTTGTAGAGGATGCTGACTGTATGAATCTTTGGCAACTGAGTAAAACTTCGATCACCACCCCCATAACGGCCCACAATATGAGCCACATGGTACATTTGTAGAGGATCTGACTATGGATCTTTAGCCAATGAGTGAAACTTTGATGACCACACCCATAACGGCCCACAATATGAGCCACTTGTCACATTTGTTGTGGATGCTAACTGTATGAGTCATTGGACTACCCCACACCTTGGTGGACCTACATACTAAAAAACAACATCATTGGTGATTTCTAGATGTAGGAATCCATGAAGAAAAGTGCTTAAATCCAACAGCTAGAAATCTCCAATCAAGATGATTTTTGGTTTGTAGGTCCACCAAAGTGTGGCCCAAACATTCAGTGTGCCAAAACACTATGCTGCGTCCCTGGAAGAGTGTTATATTGATGTGATCTGTATGTCACCTGATTAGTGATTTCTAACCGTTGGATTGGAGTTAATCAGGCTGATTTTTGGTATGTAGATACAACTATTAAGATAAACCAATCAGACTGAAGTGTTGGATCTGAGTACCTCAAATTAATGATCAAATCTGGTTGAAGGTCCATAGGAATAAGCCTGATCGGTCAGAAACCACGGTTGAAAACTCAAATCCAATGGTTAGAAACCACCAAAAGGTTTATAGCCCTTGGATCTGAGTACCCCAAAATAATGCTCAAATCTCGGTGTTTCAAAAATCAAACCTGAAGGTTATAAACCACCAATCACGCTGATTTGGTGATTTATAGCCATTGGATCTAAGTAACCCAAAAAAAATGCTCAAATCTGGTTGGATTCCACGGTTGGATCATAGATGCATAACACACTTGCCCATTCAAAATCTATAAAACATGTATTAGTAAAGGATAAAAAACACATTTTTCATTGAAACTCTGGCAAACAGTTTAGACTCTAAAACTCATTCAAACCTGAAATTACTCTAACTAACATGAATTTTTTATTTATTTGTTTATTAGTTTTCCCTTTTTCAAAAAGAAAGCATCAATATAGATCAAACACTAAGCAAACTAAAACGTGATGGACAGGCAGCCTTAAATTGTTGTCTTTCTTCACACAATACTAAAATCAAACATTAAGCAGACATTGTATAAGATTTTAAGAAAATCAATAAAAAACTACAAATGTTAAAACGGAAAATTACAGAAAAGAAAATAAACTTTAATTTATTTACAAAAAAGAATACAACTTTTCGCAAATCCCAAAAAAGAAAACGAAACGCCTCGTCTGCTGTCAGTCCAATCAATCGTCGACTGACTGATGGTTGACACGTCTGACAAACGCCCTTTTAAAGGGCGTTTATTCTTGAGAAATTTTAAAAAACGTCCCATAATTCCTCAACTTCTAAACCAATCTACGAATATTGGAATGATCTGAATTTTTGTGAGGATGATCTCCTCACCGTAGAGATCATCCTCACCAAAAATCAGCCATTGATTCATCTTCTGGGTACGCCAAAATGGGGGTAAAAATTGGGGTATCAAAAAACGCCCTTTAAAAGGGCGTTTGTCAGTAAAAAACGCCCTTTAAAATGACGTTTTCTACTGACACACGTCCTTTAAAATAACGTCTGTCAGGTTGTCAGATGTCCGACTGACACTGACAGACGTTTTAGGCATTTATTACTGAAAAACGCCTTTTAAAAGGGTGTTTGTCAGAAAAAACGCCATTTTAAAGGGCGTTTTTTTAATAAACATGTGCCACGTCATGAAACGCCCTTTTAAAGAGCGTTTCGTTTTCTTTTTTGGGATTTGCGGAAACTTGTATTCTTTTTTGTAAATGAATTAAAGTTGGTTTTCTTTTCTGCAATTTTCCGATGTTAAAAATTTGAAAGTAAATAGTCAATACTAAAATCCCATTACCCAAATCTCATAATTTATACCCTGCCAACCCAGAAATTCAAAGAGAAGCCCACCCAAAGATTAGGAAGGGAGAGTGGTGCGTGATTCTTGGGAGCCCAGATTAAGGAGAAAAAAAAGATGAAAAATACCTCTTAATAACTTGGGGTAATGTTGAGAGGGAGAGTTGAGATCGACGGCGATGTAGAGCAGCGGCAGAAGCAGAAGCAGGGAGGTTGCGCACAGTGAGGACGGAGAGAGAGGGATCGCTATGCTTGGAGGCATATGATTGAGGTTCACACGGTGAGGACGGAGAGAAAGAGGGAGCGTTCTGTTTGAGGATGTGGGCTAACATCGTGGGGTTTACAATTCTACAGAGAGAGAGAGGGAGAGATGTGGGGGTTTACCACCGTTTTGCACGCTGAAATTCAGTTTTTTATAGGGTGTGGAGAGTGGGAGTTAGTTTCTTAACTAGTGGCTGCGATCCGATCTGACCGTCCAACTTAGATGGATGGATTTGATCTCAGCCACTCTTTATGTTGGGGGATAAGTTGGAGGATAAGTGGGGAGATATAAGTTGTGTTTTGTTATATAGATTTTTGTTTTAAGTGGGCATGAAGAGAGAAATCGTGGGTGTCAATATCCTGTTCCCTTTTAACAGGTAACCAAAAGTATACCTGGGGTGCGATCATTGGCACATGATCTCCGCTTTAAAAAATTTCACCTGATCTTTTGGTGTGTTGTGTTGATCCAGTGCGCCTGTTTTGCCGGCAATATGTGACCTTTATCCCTGCTTACTGGCTGAAAGAGTTTACCACGTTGCATTGTGGAAGAGGGGTCGGGTCACATCAAACATTGTACCAGTCCTGGCCCCATTAAAGCTGGACTCATGTGGTGGCTCGGCCACAATGGAGTGAGTAAACTCTATTGTTCGTTGTACAAGCACAAACAAATATCTGCAAAATTACATAACAGATATATATTAGAACGTGGATCGAACATTTTGCAATGGTGGTGGAGATTCAAACATGATCATAACTCCCAAAATCCTTACTTTAGCAATGTCACACGAGATAGTTCTCACATCCAGTTCCTTCGATTTTTGGTAATGCCCTATCAGAAGTTGGCTCACAATTGAAAGGCGGCCATGGATGATATTTTGTGGGCCACATCTTTAAGTCCACGAGCATGCATGTCTACCTTAAAAATCAAAGATTGAGCTCAAACAATGTCCCCTTAAATCCATTTCTCATTAAATTCTGTGTGTATTGGATGTCTCTGTCATCCCTGTACATTTGTAATAACAAAAATGAATGAAAGTTCTTCAAAACACAATGCTTCAGCAGGTCATGGCGACTATCAATGGTATGCAAGACTCGTCGCACTACAGAATGGTAAATCGTAGCATCTTCTTGGGACGATGCTGTAGTATTGTCCCTAGGTCTAGACAATTGGATGGCCTTTGAGATTTCTGTAGTGTCAATACCAAGTACCATGAGCACTCCGGAGTCTGGACCTACAGATGAAAATAGGAAAGACGGCCACTTGGGATGATGGTAACACTGTCCTTACAGAATATGAGTATATTTGAGTGATTGTTACTTGCGTTTAGCCCCTCGATCGTGAAGGGGTGATTGTTGTTGCAGACATGTTGCTCCAGGTTTTCTTCTCATGCATTGGCCCACCTCTACACAAGTTGCAGAGATGATCAGATGCTTGCAACATGTTCTTTGAGAATATCATGGTACCCATCTACTTTGTTTTTTTTTTTTCGTGTAAAATACTTGAAAAAAATTGAGAATCAGTCTCCAATAGTTGTTCTGGAGTTCTTGGTGGAAGTCATACATGTGACGTTGCAGAACAACTACGTACAACACATACATTTTTTGGTGGGAAGAAGCAGCTTGTTCTTTCTATAGCAAGCTGATCAAGACGAGGTGAAATTTCTATGATCACAAATTTACCCATAACTGGTACCCACCTACACCTAATCTTTTACCTTCAATGGACCTAATATTGCTCCTCTTACTAGAGCAACTTCAAGGGAGATCTCTATTTTGGAGCAGAAAAATAATATTTTTTATTATAAAGTGCTTTTACCGCACCTTGGTTACGGTGTGAACTACAACCACAGTCTCTATTTTTATCTTTAAAAACACATTTTCTTTTAAAAGTACAGGACACAATTGGTATTAAACTTTTACATAACACAGGAAAAGGTTAAAGTTGGAATTTTTTTCCTTGAACAGTAATGGAGACTCCTTTTACAGACCCATAGGGGTCTCCAGATTTGGAGACTCAAAATGGGGTCTCTAGAATAGAGACCCTTTTTAGAGTACGGTTGGAGGGTGCCAACTCTCCGTAAGTCGACCCATTTATCCGAATTTAAGGGTGAACTAATCAAGAAAAATTATCATAATTTAAAACGAAATATCAATATGTCAAAATATATTAAGATTTTCAACAAAAATCTCCAGTAACTAACGTCATTTATAAATAAGGTCAAAAAACATAATATCAAAATAACCGATGATCTGTGAGTCACGATTCATCAAAATGTCGCATCTGCTCTACTACTCAAAACAATATAAAGTAATGAATTTTATTACAAGAATGCATAAGTAAAAAAAAAAAAAACTAATAATGTTCATCTTCATGGTTCGGCTCCTGTTCCTTCGGTTAGTATGTCTCCTCTCCTAATTCGTCAACGGGTTGCAGTTCCTTCTCGTACTATTCCTCGTAAGTTTCGGCCTCATCTACATTTGAAAATTCTGGTTGTAGGAGTGAGCGCTAAGTTTTTCACCCCGAACATAATTCAAACAATACAATTTATAGTCATGCTAGCACAGATTGAACTGTCAAACAGTAATGTCATGGTCATAATAAATACATAAACAATTAATCAAAAGTAACGTACAACCCTCGCAGGGAGTCTCCTTCTTTACCCACACAGGGGGTCTTCTTGGGGTTTTCAGGTCTTTCACCCTAGAAAACTCACTCCCAACTTGCTTTATCGCTTCCGAATCGGAAATAGAATGCATGTCTTCATTTATATAGGAAATTACTGAAAATGTAAATATCCATGCAAGGGATCTCAATTTTGAACATGCTATCATACTGATAAGCAAAAATTACCATGATACAAAATCTACCATTTAATAACCAATACGTGTTCGCACACTCCTAATTTACATTGTAAGAATCATGGGGGTACTTACCTTCGATCGCTTCCCAAACTTCACCTTGCTCTTAGTCGGTCCTCTTCACGTTACTTGAATACAAGATAATCAAACCTTCAATATCCACGTTTTAGTTAGGTGTCAGTTAAACCGATTTCTTGAATCCTAAAATGGGTTCTAGATGTTATAGAAGTTTGATTGGTGTAATTATCAAGGACTACCGTTGTCTGGACCTAAAGACGACAATAAGAGTTAATGGTCATTAGGATGATGGCAACAGTTTGTAAAAAATTATAAATTTGTTTAATCAACATTTCTAATTGTGAAAGGTCAAAATATCACTGTTTTATTTTATTTTTATATTTAAAAAAAAATAAAAATGCAAAGGTCGTTAACCTAGACCATTCAACTAATGGTGCCCCATCATGAAGTCATGTAGCCTATGGAGCGGGCAATCATAATTGAATGAAAGGAATGGAGGACTTAATAAAAATAGGACTTGTTTTAAAACTTAATATGCCAAAGAGGGTCCCACTTGGGATCTCAAGGATTTCATAAGGAAAAAGGGTCATACGGTCTAAAATTTGGGAACTGAGTTCCAACAACATAATTGAATAAAAAGTGATATTGTTCTAGGCAAAACTTTAAGAAATAAACAGTAAAATTTGATGCTACAATATTCACTCAAAATCAGAAACTTTTAAAAAACAATCGGGTAAAAGATGAAGTCCAACATCATTCTTGGCATCCCAAACCAGGTGTTAGAACTATCATAAACGGACTGAAGTGGTACACGACAGGGTTATTGGTGAACTGGGTTGATAGCAGCAACTACTTGGTCTTGATCAAGACAAAAGAGTGGCCAACATTAAGGGTGACTCACGACATAAGACGACTTCATGATCTTTACTAAAAATACAGCAACAAGGAGGAAACAACACGAAAATCAACAGAAGAAAACTCACCCGGATAAAGTGACTGCCCGGATGAAAATAGAGGGTATTGATCAGACGATGATGGTCTGTCTCAAGGCTTCACGGCAGTAACTCCTTTGATATAGCAGCAACCCAAGTTCACACGTGATGGGAAACAAGAAGATGAAGATGCGTCTTGTGGTTGGATGGGAGATGACAACCGTTGAAAGGATTTGGGCGGCCAGCAACAATTCTTCAAGTTTCTTATCTCCGTCAATCTCCAATGAGATGAGGGATGGAAACGAGAAGGGTGGTTTAGTTGATGGGGGAGGAGAGTGTTTCAACGGAGTGGAAACAACTCAGGGTTAGATAAATATATATATGAGTGTATCTAGGTTATGGGGCAAGGTGTAATAGATGAAGGACAAGTGTAGGGTTGGAAAGGATTTAGGTTAGGAAAAAACCTAGTCAAAGATGGAGTGGTGTGAGTAAAACGGTGGAAGGAAAATGGTTTAACGGTGAGGCCGAGTTTCAAACCCACTAAGATTGGTTTTGTTGTTGGCACGTGTAATAGTGGGAGGAGTGAAAAAGGTTTGGGGGTAAAATAATTAATGTTGTGTGAAGATGGGTACGGGTTTGAATAAAAAACAAATTTTTTTTTATTAAACTAATATAGATTATCCAAGACTTTTAAAAAGGTTTATTAAATGAGTTTTGGTTAGAATAATATATGTTAACAAAGAAGGGACGGTCTTCCCATGCATCTAGTGGTCATGTATAAAAGTTTGGATTTCACTATTCCATTAACTTAATACTCATGTATAATTTAATATATACCATGTATGTGTATATTCATTATACATTAGCTTAGTTTAAAAGATGTAAGCTATGTATTATTTTACATAGGTACATTATAATTAATATGTTCAACCTATAGTGTCATTAATTAATAAGTGTCATAGTATAATAATTAATAATATTAATACATATGATAATGTTTATAGGGCTATACGATGTATTATGTATACACATGCATACACATTAAGCACAATACATACATACACCTAATACGTACCCAATGTATAGTAAGAATTCATATAAGCTATTAAAATTTATGCTAATCATATTTAAATATTAATTAATATTTAATGGTCCCAAGACAATTCGAGAAATATCACGTGCCTCACCATGCTCATGTGCGCCCGCATGGATAGGCCCTAAGGCCCTAAAAGTTCAAATTCCTCAAAATTGAACGAGATTAAACATAGTTGTTCTAACAATTAGCATAAGACATTAAATGAAGAAAAATGGTCTAGGAAAATCAAAATTGACTAAAATACCCTTTGAAGTTTTTTTTTTTTTCCAGGGTTTTACAGCGCACAGAGTACCTGAAAATTCGATCTTTTACACAAACATGCCTTCCTGAGATAGCAGACAAGATGTGGGTGTAATCCGATCCGAATCAATTGCTCTTGATATATGTGAGAGCAACATCCATTATGGAGCTACTAAATTACGGTATAACGGCTGCATAACATTTTTTCGGCATCATAATGGAACTACCAACAAGCACCCCATGTTTTGTTTATTCAAGAAAAAACCTTTAGGAAAAAATATACACCCACATTTAGCAGAGTTTCATGCAAGTGCCAATACGTTTTACATGCAATTGTCCTGATAGAATTCCAGTATCAGTCTTCCAAGTCTGTCTAAATTAAATAGATACATGGAAAATTAATTCAAATAGTGTGACTGTTCTACTCCCTTTGAATCAAATATTGGGAATCCATATTGACTGGGTAGAGATCATGGGCAGATGTGGAAGATCCAGTCGATGGCCCAGCCATCGACATATTATGCGTCTGGCTTTCATCCATACTTCGATTTTGGCTCTGTTGATAATGCTTCCTGATTGCTTTAAACTTCAAATCATCACTGGAGGTACCTGGATCTGAAACAAACTCCTCAACAACGTTTTGACCTTCGAGCATGCTTACCACTGTAGACATTATAGGCCTAAGTGTCGAAGATGCATTAGTGCATTGGAGAGCGACATTAATCATCGTCATAACCTCTTCCTTGTTATATTCTTCCAACCTTGGATCCACTAACTCCATTAAACTCCCTTTCTCTTGCAGAACCAATGCCTAAGATAATTAGATAAAGGTGGTAAAAGAGTTGATTATCTTGAATTCAAGTCCAATCATGTAAAAATTGTGAAAATATAGTAAAAAAAAATACAAATATAATATAGTAGGAGATCTACATACCAAATCGAGAAGATATACACAGTCCGCTTTAGGCCTGTGATTTATGTTGCTCCTACCACTAACAATTTCAAGGGCTACAACTCCAAAGCTATAAACATCTGCTTTGTCAGTCAGGTAACCCACATTGCATACTCCGGTGCCATATATCCACTGCAAAATCAAGATCATCACGTATTATATTTTCGATGCATGATTTTGGACCAAGCCATGATAGTTGTAGTCCGGATCCTGTATGCCATGGAATTAGGCCACTACCCACACCTCTTTGTTCACCACGTACTAATTAACTTTATATTCAATTTTCAATTTTTTTTACGATCCGATCTGCTAAAACATGGAGTACATGGCAAGTAAGGAGGAGATATGGGAGTTGGGTAAATTACCTTTCTATTTTTAGTAACACATCTATATTAATTAACCACTAATGTTGAACTGTTTTGTGCTTTTTCCAATTGTAAGATCATTTTATAATTTGGAAAAGGTCAGGAACCATGCAAAATAGATGGAGTTTATGGAATTTTGAAAAGGGAAAAAATCGATCCTTATTAATCTGAGTGATAAGGAAAGTAAGCATGGTGACTCACTAAGTTCCAGCAATTCGAGTGCTGATGTGAGTGTTGTCCTCGTCATCAAGTTTCGCCAATCCAAAGTCAGATATCTTAGGGTTAAATTCCTTATCAAGCAGTACATTTGTAGCTTTGATATCTCTGTGAACAATCTTTAGCCTCGATTCTTCATGGAGATAAGCTAGACCCCTTGCTATGCCAACACAGATCTTGTGCCGAGTCCGCCAATCCAAATTCAGTCGGCTTTCTTCTGGACCTTTAAACCATCAAATCAACAAAAAAATTAGAGATAATAGTCTATCATATAAGCACAATATACTTGTCCCAAGTATGAGAAAAGGATGCTGAGCTTACCAAACAAAGCACGGGCAAGGCTGTTATTTTCCAGGTATTCATACACTAGCAATAATTGATTCCCTTCAATACAACATCCATAAAGCCTTACGAGATTAGGGTGTTGAAGTGCAGAAATCATGCCTATCTCATTCACAAATTCACGATTTCCTTGCTTTGATTTGGAAGAAAGCTGCTTCACTGCAATGATAGTACCATCTGACAGATGTCCCTGCACGCATTGGATTAATAATGTAAAAATTTTGTACATAAGTGAAAGATGAAGACAATTGGTTCTTAGGTATAATACCTTGTAAACGGGTCCAAAACCTCCTTCTCCAATCTTGTTTACAGCATCAAAGTTGTTCGTAGCAGCCTTAATTTGCCTTAAAGTAAAGAACCAGTTTGTAAGTCTAGACCTCTCAGCTCTGTATTACAAGGAAGTATGTTAGAGAGACATATGTATGTGGGTCTAGCACATCAACATAGTTAAGAGACAAGGATTTTGATTATGAAATTTTAAAACCCTAGTCTGATATAGGGGGGAGAGAGAAATAACTGTGGTGTCATGGTCCTAAATACAATTAGAGGGAACAGAGCTCTAAGGGGAAAACAGAGAAAGTAGTTAGGTGTATTACAAGCTCAATTCAGACTATTCAGATATAAGGGAAGCAAACAAAATTGAAGATAGGGTTATCAATGTGGAGGAAAGGAGATGAGTGACATTGTTGGCGATGGGCTTTAATCATTGCAAGTCCCCCAAATAGTCAAACACTATTTTTGAAGGCATCCAAGCTTCTATCAACAACCACACATAGCAAGAATGGGACTAAATGGCATGATCATAATCACCATTGATCTCCTACAAATTAGTTAATCGGCATCCATCACCATTGATTGGGGCCAAATCAAACATTAATCGTCGGAAGACTTTGAAGATAATTGTCATATATATTCCATAATTGCAATTGATCAAAGTAATCTAAGATAAATACCATCATCAATCTTTAAAGATCATTGTTGATCAAGTACCAGACGGCCTCATTATAAATATGGTGAGTAAAGTACAGAACACCCGGAGGACATTAAAGTCCTTTTGTATTCATTCGAGTGAAACCCTGTAATAGTTTGATCGGGAAAGAAGCCAAAGTGACCAACGTCTAGGGTAGTGCACAAAAGGTTTTCCAAATCGATCCTTAGATGTATCTTGGTACATCTAGGGATGGCAAAACATCCATTAGTTATGTGGTTTCTGCACGTTTGTTATAGCATTTTTTAAATTCCTATTTATTAACATATAAAAAATATTTTTTAAAATCCTTCATGTAATATATGAAACGGGAAATTGTTTTAAAAAATACGAAATTATAAAATGAATATGCATATCCGTTTTAATTGGCGTCAACCTTTTCAAAATTTAATCCCAAAAATACCCTTTTAGGAATCCATTTCGATTGGTGTCCGATTATGTATGGCGCCATTTCTATAGAGTCAGATCATGTAACTAATCACATTCTAACAAATTAACCCATGCACACAAACGTATAAATGTTATTATTAATAAAAATAAATAAATACCGTACTTGGAAAGGAGGATAGCGCCGTAGAAGGAGAGGATGA
The DNA here is from genome assembly GCA_035048495.1 of Euptelea pleiosperma. Lineage (NCBI taxonomy): Eukaryota > Viridiplantae > Streptophyta > Magnoliopsida > Ranunculales > Eupteleaceae > Euptelea > Euptelea pleiosperma. The sequence goes on along the minus strand of CM068545.1, from coordinate 20,886,606 downwards.
CACCACGTAGGAGTGAAGGAGAGCAAAGGTGTGATCGGACACCATTTCAAATGTGAAATTTAATTTGTTTATAAATGAAATCGGTGTGGCGCCATTTGAAATAATGGCGTCAAACCATTTTGACTCCATTTCAAATGGAGCCAGATACATTTTGACTCCATTTGAAATGGCACCAACTCTATTTTGACTCCATTTCAAATGATGCCAAAATGTTTTTGATGCCATTTCAATGGGTGGGGGTACACTCGGGTTTTGTCGAAAAAATACGTTTTGGCGCCGAATGAAATGACATTGACTTGTTGACGCCAATACAAACGGCTTTGCGTATTTGTTTTTATAATTTTTGAAAACAAATATTGTTTTCTACAAATTGATTTAATTTTGTATTTTTTTTAAAAATTTCGTATATGAAATCTAGCATGAGTACGATTCCACAACAAATAATATAAAATTATTAAAACTAATTTATTAAGGCAGGTAGTATTATATAGTCTAATCTTTGTGAGAGACAACCATGAACCCCGCCATCACCACCACTGCCACCGCCACTAAGAGCCCTCGGATCATCGTGGAAATCCCCATATGGTTTCACAAATCTTGTAATGACCAGTTTGCAAGTTTGGATTTTGAATACAAATCAAAACAGAGAATATTGAAATCTTGATTTTGGAATCGAGTTCTTGATTTTGGAAGATGGGTTGCTGGTCTACAGTTTGAATGAAGTAAGATCTCTTGGGTTCTTTTTATTTTTGGTTGATAGTGTGCTTGATTTGCAGAGATTGGTCTTCCTAATTTTGAGGGAATTCATTTTGATTCAAACTCACCTTTTTCATTTCTGCTGAGTTTGATCACTACAGAATCTTCTCGAAGACTCTTCGCTAGCTACTCAAATAACTTGTGACCGGCAAAGGTGGCGTAGAAGACAACAGAACTACACCTGACTCTTGTCGTCGTCATCATCATCATCGCTTTCATCTTCATTGTCAATATCTTCATTTTCTTCATCATATATTCTTCTTTCACTCTTTTCTTCTTCTCTGCCTCTCTCTGGTCTTCCTATATATAAAGCTATCAACACACTTCTCACAGTATTTCCGAGCTTCGTTCCTAAAGCTTTCCACAGCGTAGGAGATTGACTCCATGACCCATCACCGTTCAGCAGATTTCAGCATCAATACTTTGTAATCTATCGATGAGCGACGTGAAATGTGCTATTACCGGGTGCATGGGAGCTCTAGTCCAAGGATCTATCTTGGCCGTATGGGATTTATGATGAACGAAGGGCCAGTGGTGGCAGTTGTTGGAAAGATTAGGGCATTTTAGACATTTTAACACTTTAGTAATGGACACGTGTACTGCACTATTCGTCAACCATGCTCGGCCTTGGTCAAAGGGCGTATTACAACATATTCAAAGATTAGGGGGGTAGTACAAATTATTTTCCAATACCAGGGGGTTATACTAAATTACTCTTTTTAAATTTTTTTTTGTTATTTCTTCGTACATGCAGCATTTACGTGTTTATTTGCTCGTCTTGAAGAAGTCTTTATTCTAGACTTGGTGGAGGCCAGGATAAAGGATCTCAAAGGAAGATTCACAGTATAGTCATTTTCCAAAGTCCTAACAAAGTCAAGAAGTAGATGGGAAATTGTTTATCTAGCAACATTGATACGGAGTGTGAGTTAAAAGTTTTGGAATTTTGGTCTAATGGGTTTTGAACCCAAGACCTCTTTGGAGATCTTTTGCTTTTGCCTTTTGGAGCCAAAAAGCTTTTGCTTTTTGGAGACAAAACTTTATAAGATTGAATTAAAATTTTGGAGGAAAATCTTTGGTTGTCTTTTGCTTTTTCTTACAAACCTTAATCCCACATTGGTTGTGAGGATTCTCATTCTTACCTATATATTATATGAGTTTTTGAACCATAAGGGTTGAACCCTTGGGCATCCAAAGTTTTGTGCCCAATGGGCACAGCTATGCAAACCGATATATTTTAGGCTGTGTTTGTTTTTTTTTACGCGTGTTTTTAGACGTGCGCACTTTGAATTCGCGCACATTCAATGCGCGCGAATTCTAATGTATGATGTTTGGACGAACTCAACAAATCATGCGCGAAAATCGATTATGTGCATTTATTTGTGTAAATGATGGTGGATGTTGCATCTGATTCAGTGTATAGGGTTGCCTTGTATAAAATTATACATACACATTTTCAGACTGCCATGTGTACTTGAATATTTTTATACGATTTAGATATACATATATATTATATAATGTCTAAAATTTATATAAATATATATTAGATATATTATATAAATATAATATATTATAATAGATTTTTATTATATGTTATATATTACATAGTATTATAAATATATTTATTATAATAATCATATATAATATTATTTTATTTTATATATTATATTATTACATAAATTATTAAAATATTAGTATTATTAATATAATAATATATTATAATATTAATATAATATTATAATAAATTATATTTATATTATAATATTAGTATATAATATTAATAATATTTTTATTATATATAATATATTATCATATAATTATATAATATTATTATCTTATTATTATTATATAATATAATATTATAATATATTATATATATTATTTTATGTAATATAAAATATATACAATATAGTAAAAATCTTTATTTTAATATAGTGTCATGCACCGTGCGATACACCATAAGTATGTCTTATGGTACAACGGCGCGTATTGTAATACTCAATTTCGTGCGTGTTTCGATTCTCATGGGGGGTGAGTGTTGCAACACACGTTTTGGCGCACATTGAGGGCCCTGG